>CM064544.1:23687151-23837151 GCA_032716605.1 Paralithodes platypus | reverse complement strand
GCAATCAAAAGGCCAAATATTCGCTTGAGCAGCTAAGCGTTTAAGGAGACGTTATGTTATTTTCTGGTGTACCTATTCATTCAATAATATATTTTTGAGTTTCCTCGCTAGGTCTTCATCAAGCTTCAAAAATCACCACTAAAATCCCCCTTCAAGAAAAAATTGTATATTTTTCGGTAGTAAAATGTTCCGGCCAAAGGCCGATTCCTCAAAATACTACAGGCTAGAAAAAAACACTCACTAAGAAAAAATTGACACCTATTTTATTTATTTGTTTATATTCTAACTACTCCCTCTCGGGCATAGGCTGAGAGCCTGTACATTCTACCGCTGAAGCCCGTGAGTTCTCGTTCTAGTCTAGGGAGTGAGAAGTGTGAAGCACCAAGTCACGGCTCGAAGCAGCCCTGTCTCTGAAGCTGCTTCGCCCCCGCACTTTACTGTCTTATCCCCTAGACTCGGACCCACACTCTCAGAACGCCACCTATTGAGCAATTAACTCACTAGGCATTGCCCCCCTGTAGCATATTTTGAATATGTGTACGGGGAGATTTTCATTTGGGGAATTTTTTTCTTGATCCATTTCTCCTTCATGTTTAACCCCATTGCTATTAAGATTTTAAAACGTTCACCCCATTATAAACTATATATATATATATATATATACATACAGGGTGTCCCACGAGTTTTGTAAAATACTTCCAGAGATGAAAGATTAAGTAATTAGAAGTCAAAACTGTTATATACACATAAGCTTTTTGGGGCATTGTTTTGTAATTATGGACCCTTAAAGTCGGCATTTTGGTGTGTTTTGTCATTTCTAACCCTGTTTTTCTTCAATAAGATGAGGATAGGAAAAAAACTATAAAGTGTATTATGAAGCATGATATCAATACTTCAAACTGAATATTACAAGAAACCAACAAAACTTAATTTTAAGCTCATCATCACGGAAAGAAGAAAGGAGCTACAGAGGATTTGTTGGTGTTTTCTGTCAGTTTAAACCCATTTTCCGAGTAATGAAAATGAATAGCGATAACGTTAAATGCTGTATGATGGTGCATGGTATCAATACTTAATGAAAACACTCAAAAATCCTCTTTAGCTCCTTTCTTCTTTCCGTGATGATGAGCTTAAAATTAAGTTTTGTTGGTTTCTTGTAATATTCAACTCCATGTCAAGGGAATATGAAGTACGGTGTAGGGAAGTTTTTGGTGTCAGTTTGAAGTATTGATATCATGCTTCATAATACACTCTATAGTTTTTTTTTCCTATCCTCATCTTATTGAAGAAAAACAGGGTTAGAAATTACAAAAAACACCAAAATGCCGACTTTAAGGGTCCATAACTACAAAACAATGCCCCAAAAAGCCTATGTGTATATAACAGTTTTTACCTAGAATCACTTAATCTTTCATTCCCGGAAGTACTTGACAAAACTCGCGGGACACCCTGTATATGTATATACCGTATATATATATATATATATATATATATATATATATATATATATATACACTGTATAATTATATTTACTTATTTATTTATGTTTATCTATTTATTTTATATTCAACCTTGTATTTCGACCTGTCTGCTACTATCCTAGCTTAATTTTAGCAAACCATTCGTCAAAGCATAAACAGTAGCTTATGTCCACCCTATATATTTGTCAAAGCATAAACAGTAGCTTATGTCCACCCTATATATTTGTCAAAGCATAAACAGTAGCTTATGTCCACCCTATATATTTGTCAAAGCATAAACCAGGAGCTTATGTCCACCCTATATATTTGTCAAAGCATAAACAGTAGCTTATGTCCACCCTATATATTTGTCAAAGCATAAACAGTAGCTTATGTCCACCCTATATATTTGTCAAAGCATAAACAGTAGCTTATGTCCACCCTATATATTTGTCAAAGCATAAACAGTAGCTTATGTCCACCCTATATATTCGTCAAAGCATAAACAGTAGCTTATGTCCACCCTATATATTTGTTTGTTTGTTTTGTATCAAACATCTAGTGTTCCGAAATTACCACTGTCTATGTTGTGACGAAAGGTTCGCTAATATTAAGCTAGGATAGTAGCAGACAGGTCGAAATACAAGGTTGAATATAAAATAAATAGATAAACATAAATCAATCTCTACCCTCTCTGGGCTTAACACTAATAAGGCGTACGGTCCGGACGGTGTTCCTCCTGTTGTTCTCAAAAACTGTGCTTCCGTGCTGACTCCCTGCCTAGTCAAACTCTTTCGTCTCTGTCTATCCTCTAACGTCTTCCCTTCATGCTGGAAGTTTGCTCACATTCAACCTGTCCCAAAGAAAGGTGACCGCTCTCAACCCTCCAACTATCGTCCAATTGCTCTTATCTCTCGTCTTTCTAAAGTTTTTGAAACTATTCTTGCTTCCAAAAAAAAAAAAAAAAAAATTTCTTAAGCATTTCTCTTCTCATAATCTGCTCTCAGTCGCCATTAATGGCTTCTTAAGGTCGCTCATACTGGTGATCTTCTTTCATATCTTACTAACTCTTGGTCATCATCCTCCTTCCGGGACTCGGTGAGGGACTTTTTCTATTGCACTAGACATATCGAAAGCCTTCGATTGAGTCTGGCATAAATCTTTAATTTCTAAACTACCCTCCTTCGGGTTCTATCCCTCCATCTGTGCCTTTGTCCCTCTAATTTCCTTTCCGGCCGTTCCATACCCGCTGGTGTGGACGGCCATTGTTCACTTTCCGCACCCTATAAACTCCGGTGTTCCTCAGGGCTCTGTCCCTATCTCCTATATCTCTTTTCTAATTTTTATAAATGATCTCCTTACTGTACCTTAATTCCCATCCAGTCATACGCAACGACTCAACCTTACACTACTCCATTAGTTTTTCAGAACGCCCCAGCCAGCAATCCCTCAACGACAAACGTAATGAAGCCATAGAACTCTTAAATTCTGATCTAAATACTATTTTACCAATTGGGCAGAGAAAACCTTGTTAACTTTATTGCTTCCAAAACCCAATTTCTCCATCTATATACCCGTAAGGATCTCCCAGCGGACTACCCCTTATTCTTCAACAATACAAAAGTCAAACCCTTCATCTTTCTCTCAATATTCTTGGTGTCTCTTTTTCTTCTGCTCTCATTTGGAATGGACCATATTACCAGTCTTGCTAAGGCAGCCTCTCCAGAAGCTGGGGTGGGCTCAACCGCCTTATGGGGTTCTTTCTTTTCCCTGCACAGCTTCTTGCTCTGTACAGGGGCATAGTGCGCCTTGTATTGAGTATTGTTCACATGTGTGGGGAGGTTCCTCTCACAAAACTAAAGACACCGCTCTCCTAGACAAAGTTGAAAGGAAGGCTGTAGTATCTTAACTCCCGTCCACTCACCAACTCTCTGCAATCTCTCTCTCTCCGCCGCAATGTTGCATCTCTCTCGCTATTCTATCGCTACTATAATAATCAGTTGTTCCTCAGAGCTATCCCAGTGCATACCACCTCCTTTACGTAGGGCACGTGGTACCCGTCTTGCAACTCAATCCCACCCCTTACTACTCTGTGCAACTCTCCAACCCAAGAGTGAAACGTTACTCTAACTTGTCTTCTAATCAACAGCTGAGCTCTGGAACTCTCTCCCAGAATCAGTCTTTCCCTCTTCCTATGACTTAAATTGCTTCAAACTCTGTGTGTCCAGGCATTTTGGCTCGAACGTCCCTTGATTTTGGCCCTGTCACTCTTTCAACTATGGGGGAGGCACTCGCTATAGGCAGTTATGCCTTTTGCCTCCCTCAATCACATAGAAAAAAAAAAAAAAAAAAAAAAAAAAATATATATATATACAGTATATATATATATATATATATATATAACTTTATGATGAACTATTCTCGTCAAGAGCCTAACATCAGCAGAATTGTGATGAAATGGCTTCCTTTTCAGCCGCCCACCGAACTGCCTAATCCAACGACATTATAAGTCTTCCCCTTTTGCCTCAATTATTGTGAACATCAACCCCGAGCATTGTATCATCCATGTCAATCAGTTATGGATTTCTTATTCGTTTAAATTGTGCCTCTTATTATTAAGAAACAACATGTCAACTTAAATTGGCAATAATATATTTTCCTGACTTTCCCGTGAAAACTAAAGTGTCTTAAGGGTATGAAAAAATACTGTATTTATTTTGTTGTATTATAATCAATTTTATTATTATCATTATTATTATTTTTAGTATTATTAATATTATTATTATTATTATTATTATTATTATTATTATTATTGTTGTTGTAGTATATAACTAAAAATACTGTTCTATCAGGATAGGAATAGCATATAGCCATGGTATTTGTTCTAAAAAAGAAGAAGAAAAAAAAAGGATGGGAATAATTCGACAATTGTTTGAAAGTTAGTGTTTTATTTAGTAAACTTAATAGGAAATCATAATCCGCATAGCGATTGATTCTCTGTCCGGGTCAAAATAGGTTAAAAATGAAGAGTTGAATACTTACAACAGCACAGCATGAATTGTACTTCGGAATTATTATATTCCCATTTTACATATCTACAGTATACGACCGTTATTCAGAGTTTGACCTACTTCGACTCCGAGCCAAAATGTACATCTCTTTAGTTACAATGGCTGGCAAAAGTAGAAACTATCTTAACTAATACCTGTAAGCTATTAGACGATAGCTAATTGGTTTGTAATTATCGTACCGGCACCTCATAACTGTAAAGTACTGTACGATAGCCACTTCGTTTATATAATCCTTTTGGTGAAGGTTTTAGTTAATGGGGTATTTTGATATTGTTATTGGTTGAAAGAAACCAACCCTCAGGCATGACGTCTTGCGTTGATAGAGACGCCGCGCTCTCTCTCTCATCTGATTCCGTTTAGATAACACTTATTTTTTGTGTCACATCACACCCGACCTGCCCCGTACCCTCTGGACCAGCTCATACCACCCCAGACCATGTCAGATATAACTTTTATATATAAAAATAAGTTAATAAATAAAATAAATAAAATAAATAAATACATAAATAGAAATAGGAAAAGTGGTGATTGGGCCTGAGCATATAGATCTATCTATCTATCTATCTATCTATCTATCTATCTATCTATCTATCTATCTATCTATCTATCTATCTATCTATCTATCTATCTATCTTTCTATCTATCTATCTATCTATCTATCTATCTATCTATCTATCTATCTTTCTATTGCCGGACGCCTTACTCCCCTTAACGAGGGTGGCCATACACAGAATGCCCCCAAGTGGACCTATTCCCTGTAAGAGGGACAACCCGAGCCAGTTTATTGAAGGACTTACAGGATTGACCACTCAATTTAGGATCCGTCCGACTCCGAGGCCCTCTGAGTATCTTGTTAGCACTATTTTTTTACAGTGGTGTTTGGCTAGTCTATCCACTAACCTGCCTTACCCTTAGGTAAGCAGTACGGATTTGTATCCGGTTTACTCCACTAGACAGGCTGTACTTCTCACTTCTCCGCTTGTTCTTTCTTTGTCCAATTGCTCTTCTTTCCTACTTTACTCCAGCCATCTGGTCTGGGCAGGTTGCCGACCAAGGCTGACGAGTCCCATCCACCCGGATATTTATAAGGTTGTCTCCCCTAGATGGGTTGCCGACCAAGGCTAACGAGTCCCATCCACCCATAATATGTTCTCCATATTATTGTATCTAGGAATGTTAGTTTTCTATCTTTCTCTTCTACCGTGAACTGGATGTCAACATTTACGTTATTTAGCATTCTTAGCTTGTTTGGAATATTAGTTTCTCTAGGCACAATTACTATAATATCGTCAACATACCTATACCATGTCGCACCCCTACCTACAACTCTCGTGTAATAATCAGCCTCTAAAGTTTCCATGTATAGGCACGTCTTGACAACCGAAAGGGGAGAGCCTATAGCTAAACTCTTGTGCTGCCTATATTCCTCTCCATTGAATGTGAATGCGCCGAATTTAACACACAATGATACAAGTTCAATGAAGTCAGATCTCGGCATTGGTAGCTCATCATTTCCGATGGCGTTCACTGCTCTCTCTACTACCTGCATAGCTCCTTCTACTGATACGTTGGTGAAGAGCGATTTCACGTCAAACCTCGCCATTCTCTTGTTGTTGAAGTCTACATTGTTGAGTTTCTCGATGAGATCAGTTGATTTTTTCAGGTGGGCACTACTTACGTTTCCCAGGGCGCATGACAGGAGCTTAGCCAGCCACTTTGCCAGCTTATGAGGGGCACTCCCAATACCAGATGTGATTGGCCTCATTGGTAAGCCAATGGTATGGAATATAGGAAGGCCTCTCATCCTCGGGGGACGTGGATTTTCCTCCAGATGGTTCAGTATTTTCTTTCTGTTTTCCGATCTTTTAATTAATTTGTCTTGCTTCACTCTTAAAATGTATCAGATTCCTTGTTCGTATATCCGTTGTATTTCTTTTCATGTGACGAGGGATCACTAAGTAGATTAATCATTCTGGAGGAAAATCCACATCCCCCGAGGATGAGAGGCCTTCCTAAAATCCATAAGGAGAGCTTACCAATAAGGCCAATCACATCTGGTATTGGGAGCTCCCCTCATAAGCTGGCTAAGCGCCTGGCTAAGCTGCTTTAGTATATTATATAAGAAAGGTATAACAATAACAACACATCGTGTTCGGGACATATTTATTTACTTCGTGCACGTGTTTCAACTGTGGAAAACATTGGAAAATAATCTAAAATCCACTTTTATATAACAGTGAATAAAATATGATTGTGCGTAATTTGTCTTATACTCATCATTATTCTTATACGTTTATTTGTATTACAACGATAAACATACAAGTATCATTTAACCCTTTGAGAACCAGCGACGTGTGCTCAATTGTATTCCAGCTATATTTAGACGATATTATGCAGCTTAGGAAGGATCTGTGGTAGTTAAGAAGGTTGATTGAAATAGTTTGAAACCTTATTATTGCTAGAGGTCCTTCCTAAGCTAAATATAATCGTCTAACAGTCACCAGAACCCAATAAAGATGATGTCCCCGGTACAGCATGGGTTAATGAGGTAATACAAAAGCCAATGTATGCAATGGTTGTGGAGATATGGTTTGTTATCGTCAAATATCCATTACGCGGTTCACGAAAACTATAACTTAGCAATACAAATATATCGAGAGGCAGCTTTGCCAAGGTTTGGCAGGTTGGTAACCCAATTTTGTGACACACTGTACTTTCAAACGATTGTATTAAGGGATCCCACCTCGTTTTTCTCATCTTTTTCTCCCTCTCTCTTTGGCTTGTATCCATTCTGCCCCATTCAGCCAACTGTTTTAAGACGTTTATCCCCATCCAGGTGTCGATATATTCCTGGCGAACGATAGCGAGCCAGCATTATATGGAGAATTCCGGCTACGCCAGAGACATTTTTCTATCGAACAATGTAAAAATTTAGCTTGCTGTCAAAACAAAAATATATATATGCTGACTTGCTACCGCTCACCAGGAAAATATTGACACGTGGATGGAGGTAAACGTCTTAAAACAGTTGGCTGAATGGGGCCGAATGGATACAAGCCAAAGAGAGAGGGAGAGAAAGAGAAAAACAGCGAGGTGGGCCCCTTAAGCTTACGATGAACCTATTAGAGTTGGAAGGTTAATTACGTCCACCAACACAATTATAGGAGGTTCTATATTTGCCTGTTTGTTTGTTTGATGGTGAAAAAGATATCTACAAAATCTATGAACCTCTAATTGAGATAGTCTTTAACTGCTGCGCTTCTAAAGGTTCTTCCTAAGCTCAGTAAAATCATCTGGCAGTAGCATTGGTACACCAAACAAGTCGTCATCTGGCTGGAAGGGTTAAAACGTATGTCTCGATCACATACTCTCGAATTTAGTATACAGTACAGTTCATGGCTTAATATTGCTACAGTGAAAGATTGATCCACTATGAATCTTTCACGGAAGAAGTGATTCAGTTCGGCATATAGAGATAATTGTATTTCAGGTTTCTATTATATATACCTGTGAATGAATACTATAGATTATATTACAGTAAAGTGACTACAATGTTAGTATTAGTGTGTGTGTGTGTTTAGTAATATATGTGTTTAGTATGTGTGTGTGTGTGTATGTGTGCGACACTCAATTATGAGCTACCAACAGTTTACGAAGAGCTTCTAAGCTGTGTACAGGAGCACAGTGCATCCATGTATTGAGTATTGTTCACACGTGTGGGGAGGATCCTCTCTCACAGCACTTCTAGACAAAGTAGAAAAGAAAGCCTTCCGTCTCATTAACTCCCGTCCACTTAACAATTATCTGCAGTTTCTCTCTCTTCGCTGCAATGTTGCATCTCTCACTATTCTACCGCTATTACAATAATCAGTGTTCCTCAGTTCTTTCAGTGTATACCACCCCCTCTTTGTAGAGCATGTAGTACCCGTCTTCCAACACAATCCCACCCCTATTCTGTGCAACTCTCCAACCCAAGAGTGAAACATTATTCTCAATTTTTCTTCTATTCAACAGCTGAGCTGTGGAACTCTCCCAGATTCAGTCTTTCCCTCTTCCTATTACTGAAATTGCTTTAATCTCCGTGTGTCCAAGTATTTTGGCTCGAACGTCCTTTGATGTTGGCCCTGTCGCTCTTTCAACTCTGTGGAAGGCACTCGCCACAGGCGGTTCTGCCTTTCGTCTCCCTCGCTCACATATACAAAAAAACCCCGCTAGGATCGACTTACGTTGCTGCTACTCACAACTAGGTTTCTTTCAGACGCCACAACACCGATTTCAATTTATGAACATGTTCGAAAATATCATCGCCATACCGACTTCCCACGACCTATGGACCATGTTCTGACACAAGGATGTCTCCCGACCATGATACCGATTTTCCCATGAAGCGCTAGTCGATTTTCCCATGAAGCGCTAGTCGTGACTTGTCGGGATGGACCAAGAAGGCTTACGAACAAGATGGTGCTCCTCCTGTTGTACTCGATAACTGTTCTTCCAACCTGACTCCTTGCATACTGTAGGCAAACATTTCTGTTTCTGTCTATCCTCTAATAACTTCCCTTCTTGATGGAAGTTTGCTCTCATTCAACCTGTCTCAGAGAAGGGTGACCGCTCTCAACCCTCCAACTCTCGCCCAATTGCTCTCATATCTTTCATCCCTTAATGTTTTCAATATTTATATTTAAAAATGTCTTAAGCATTTATCTACTCATAATCTACTTTCAGATCGACAGTATGGCTTTAATAAGTCTGCTCTACTGGTAATCTCCTTTCTAATGTTACTAACTCTTGGCCATCCTCATTTCAGAACTTTTCTATTGCGTTAGACATGCATAAGGCATTTGATAGAGTCTGGCACAAATCCCTTGTTTCTAAACTACCATCCTTCGGTTTCTATCCCTCTACCTGAGCCTTTAGCTTCAATTTGCTTTCTGACCGTTCTATAGCTGCTGTTGTAGAGGGCAATCACTTACTTCCTGCCCATCCTCAGGGTTCTGACCTATCTCCAGTTATATTTCTTTAACTGTCTTGATACCTAATGCTTAGTGTGCGGAATTTCGGTATGAGTATCCTAGGTTCGAGTCCCTGGAGTACCACATGTATTCATTACTTTCATTGATTTCCTTAGCTAGGTTTATTTGTAAATTAATTGGTGGGTTGGTGAAAACTAATATGAATTAATTAATTATCTTTACTTTACCTCTAGTCCTATCCCCTTCTATGTTGATAACTCTACACAATTCAACTAGCTGTCCACAGCAACCCTCTATCCAGTTACTTAAAAACTCACGTGTTGAGGCCATAGCACAATTATTATCTTCTGATCTATCAACTATTTCTGATTGGGGCATGGTTAGCCTTCTTGCTTCCAGTGCTTCCACAACTCAATGTCTTCATTTATCCATCCGTCACAATCTTCCACACGACTATCCCTTCCTCTTCAACAAAGCGCAAATCAACCTTTTGTCTTTTCTCAATTTCTTCTGGCCTTTTTGGAAACACCATTATTACCACTCTTGCTAAAACAGCTTCCCAGTAGTTAAGTATGTCCAAATTTCTCCGTTGTTGTTTTATTTAAATATTTAATTTTAACCCCCGCACTGCTTCGTGCTTTGAACAGGGGTATTGTGCACTTGCGTATTGAGTACTGTTTGCATGTGTGAGGAGGTTTCACCCATAACTCATTTCTCGAAAGGGTAGTGTCAAAAGCATTTCGTCTCATCAACTCCCTTCCTCTTACGAATTCTCTACAATCTCTCTCTAAACGCCACAATGTTGCATCTCTCTCACTTTTCTACCGCTATTACAATAATCAGTATTCTTCAGATCCTTTTCAGTATATGCCTCCTCTCTTACATAAAATAGGTGACACCCGTCTTTCAACACATTCCTAGCTCTATTCTATCCAACTCTCTAACACAAAAGTGAACCGATTTTCCCAGTGTTTTTTTCCCTCAACAAGTGAATGTTGGAACTCTCTCCTTCATCATATTGCTTAGTATGTCAAATTCCTTGTGTCCAAGCATTTTGACTCTAAAGTACCGTAAATTCGGATTTGTCATTCTTTTAAACTGGTAGACACTCGTTGCAGGCAGCTATGCTTTTTGTCTCCTTCATACACAGACAAAAATTGCAACAATGCTATTGGGGTTATATCATTTGGTACTTTACACCTTTGCTGAGTGTGGTGAGAGAAAATATGCATAGTATTTATTTCAAATAAAGCAAATTCTACTTTGTTTATTATATTAAGTACAAACCCCACAGGAACCAGTGAGGTACTGCCTGTGTGGTACAACTGCTGGTGAGTTATTGTGTACCTCTGAAGCCGGGGGAACGGGCACTCCAATATCCTGAGCAACAAGTGGAGACAGGGCTGGGAAACGGAGTATTATATATATATATATATATATATATATATATATATATATATATATATATATATATATGTGTGTGTGTGTTGATAAATACAGAGGCATTTATCGGAGAATAGTAGATAACTACTAGATAGGTACAGTTTCATTATAAAATGCTTTGTATTTTGCGAGAAAACAAAAAAAAACATTACTGGGGGTGGCCAGCACGAGACAGAGCCCGAACGGAAACAATATTTAAAAGTTCCTATTCTCAGGGTTCAGGATCACACATTTAAAATAGGCAGTGACGGCATTTCTTCCATTGTTTGTTCTTACTGTATTACATCTACAATTGTATGTGTTACATATGGTATTTTATAGCTATTAAGGTTCGAATATCACTGTACATTATCACATTTTCGTATGAATTAAGTATATTTGTCTTTATTATTCCACATATATTTATTAAACTAGATAAGTTTTATTAATTATAATTATAATGTGATAGGTAACATCAGAACCTTAATAGCTAAAAAATACTATATGGAACACATCAAATTGTAAGATATAATACAGTAAGTACAAGCAAGGGAAGATATGCCGTCACTGCCTATTTTAAATGTGTGATACCGGTAAGTAATTCATGGCCTGTGAGTGGCTAATCCGTGTGAGCGGGTCAGTCACTCTTCTTTCTCGCTTACTTCCTGTGTTTATCATTTCATTATTTAAATTGTGTTTACATTATGATATATAAGTTATTATTGTGTTTCATGTGATATTTAATAGCTCTTTAGATTTGGATAAGACTATAATTTATTAAGTAATCATTAAAGTTACTTAAACGTATATAGTTTAATGAATAAATAAGGAATAATTAGATAATAATAAATATATTATCAGCTCTGCCACTCAATATATTATCAGCTCTGCCACTCAATATATTATCAGCTCTGCCACTCAATATATTATCAGCTCTGCCACTCAATATATTATCAGCTCTGCCACTCAATATATTATCAGCTCTGCCACTCAATATATTATCAGCTCTGCCACTCAATATATTATCAGCTCTGCCACTCAATATATTATCAGCTCTGCCACTCAATATATTATCAGCTCTGCCACTCAATATATTATCAGCTCTGCCACTCAATATTATCAGCTCTGCCACTCAATATATTATCAGCTCTGCCACTCAATATATTATCAGCTCTGCCACTCAATATATTATCAGCTCTGCCACTCATTTTGGCCAGTGAGCAAGGGTACTGATAAGATAGCCAATCATGAGCCTCTATACAAACACCAGTTAGGAGCCAGATGCACGGGTCAACTGAATGGAGTATAGTCATGTATTACCTATAATGTATGTAACCTTACACTTGGTCTCCATTCTAGCGTACTGTACATTTTATTGAATCAATGCACATTTCATGGAAAAGGTTTATTCCAGGGAGACGAGCTACTTGGTGCACGTGACCATGAAACCAAGTTATACTATACGCTCATACATAAAATATGCTTAGACTCAGTTTCAGAGAAAGGTTCAAGTTTTATTGGTGAACATACTATCGATAGGATGTCCTGTGTAGATATGTAGTTATTAACTTTCATCACATTTGTTAAATCCAAGTTTCATAACTTGGCATTAAATCTCTTAAAGGAAATGGGCCTCTCAAACTAATTTGAATGTCCAGCACCTTGCTGACTCAACTTCTCTTCTCTGGGTGTGTAGACAGTCGACAGCAGCAGTTTCGGAGAATTTTACTGTAAATATTTTAAGTGCTGAGTCAGCCCTCACCACGCCGCTAGACTGAGAGTTAATGGAATGTGCTTACTGGGCTAATCCTCACACAGTTATCCTGCTTCCTCGTTCTGGGAGAACCTAAGTTATTATGTCTTGTTACAACTATCACTTAGTTATTTAAGAATGAACTGCAAAAGTGACATGCACCATATTTCATTACGTTTGTCTTGTTCTTCTAAATATAGCCTTCATAATATTCTTATTTAATGTTTAAGGAATATCTGCCTTAACACTAATAGCCCCCATATGAAATGCATTATACAAAATGTTCCCTTGCCTGAACTCTTACAATTTGCTTAACCCTTAGAAAATTATGGTGCATTTTGACAGTTTATCCTGACTATCATTATGCGATTATATACTGCTTAGGAAGCATCTCTTTGAACTAAAAGAGTAAAGAATACTACAATTAACCCTCTGACTTCCATATGCCCCTCCTAATATGATTAAAATCGTCTAATAAGAGTCAGAACACAGAAAATATAATGCGTCAAGGTATCTTGTAAGGATTAACATTTGCTATTGATTTATTTCAGAGCAATACAAAGAACACATATTTACGTATGTTTACAAATAAACAAGGCATTCTGCTGTATAGCAAAAGTGAGTCCATCTGCCTTTTAGTTGTTAAATTAAATTATATATATATATATATATATATATATATATATATATATATATATATATATATATATATATATATATATATATCAAGTATGTTGATGACAAGCCCATGAGCAGTTTGATGCAGTTTATAACTCCGAGCACTCACTTGATTGATAGGGCTAGGGCTTGTCCTTGTTACAGGAACTTTGCTGGGCATGTACCAAGAATTGACTCGCTAGACCTGAGCATCCAATTTCTTCAGCCTACCAATGGCACAGGGTGGGATCGAACTGCCAACCCTTCGATCAGCAGTCAGATGCGCTACTGACCATGCCATGGCCCATGATATGGTATACAATTAAGCTATATTAGTCCGCGTGGAGAATGAACAGAGTGAGTACTCTGATCTGAATGTTGGGTTAAAGCAAGGGTGTGTGATGTCCCCATGGTTGGTTAATATAAATGTTTGGATGGAGTCATGAAAGAAATACAAGAAAGAGCAGTAGATGTTGGTGTACCACTGATAAGGGAAGGAACTGAGTGGAAGTTGCCTGTGCTGCTGTTTTTCGATCCTACAGTCCTGAAGAGTGACTATGAGTGGTAGTTGCAGGGTTTGGTAAATATGTTTGGAACAGTGTGTTTAAAACGAAATCTGAAGGTAAATGTGGGGAAGATTAAGGTTATGGTCTTTGAAAGTGGTGCAGTCACAGAGTGTTAGGTGAAGTTGAACAGTCAGGTTATGCAGAACGTCAGCTCATTTAAATATTTGGGCAGTGTGTTGAGTAAAGATGAACTGCGGGAGAGGGTGCAACAGGGGAAGATGGTTTTAGGAATGATGAAAGCAGTAACAAGGAATAGGGTGGTCAGTATGGAAGTGAAGAAGTCCTTGCATGACAGTGCAAGGACTTGTTGGAGAGGCACAAATCAAGAGTGAGAGGGGTGGAAATTAGTTACTTGAGAAGTGTGTGTGGGATACACAGACGAATGAGGAAATACGAGAGCGGTGTGGTGTGGATGTGAATGTGCTGGAAAGTGTAAAAAGTAACACCTTGAGACAGATATATAGGCCATGTGGAACATATGGGTCTGAGGACCAATACTGGTGAAAGTGGTGGTTCACCTTCCAAGTGTGCTTATAGTATTGTAGAAAATGGTGTTGATGACCAGATACTGTGGAAGTCATGAGTGGTGCAATCTTCCTCACAACAGGGCGTCACTGGTGATAGATGTCCAAACTGGATTGCAGGCTGTGAGTAATTTCTTGTGATATCCTTTTTGTTTGTGACACTTTTCTTTAACCTATGAACTGCTAGAACATGTGCAAAATAATAGGCCAAGTTGAGGGAGAGAGGGGGTGTGGGGTATAAAGGATGGATGGAGTGGAGGATGTGGTATGGAATGATGCAACTACTTTCTA
The DNA here is from genome assembly GCA_032716605.1 of Paralithodes platypus. Lineage (NCBI taxonomy): Eukaryota > Metazoa > Arthropoda > Malacostraca > Decapoda > Lithodidae > Paralithodes > Paralithodes platypus. The sequence goes on along the minus strand of CM064544.1, from coordinate 23,822,434 downwards.
TTTGGCCCCCAAATTTCAAACATTTCCCGACACTGGCATGGTTTTTGAAGGATTATTTTTACATGTTTAAATACTGTGGCTTTCGAGAGGACCTTTATAGTCCATGTGTTAATCTCTCACTTATCAGAGGCACTTCATGTGACACCCTGCTGTAGTTAACGTTGTGGCGCACATCATGTGGCACTGGGGGAGGCCTTACTTTTTCACAGTTGCATTCTGAGGGTTCTCTGGATCTGAGTCAGGTAGCGAATATAGGATTAGCTAAGGTAGTGTTATATTTGGCGATGGCATTTGAGGACAAGAGGAGTAGCGGGAACACAGCAACCTATGTTGTCCCGAGCATCTCAACGAGGATCCCGAGGTTGAGATTGATATTGGGTTTTATCGCTCTTCACTTTGTTAATTTCGGAGGTACCCTCTTGCATTGAAACTTAATCGTCAAAATGATATACTTATGTCTGGAATGGTAAACATTTGCTAAACAACAAATCTGTTTTTGTTTTTATAAATAACAATTAATAGAAACTAACATTATAGAGAAATAGTAATCAAGTATACAGAATAAAAATTTAACATTAACCTTTTTGCATGAGCAAAGATGAAATTATGGAAAAGAACCCGCCATATGAGCATGACTGTACATCCGTGGACACTTTGTCTACTCCTCTGTAGAGTCAAATGTTTTTAATAAATCTCAATAATGCAATTAATAGACAAAAATATATAAATATATATATTCACTTCAGTCCGAAATAATTTCAACAATAAATAGTCAGCCTTAGTTATTGGAACCGTAAAACAATATTTGATTGTGGGGAGATGGGTCGTTTTTCTGGTCCCCCTTCTCTCTCATGTTTAGTCCCACTTTTTCAGATTTAAAAAAGTTCGACCCATTACTTTGGCGATTCTAAGACCTTTCGCCCCATTTCTTTGTCAATATTAAGACCTTTCATGCACTTTAGGTGTCGATTTTTTTCCATGCGAACGATATTGAGCCTGTAATTGTGGACGAATCTGCCTTCGGCCGTGACAAATTAATCTCGAAGGGGGATCTAAATGATGTTTTTTTTTGTTTTTTTATAACTAATGAAGGTCTACGGAGGAAATAAATAAATACTTGAATATATAAATAAATAGACCCCCAAAATAACCACTGTCCCATTAAATATTTGTAATAGACTCATTCAAATTGGAAAGGGAACTAATACAATCATATATACAGTACTGTATATATATATATGCAATATTACCCTCACTGAAGAGGGTTAGGGGGGAAAAGTTGATTAAAATAAAAATTAATATGCTTTAATTTCGCCTGTGTGGGTACATATGCATGACCACATTTAATAAAATAAAATATAAATATTACATTTAATGTCTTCGTTATTAGTTACTCGGATTATATCTATAAACCCATGCATCAATATTTATTAAGTTAATTATTTTTAGATGTGAATTTATCGTTACTTTTTTGGTAGATATATTATATTTCGATTATCTGATTTGAGATTGAAAATTTGTTTTGTTTTAAGTGAATATCAAATGTCGAATATTCCTTACGATAAATAAACACAGAAACATGCAACTAAGCCAAATATTTATGGTACAATTAAATATTCATTATCAATTGATCATCCTAAACGCATAATATGAGGGGTCTTCAGAATAGTATATAAGGGGGCTAAGCTAACTAGGGAGCACAGCAATAATTAAAACAAAACAAAAAACGTAAACTAAATATATTTATGTATATATATATATATATATACTGTATATGATTTTTAACAAATTAACCAATGTTCAACTACTTGTTTTTATTAACTGAAAATAATACTATAACTAATAGCACAATTATATGTTCATCAGTTGGCTACACAATTTGAAAATAATTGTATTAATAATGGCAATATGTTGACGAGTATATCTAACATGAACAAGTAGACACAGTGTGGATTTTATTATATTTTGTTATATACATTTTGGCTCGAACATTCCTTAATTTTGGCCCTGTCACTCGGTCAACTCTGGGGGAGGCACTCGTCACAGTCAGTGTTGCCTTTTGTCTCCCTCATCTACATAGACAAAGAAAATACATATGAGCACTGGCTATTGGTGGAGGATCACTACAGCAAACAATCAAACCAATCCAACCACAAATTTTGAACAGGTGATATCTGTTAAGGGGGGTCACCTGCTTTGTTTTATCTTTCTCTCCTTTTCTCTCTTTCTCAGGCTTGTATCCATTCGGCCCCATTCAGCCAACTGTTTTAAGACGTTTTTTCCCATCCAGGTGTCGACTTATTCCTGGAGAGCGATAGAAAGCCAGCATTGTTTGAAGAAATCCGGCTTCGCCGGAGAAATTTTTCTATCGAAAAATGTACAAATTTAGCCTGCTGTAATTTTTTTGTTTTTAAATATGGTTGTTCGCCAGGAAAAAATCGACACCTGGATGGGGATACACGTCTTAAAACAGTAGGCTGAATGGGGCCAAATGGATACAACCCAGAGAGAGAGGGAGAGCCCCATTAAGAGGTATATGAATGAAAGTGGCGTTGGGTGGGAGGAACACCGGTTTACAGATTACACATGTGCATAAAGGTGATTCTTTCACGACCACCCCCTCGTTGATCAAGGTGTCTGGTAGCATATTGATAAATCAATCAAGTACATTAATTATCGTATAAATAATTAGCTGCAGATTTTAAGTAAAAGTAAGAACAATTATCTCAATAATGTGATAAAATGTATTTAGTAAAAAAAAAACGAAGGTTTTACAAGGAAGTAATATGTTTCGTAGTATGTATTTTCTTCATAATACCAAGATCATTGCACATATTTTCTGTGGACTGTATGTAACTAACTATTAACACTAAAAATAATAGGTTTGCTTAATTATTAATACTAATTAAGTGTTCTTAATTCGTTAATGTCAGTTTGGAGAAAGTTTGCAGAATGTAGGATTTTTAACCTTTGGATTCCCTAACCCTGGACAATATTTGAGTTAATTTTATAAATGTCATTAGATGTTTCCCATGATATATATACAGTATATATATATATATATATATATATATAATATATATAATTATATATATATATATATTATATATATATATATATATACAGTATATATATATATATATATATATACTGTATATATATGCATGTTTATTTATTTATATATATAGACCTTTTCCACATAATGTTTCATATTTATTGTAGTAATATACTAAATTTTTAAGAACTAAATACTTAATCTGAAGCTAGATAAGTTTACTTGAGGCTAGAAAGCTATATTGTTACATAATTACGTTCGTCCAACACTTATTATTTGTCCATAACTTTACAAAACGTTAATTAAACTTTCAACGTCTACTTAATTTTAATGGAATCGTTCAAACAAAGACGAGCTAAACAAACGCACCTTGGTAACAAAAAACACATTAAAATAATGAGGGCCAAGGTCATTGATATGCTCTAAGGAGATCAGTTAATTATATTATCAATAATTGTGGTTGAATGTAAATGGGATCAGCCGTCCGTGGAACCAGGGTGATAACATGGTATCAGGGTAACATTGGTACTTTGTATTGGAAGATATCTATATCTATATATACAATTATAGAAAATTAGGAACGGAAATACCATGTAAGCTTTGATTGCACTATAAACTTGTATTACCCATAATAATTTAGGAAAATCAATCAAATTGTGAATTATATGAAATAAATAATATATACACATAAAATACAGATATCTACACAATCTCTCCTCGTCAACATGACCTTCAACAACATATCCCTTCCAGTAATGATGCTCTTCTCTATGCACACAATCCGAGCCTTTCTTTGCTTCCTTTCTCCCAGGCTGCTGCGCTCCTTTCTATATTCTCTCCAAGTTACCCCTAATCCTTGCCGGCTTATTTACGATGGCACTCATACCTTTCCTAGGATCCAATGGTAGCAGACATTGAAGGTTTGCATGTAATTTATAGCTACTTGCTGATTATAGCGCTTTACCATTATAATACAGTGACCTAAATTTGTTTGTTCACTGCAGTTGATATACGACAATTTTATATTAATGGAAAATGCAACATACATTCTGTCGTCTTCAAAATCATAATGAACTTTAGTATAAATTTGAAGTGTATTTTGTTATATATTGGTGATATGTCAAAATATAATAACCACACCACCAGAATCACTGAAATGCATCTAGTGGATGAAACAACGCAGTACCCCATGGAAACACCTCGCTATAAAAAAAAACAGGACAAGCGCCGCCCCCAGCCGTGACGTCAGCAGCCGCGAAGCCACTAGCCACACCCTCACACCCCCTATGAATTTTTTTACCCGGCCTACCTGCCCAGCTCCCTTTCTTCTCCCTGCCTCCAGTGACACCAGGGAAAAAAAGGCACAAATCCAGCTCACCTGAAGAGCATGTGTAGGATCTTGCTGCCTGCAGCTAGAAAGCCTGCAACAGAAACAAAAGACTGAGATACCTCTTCGGCGAAACAGAGGAGAGCAGCTGACCTGCAATAGGCCCAGCTCTCCTCTTTGAGCAACTCGAGAGGATTCATTTGAGAATCTCAGTTGACCAGCCTGAGCAATCCGGCCTCCCTGTACCTGGACAATCAGCTCAGCATGGACAATCCAGCCAACTACTACTTGGATAAGCCGGTAAGCCTTGACATTGCAGCAAACTTCAACCTGGACAATCCGGTTCTTTAAAAGCTGGACAATCTGGCAAGTCTGAGCAACTTGGTCACCAACTCTCTTCCCTTCGACAATCCAGAACCACCAGACACCTGAGCAACACTGGCCTGCATGAGATAAAGGGCGAGACAGAGCGTCCCACTACCAAAACAGAAACGACCGAGGACTGCCACAATAAGGTCCCCATCACTCCCGAGGCCCAGCAAAAGGAGATCACCCTTACCCCAGATGCCCGGAAAGATCATCCCGAATGGGCGCAAAAGCTAGCTACCTTTGTCTGTCAAATGAAACCTCTAGAAGAAGAAGAAATACAATAAATATGACTATCCCTAAATAGTTGCTATATAGTTCTGGCCACATGAAGCAATAGACCAATAAGTAGTTCGTAAGGTGGTATTACCAAAACAATATGAACACATAGATGATTTTGGAAATTCTAGACAGTTTGTGATCCGCGAATCAGCGAAGATTCACCCTCAATTGCTGAGATATAAGAGACTGTGGTTAATTTAACCCCTTCCGCACGATGGTGTATTGTTACCTTTTTGTCTGGCTAAAACACAACGATTTTATGCAGTTTCAGAGGATCTCTGTCATTTAGAGGGTTTATTGGGATAGTATTTACCCGTGTCCTAAAAGTTGATAATAATCGTCTAGTGGTAGCCAGAATATTATGACAACCACGTCTTGGTGCTGAAGGTGTTAGAAGGAGATAAAGCACCTGGTATTTTCTGATGGCAGGAATTGAGTCCCTGTTCCAATGGTCGTATGCGGTCCTAATTGCTACTTAGTAAATACGTACCATTCGCCTTGACCGGAAATGGACTTGGTCATCTGTATCTGGCTTCACATCCATTACAAAATCCACAATTAACCAAATTCTTGCACGTCGGGTCTAGGTGGAATGCCGGCTTGAATTTCAAGAGAGACTGCTTGCAGTTTTTGTCAATCTCATTACACATTAAGAAAAGAGTAAATGATCAGTTGTTACAATTTCTAGCCTTGTTAAATATCATGATATACAAGAAGAATCACGACAACAATCAGACGAATCACGACAACAATCAGACGAATCACGACAACAATCAGACGAATCTGCCACCAAACTTGAATGTAATAATGAGTAACAGCGACATCCAGAGCGACACATGCCCAATAGGACAAGCAGGTTGAACATTGGTACTATAGTCTAGGACGCTAGAACTCCAGGAACAATGCAGAGAGAGAGAGGGTAATAATTATTATAAATTAAGCTAATCAATTAACTTATACCTAGGTGGAAGTAGTTACTATAAAGGTGTAATAATATATATCGGATAAATCATAATTGTGATAACTAAAATTCCTACAGCATATACTTACGGAAGTATGCAAAATGAACTGTATTGTACGATCCCCAACTTTCATTTTAATCTGAAATACAAATACATTCTTAGTTTTCTGTAGTCTCTTCGCACAATCTAATTTTCTTTGTAGTATCATAACCTCTTTTTCCTTTTACATAATAGTAACAACGTTTGCACTGCTATATATAATAGTAACAACGTTTGCACTGCTATATATAATAGTACCAACGTTTGCACTGCTATATATAATAGTAACAACGTTTGCACTGCTATATATAATAGTAACAACGTTTGCACTGCTATATATAGTCATCAATCTATCGAAAATGACTGTAGTTTTAGCAATCTCCTAACAATAGCCTTATGTAATAATGATATATAATTACAGTATGAAGAAAAACTGTATTATCTGTCATATACTGTATGTGTTCTTTATCTATAAAATACTATATATAGGTTTATTGTGATCTGTCGGAGATAGCCATCGCATTCTAATATATTACCTACCATACATGCATGTACCCTCATCACCCAGCCAGCTTTGAACGTTCTCGCCACTCGAATATGCAAACAAGATGGCGACTGTTGTAAACAACTCGAATTTACCTCCAGTGTTCTTGCAAGATTTACAGTGATCTAAGTGCCTTATGAACACCACACTTCACCTATGGACAACAGAAGGTACAGAGAACGAATAATTTGATGTCAAAGTGAAATATTGAACTTTCTAAGGGGAAAATTTACATCAAACTCTACCAACCCCCTTGACAAAAAAAAAAAAAAAAAATCCAACTCGCCCATGCGCAGAAGGATCAGTGACTATCTTCCATTCACTCTCATCCATTACATATCGCTCACCACCAATATGGAACGCGAAGAGATACTGACGCTATTGGACACGCACCGAACGTACTGTACTTTAATGACACCGTGGACCGAGTACAACACCAGTTCACCGCTTCAGTGAAGAATACGGAGAAGAACATATGTGATGTAATAGTCAGTCTGCAATACACCCAAGCCAGGCTGGATGAAACACCAGCTAAACTAACTACTACAACCAAAGACAAACACGAAACTAATAACATAATCAAGCACTTGATGGATGAAAATCAAGTATTGAGGGAACAACTAGATGACAGCAAGAATCGCATCAACTACATCGATGATCAGAGTAGGAGGAACAACTTACGCTTCTCTGGCATTCCTGAAAGTGATGGGGAAAATTGGAAACAATCTCGACTGAAAGTGACCAAGTTAATAAATTATAATCTGGACGTACAGGACATTGCCTTTGAACGAGTACACCGTGTCGGTTTGCCAACACCTAAAGGACCTCGAGACATTGTAGCAAAATTCAAGAGTTATCCTGATCGTGACGCCGTGTACCGAAATCGCAGGAAGCTGAAGGGGACAGGGATCTTTGTGAGTAAGGACTTTTGTCTATCTACCATCTAAATACGTCGAAACCAGCCATGTTCGAAGCTAGAAACAATGGAAAAATATGATTTCTGAATTACCGGACTCTGGTCGTGAGGGAGCCAGGCGTCGTCAGCGCTTCACCCATTCACAGTCTACCGGCCGCCACCACCACCACCACCCTTCCACCACCCTTCCACCGTCTCCTCCCCACCCCAGACAACCATCCCACCCCGCACCACTACCTCACCCCACACCGCCACCCTACCCAGCTCAGCCCAAAGTTTTTCTGTATAAGATCTGTTCTACTTGGAACACTTTTCCCTCAGAAGTTGTAAATATCAATGAAACAATTCTGGAAGAGAGTAGATAGCATTTTGCACACACTTCAATATGTGTGTAATAAGTATGTAAGTATGTATATACACTGGCACTTGCCCCAGTTTTTTATTTTATTTTTTATTTTTTTTATGAGGGTGGCCAGCTCGAGATAGAGCTCGAACATGGACATCACACACATCAGAAAACAAAACAAAACAAAACAAAACACAAAATCACACATCTAGTTCGTCCAATAGAAATTCCCGGAGACCCAGGCCCATTAGGGGTCCCCAGCAAAAGATTCCCAGGTCCCAGATCCCCCAAAGAGGCTCTGATGTCTGCAGGCAGACCCGCAGCGAAGCTTTACCACCACAAGCCCGCCCACCATGCTTCCAGGCGCACCCTTCTTTACCACCGGCACCCCGGGCCAGGCACCTGACGGACTATTATCTAGTCCAACTGGCGCATGATCCTCTCTCCTAAATGACCACGTTTACACATGTCTATTCACTAGCATTCTCCATTCATTCCTATTTATTACTTGCCTGATCTTTAGTCATTCCTCTGTCTTTGAACGCTTGTTCTACACAGTCTCTCCATCTCAATGAAGGTCTTCCTACCCCTCTATCTCCCCTTGTATCTGAATCACATATTCTCTATGTAAGCCTTTCATCTTCCATTCGTTTAACATGACCATACAATTTAAAATTACTCCAGTACCGGTATCTCCACGGTATGGACCGCAAGGTCTTTGAAAAACTAACTATGCTTTGTGAGTTTTTGTACTCCCTCTTTCTCTCTATCTACATAGATTTCGATCCGTTGGATCAACATACAATACCAGTAATAGATTCATTAGAACCATCTTATGAATTGAGATGATATTCATGTACATTTAAAACTAACTCAGACTATTGAAGTAAATTGAGCCTACCTCCCTTGCACTATCATTTACCTCAAGAATATATAAAATGTATGTATGCATGTATGTATGTATGTGTCTATCTATCTACATACCTATTGTCTCCAGATTTAGCTCTGATAGATATAAATATGTCATTAGAATCCCAACACAAATCAAAACAACATTAGTGACTGAAGTAAATCACGTTCAGGACTCATGTAATAACTGGCCTTGTTTAAGCACCATTACCCACAACTTATATTCGAATTATCTAAATAACCCTCAAGAGGTATAGTGTTGTATATAAATTTAATATTAAATGTTATTGTCTCTGAATTCTGTCCAAATAAAATTTACTATTTCTAACGAACCATATAATGACTCAAATCATCCATGTCTCAGCAATTCATTACATTACATATCTACACATACACATATTATATACAGTATATATATATATATGTATATATATATATATATATATATATATATATATATATATATATATATATATAGAGAGAGAGAGAGAGAGAGAGAGAGAGAGAGAGAGAGAGAGAGAGAGAGAGAGAGAGAGAGAGAGAGAGAGAGAGAGAGAGAGAGAGAGAGAGGTGGACACTGAATGGTGAGTTAAGTGTATGAAGTGAATAGGCTACAGAGTTGGGAGCGAGCTGGCACAGGTGACAGTGTGGAGAGAGAAGGGTGCCGGTGCCAGACGGGATTAAAGGGGAGATGGGTCGTTTTTCTGGTCTCCCTTTTTCCTCATGTTTAGCCCCATTAGTTTGCAGATTTAAAGACTTTCGCCCCATTAGTTTGGCGTTGTTAAAACCTTTCGCCTCATTTCTTTTTCAACATTAAGAGTTTTCGTGTCATTTATGTATCGACATTTTTAATGGCGAGCGAAAGCGAGCCTGTAATTTAGAGGAACCGGCCCTCGGCCGGGACATTTTTATATCGAAAATTGTAAAAATTTATCGTAAAAGAGGGTATTGGGTGGGTGTTTTTATATGCTTGATGGAGGTGTAGGGAGGAAACTAACAAACATAGTAAAAGCTACATAAATGCGCAAATAAATACGGCCATCCCTCCTTAAAGCTTAGCCTTGGAAAATATACCTTTGATCCTTTGACGAACTTAATGAGGGGAAAAGTGTGCGAGGAGAGGAAAGGCGTGTGAGAAGGGTAGGGAGGTGTGGCATTTTTTTTTTTTTTTTTTTTTTTTTTTTTTCTTCTATGTGATTGAGGGAGGCAAAAGGCATAACTGCCTATAGCGAGTGCCTCCCCCATAGTTGTTGTTGTTGTTGTTCCCCATGCTGCCTGGCCGAACAGCCCCAAGGCCCCGAGCAAGGCCAAGGCCATAACTGAGCGCCCCCACAGAACCCTCTCTGCCTACCACAATAAAGCCTAGGTGACCGAAGCCACTCCATGGCGGGGAGCTGAGGAGGGTGCGGAAACGCCCGGGAAACCAAAGTCCCACCCAGGGCCCTGTGCCCCTCAGCAATTATGAAGAGAAAGTTGAGGGGCAAAGGAAAAATGTGACGCTTTGGCTTCCAATCTTGGTAGATTGGGAGGTCAATCCACGGAAAAGACGCCGTCACTTGAGATCTAGGAAATACATAAGTAAAAGGAACAGTCGGAGTAAGCTATGGGTATGGCAGAGATCGCTCAGTTCTCACTCTGATAGACCAGCCCATCACCATAGTTGAATGAGTAACAGGGACAAAATCAAGGGACGTTCGAGCCAAAATGCCTGGACACACGGAGTTTGAAGCAATTTAAGTCATAGGAAGCTGGAAAAACTGATTCTGGGAGAGAGTTCCAGAGCTCAGCTGTTGAGTAGAAGAAAGTTTGAGAGTAACGTTTCACTCTTGGGTTGGAGAGTTGCACAGAGTAGGGGCGGGATTGAGTTGCAAGACGGGTACCACGTGCCCTACGTAAAGGAGGTGGTATGCACTGGGATAGCTCTGAGGAACACTGATTATTATAGTAGCGATAGAGAGAGATGCAACATTGCGGCGGAGAGAGAGAGATTGCAGAGAGTTGGTGAGTGGACGGGAGTTAATGATACGAAAGGCCTTCTTTTCATCCTTGTCTAGGAGAGCGGTGTGAGAGGAACCTCCCCACACATGTGAACAATACTCAATACAAGGGTGCACTATGCCCCTGTACAGAGCAAGAAGCTGTGCAGGGGAAAAGAACCCCCTAAGGCGGTTGAGCACACCCAGCTTCTGGGAGGCTGCCTTAGCAAGACTGGTAATATGGTCCTTCCAAATGAGAGCAGAAGAAAAAGAGACACCAAGAATATTGAGAGAAGATGAAGGGTTGATTTTTGTATTGTTGAAGAATAAGGGATAGTCCGCTGGGAGATCCTGACGGGTAGATAGATGGAGAAATTGGGTTTTGGAAGCATTAAAGTTAACAAGGTTTTCTCTGCCCCAATTGGAAATAGTATTTAGATCAGAATTTAAGAGTTGTATGGCTTCATTACGTTTGTCGTTGAGGGATTGCTGGCTGGGGCGTTCTGAAAAGTAATGGAGTAGTGTAAGGTTGAGTCGTCTGCGTATGAATGGATGGGAATTAAGGTACAGTTAAGATCATTTATAAAAATTAGAAAGAGAATAGGAGATAGGACAGAGCCCTGAGGAACACCGGAGTTTATAGGGTGAGGAAGTGAACAATGGCCGTCCATAACCGCGGCTATGGAACGGCCGGAAAGGAAATTAAAGACAAAGGCACAGATGGAGGGATAGAAACCGAAGGAGGGTAGTTTAGAAATTAAAGATTTATGCCAGACTCTATCGAAGGCTTTTGATATGTCTAGTGCAATAGAAAAAGTCTCACCGAAGTCCTGAAAGGAGGATGACCAAGAGTTAGTAAGATATGAAAGAAGATCGCCAGTAGAGCGACCCTTAAGGAAGCCATACTGGCGATCTGAGAGCAGATTATGAGAAGAGAAATGCTTAAGAAATTTGGAAGCAAGAATAGTTTCAAAAACTTTAGAAAGACAAGAAATGAGAGCAATTGGACGATAGTTGGAGGGTTGAGAGCGGTCACCCTTCTTTGGGACAGGTTGAATGTGAGCAAACTTCCAGCATGAAGGGAAGACGTTAGAGGATAGACAGAGACGAAAGGTCTTGCCATTGGACTGGTAATCCAATGGACCCGGGTTCGAATCCCAATATGTCAATGGGAAGATATTATTGGGATGGAATTTGTGCTGTACCTAGTTCCAGTGCATTACCACACCACACCCAAATGCCAAAAAAATACCCTCATTGTTCCCTGATCAAATAGCATTGTATGAATATTCCCATATTCAAAATATGTTACAGGTGGGCAATGCATAGTGAGTTAATTGCTCAATAGGTGGCGTTTTGAGAGTGAGGGTCCGAGTATGGGGGATGAGACCGTGAAGTGCAGAGGCGAAGCTGCTTCAGAAGATGGAGTTGCTTCGAGCCGGGGTGCTTCGCATGTCTCACTCCCTAGACTGGAACAAGACCTCACGTGCCTCACCGTGTTCAGCGGTGTAGTGTAAAGGCTCTCAGCCTATGCCCAAGAGGGAGTAGTTGGAATATAAAAAAAAAAAAAAAAAAAAAATGGGTTACCAAAGCAGGCGGGGACAGGATAGATTACTTCAACGAACGAATACATAATGATGAAATGATTAACCCTTTTAGTAACGGTGCCGTCCATTTAACTTTATTTTGGTTACTATTAAGCGATTTTCCTCAGTTTAAATAGGGCCCCTTGCAAATAACAGGCTCTGAACTATTCCACTTAAGGGGGATGACCTGCTTTTTGTTATTTCTGTCCTTTTCTCTCTTTCTCTGGCTTGTATCCATTCGGCCCCATTCAGCCAACTATTTTAAGACGTTTATCCCCATCTAGGTGTCGATTTCTTCCTGGCGGAGCGATATCGAGCCAGCATTATATGAAGAAATACGGCTTCGCCGGAGACATTTTTCTATCGAAAAATGTACAAATTTAGCCTGCTGTCAAACAAAATTAAAAAATATGCTGGCTCGCTACCGCTCACCAGTAAAAAATTGACACCTGGATGGGGATAAACGTCTTAAAACAGTAGGCTGAATGGGGCAAATGGATACAAGTCAGAGAAAGATATAAAAGGACAGAACAAAAACAGGTCACCGCCCTTAACCCTTTTTACCACCACGGATCCTTCTTAACCCCTTCTGTACCGGTGACGTCTATTTTATTTGATATCCGCTACATTTAGACGATTTTATGAAGCTTAGGAAGGATGTATGGTCGCTAGAAGGATTAATTGGGATAGATTGTAGCCTTTTAATGAATAGACGTCTTTCCTAAGCTGAACAAAATAGTCTAATAGTTGCCAGATTATAATGGAAAGTACATCACCGGTACAGAGAGGGCTAAACTGCATAAAATCGTCTAAATATGATTATAATAAAATGTATAAGACATCACTGGTACAGAAGGGGTTAATAGCCAAGCGTATACGTACAGATACACAGCTCGTTATTGCTTAGGTATATACACTGTTAATTTATAATTGATTTCATTTAATTTTCCACCAGCCAAGCACAAGGGTTACATCAAAATTATGCATATCTCACAAATACACGTAGGCTACATGATAAAATACTTTTACCCTCAGCCGGGATTCGAGCCACGGACAGTCAGCATGAAAGTCCATGTATTAATCAACTACACCACAGAGTGATGAACAATAATTATGGTATGTACAGGGAGAGAGAGAGAGAGTTTTGTTCCATCTCGGTAAATATACAGTATAACGGATATAATCATACGTCTACTATATAGAGGGCACTTTCTGTCTCTCTGTCTGACTGTCTGTTTGTTCACGATATATCCCCTTAGTTTTCAAGATGGAGAGTCAATACTTGGCATGCATACTAAGGGAATGCCAGAATAGGTTTTAAGGTGGGGTTGGATCCCCCCACCCCCCCCAACTCCCTCAGTTTTCAAGATGGAGAGCCCATACTTGGCATGCATACTAAGGGAATGCCAGAATAGGTTTTAAGGTGGGGTTGGATCCCCCCACCCCCCCCCCCACTCCCTCAGTTTTCAAGATGGAGAGCCCATACATGACATATATAGTGCCAGAATACGTTTTAAGCGGGGTGTGTGTGTGTGGGGGGGGGGGGGGGGGGATCTCCGTCCAAGATACACAGCCCATCCTTCGATTTTCCCCTGGGCAGCGCCTGGTACCTCAGCTAGTATACAAATAAATGGCTTAATCATTAGTGTTTTAAACAGACTTCAAACAAAACAATATACTACCCATCTATTTAATATTATTTCATTCAATACATGCAATGCAAAAGTCTTGTTTAGTTACCGGTGCATGTAGTTTTTGACAGCAACAGGGTTTTGCAGTAAATGTTATCAGACTGACAATATACCTTGGAGTATCTCTAATACAGTGTTGCACATTTGTTGTTCCTGAATACACAACATGTCGTTGACGTTGTTAGGGCCAGTGGCAGTGCTAGATTGATATTATTACCGCGGGTACAATAATTGTGATTAACTATATTAAACTGTCTATAAATGGATAAAGAAGTATAGGTCTATGTGGATATTCTTAAGTTTGCATATAAATGGATAAAGAAGTATAGGTCTATGTGGATATTCTTAAGTTTGCATATAAATGGATAAAGAAGTATAGGTCTATGTGGATATTCTTAAGTTTGCATATTCTTGACTATTGAAAAATTGAGTTAAGTAGATAACTAGATAGCTATTTAAGAACATATATATAATGGTATAGGTAGCGCCAACGAACATATATATAATGGTATAGGTAGCGCCAACGAACTTGACAACAATCTTGAACCTTGACCTCCTTGTAACTCAAAAGGGCCTAGAGCAAACTGGCTGCAAATATCCACACCTATTTCCTGGTGGACTCTTCCCAAATGGTAGAAACTTCAGCCCGATTGCTTTAATTCATTGCGAGTTATAATAAGTGAAGGGGTCCAGATTATTGTCAAGTTCGTTGGCGCTACCTATAGTATGTTGTTTGAGTAATAATAATAATAATAATAATAGTTCTTAAAGCTAGCGCATGCTAAGCTAGCTAAGGATAGCTCAATAAGGCCGATTAGGCGTATTTCCATTGGGGTCCTGTACTACTACCCCATCCATTTGCTCATGAGGGATGGTAACGACTCAGTGCTTGTGAAAAATCTTTAATGCGCCGAGCGTGGGCGCGAACCCGGGCCTTCTGGGTGGAAGTCCGAGACGCTAGTCACTACACCAAGCGAGCCGCTTGTAGTAGTAGTAGTAGTAGTAGTAGTAGTAGTAGTAGTAGTAGTAGTAGTAGTAGTAGTAGTAGTAGTAGTAGTAGTAGTAGTAGTAGTAGTAGTAGTAGTAGTAGTAGTAGTAGTAGTAGTAGTAGTAGTTTCGAAATATTATGATCAACGCTAGGTAGCTCATTTGACAGTATACTAGAGAGAGTATTTATCCAGAGTCCATATGGACCACTTTTAAAGATGTCAACTTATATGTTTAGCCAAGGCTTTGGTTATCAGCTAAAAAATAATGAATACGGTGACGGCTTGCACCCTAGGGCCAAATTTCCTGTATGGCCGTTCCATAGCTGCGGTTGTGGACGGCCGTCATTTACTTCCTCAACCTATCAACTCCATTGTTTGTTCCTCAGGGTTCTGTCCTGTCTCCAGTTCTCTATCTAATATTCATTAATGATTTTTCTCAACTGTACCTCTAGTCCTATCCATTCAAATGCTGATGACTCTACCTTATAATATTCAACTAGGTTTCCAAAGCAGCCCACCCCTCAATTACTCCAAACCTCACGAGATAAGGCCATAGCACGTCCATCTTCTGATTTATCAACTATTGTCGATTAGGGCAGAGCGAATCCTGTTATTTTAAATGCTTCCATAACCAAATGTCTCCATCTATCTACCCGTCACAACCTTCCACATCCCTTATTCTTAGCAATGCACAAATCAACCCCTCATCTTCTCTCAATATATATTTTGTTCTGACTATCCTTGGAATTATCACATTACTACACTTGCTAAAGCACCTTCCCATTAGTTAGAAGTGTTCCATTGTCTCTGTGGTTTCTTATCCCCTGCACAGCTTCTTGCTCTGTACAGGGACACAGTGCGCCCATGTTTTGAGTATTGTTCGCATGCATGGGGAGGTTCCACTCATACAGCACTTCTTGAAGGAGTAGAGTGAAAAACATTATGACTGATCAAGTTACCTCCTTACACTAATTCCCTACAATATTTATCTACCCGCCGCAATGTTGCAGCTCTCTTCAACTGCTATTACAGTAATTAATGTTTTTCAGAGTTTTTTCAGTGTATACCTCCTACTTTACGAAGAGTATGGGGGCACCCGTCTTGCAATACATTCCCAACCCTATTCTGTCCAGCTCTCTAATCAAAGAGTGAACCGATTTTCCAGAATCTCTCAGTAGATAAGGCTCCTGGTCCAGATGAAATTCCTCCAATAGTACATAAGAATTGCTCCTTGGTGCTCGCTCCTGTATTGGCAAAACATTTCCGTCTGTGTACTCATACCTCATGCTTCCCAGTACCCTGGAAAGAAGCAAACATCCACCCAGTTCCTAAAAAAGGTGCCTCTTCAGATCCATCAAACTACAGACCAATAGCTATAACTTCCACTCTTGGTAAAGTCTTTGAAATTATATTAAATAATCACATAATTAAGCATCTTGAGAATAATAAATTATTCAGTGATAGGCAATATGGTTTTAGACGATGTCGACCAACTGCAGACATTCTTTGCCTTCTTACGCATCAAATCAACCAAGCTACAGACCAACATGGTGAAACACATACAATAGCACTGGATATATCAAAGGCATTTGATAGAGTCTGGCATCAATCCTTATTGTCGAAGATGTCACACTACGGCCTTGCATCATTAGTTCCACTAATTTCTTCTTATCTTCATAACAGAAAAATATGTGTAATGGTAGATGGCCTTATTCTCAATTTCACTCAATAAATGCTGGTGTTCCCCAGGGATCAGTTTTGGCCCCAACTCTGTTCCTCATTCATATCAATGATCTCATATCTACCACTCATAATCCAATACATTCCTACGCAGATGACTCAACACTCCACAGTTCCTTCACATTTACCAATTCTTTCACCCAACCCGATCTTATAAATTCAAAAATAAACACTGCAATTTCTCTGAACCAGGACCTTTCTAGAATTAATGAATGGGGACAAAAGAATCTAGTTTCCTTTAATGCACAGAAAACCAAGTACATTCAATTTTCTAACCGACAGAATCTCACTGACTCCCATATATTTGTTAATGATGTAAATATTCCCACTTCCCCTAGTATTGACATTCTCGGTGTAACATTAACTACTAACTTGAGCTGGACACATTATGTTAGAAGCATTGCTAAGAATGCCTCTAAAAAACTGGGACTCCTGTACAGAGTTCGAGAATTCTTCACTGACGAGCAGTTGGCCGTAATATATAAAAGTCATGTGCGTTCTCAGATGGATTACTGTTGTGACGCCTGCAGCTTAGCAGAACGCCATGTGGGCTCAGTCACTCGCTTGGCCATTCGCTAGCACTCGCTGGGGCAAGGTATTTGGCTACAGTCTATGTACAATGTTGTTCTTTCTTTCATAGTGTTCGTGTTCTTGCAGACAGTCCCGTGGTGGTCTTTATTTTCGTCTGTGACAAGGGGAAGCATTTTATATCCTGAGTAGAACATAAGATGCATTGTGTATAGTTAAGGAGAGAGAATAATATAGGCAGTGGGGTGGTAGTGTGTGCGTGCGTATACATGTGCTGCCTCCCCCCTCGCTTTATAGACTCGCGCGCATGCCGTCCCACGCCTCTTGATTGGCTGGTGGTTCCTGGCGCCTTCTGCAGCCCTGCTGCCTGGTGACGTAGCGGCCTGTGTTTGGCTGACCACCGTGCCTTTGTGTGTGATCCTGGAGGGGTCCCGAGGAGTTCCTTCCTCAGAGCTCCTCTTAGTGCTGTAACGCTAACATCCCTTTGAAATCTATCAGCCCACCTCACCCCCCTATTGCGAACTTTCTCTACCACTGCTTACCTTCTCTCTGTATATCCTACTATTAATTAACTACCCTTCCCCTTGACGTTGATTTCATATATCCGTCACTGTATTATACAGCGAGCTCTCAGAGATATTATATGTAATTAGTTAGGTATTTTGGATCAGAGGGTTATCCATTTTGGCTTGGGGAGGTTTGACATACTCATCGTGTTGCCCCAACCTTATTTTCTTGGGTGTCTGCCAGGTCAGTCGATGCTAGACTGGGGAGAGGCTATCAGGTTACAGTTTCCTATGAGCATAGACTTCGTTGAGCCTATGCAACTGTACCGGATACCTGCGGAGGCCTAGATAATTTTCTTGTCTGTGTACCTTAGAGCCTAGCACTGTGTTGGGCGTGAGGGCGTTTGCCTAGTCCACCCAGCACTGTGCTAGCTCGTTAGCTTTTGACTTAGGAGGGTCGCCAGGAGAGAACCAGGTACACGAGACCTGGATCTCTCAAGAGAGCACCCCGTCATTTAATGTATCTAGGCGCACAGACTTGAGAACGACACTAGGCTACCGAGCAGGTGGCTCGGCCCAGGTAGCCTATCCTATGACTACCCTGCTAGACTTCGTCCACCTGGCAGACCCGATTACGGTTTATAATCTCATTGTGTATAATGTGTGCAGCATTATTGTTCCTTATGTTTATAGTAAGTCGTGATTGTTGCTGAGAGACTCAACCAGAGCAGGCTTGTGCCTGGTGGGAGAAAGCACATCTTTTTGTGGTTAGAGTTTAGACTGCCGACTGTTTTATAATTACACCTGTGCCAGATAACACCGTATGTCCCTACACTATATATGTTCCCACAGTAATAATACACAGTTCAGAATCCGAGACGTACTTCTTAGTTGCATCTGACTTTTGCAGAAGATTCCTGCATGATGCTTTAGGACTTTCTTTGTTTCACTTTCTTTCAGACAGGAGTGACAGTTTACTGATTATTTAACGTAATGTTAATTATCCTTCTTCTAGTTTGCTATTAAATCGTTGCTGCGATTTAATTACGCTATCTATCTTTTTCCTTGTATACCTTAATAAAGTAATCGTATGTTGTATGAGTATAGGCTGCTTCAGTGATCATCAGCCTATAGTGTGCACCTTTTACCGAGTCATAGGATACCTCGTTGTCCAGGCACGACTCAGGGCGGTATAGGTGTTTTGTTCTCCAGTGGTTAAGGCAGGAGTTGGAACTAGTGTTACCGTTGTTGCATTTAGCCTTATCTAGTCCAGTGATGAAGAGCCCTGTGTCTTGTAGAACCTGAATCGTAACACTGTTCACCTCTGTGGAGTGGAAGTGGAGTGGTTGCATTGAGGCAGTTGTACAACATTCAAAATAAAGATATTAGATTAATCAATAACCCTGCAATCACACAGGACCTTCCTACATTATCCATACGAAGAAATGTTGCATCCCTTGCATTATTCTACTGATATTTTCACAGCAATTGTTCCGAGGAACTTGCTTCAATTGTGCCGCCTCTCCACATCTTTCCCCGTAGAAATAGGGCAGCTGAGAGCGCCCATGAATTTACACTTTCTCCTCCACAATGCAGAACTTCTGCTTATCAAAATTAATTTATCCCTAGAACTAATACTCTTTGGAATTCACTTCCTCGAGTTGCTTTCCACAAACTTATAATCTACAAAAGTTTAAATCCAGTTGTTACAAACATTTTATGAATGGAGGATGCCTTTAGGCACATGGACCTTTTTGTTTTATCTGTGTTTTTCCTTCCTCCGTTCATTGTTAAAAAAAAAAAAAAAAAAAAATCTTTCTATCCAACTCTCTAATCCAAGAGTGAACAGATTTTTCCAGTCGTTCTTCTACTCTACTCAAGCTCTGGAACTCTCTCCCTCATTCTGTCTCCCTCATCCTAGGCCTTAAACTGCTTCAAGCTCCATTATGTCCAGACATTTTGATTCTAATGTACCTTAAATTTGGCTCTCTTTCACTCTTTCAAATTTGGTGGGACACTTATTAGAGGCAGCTTTGCCTGGTGTATCCTTAATGAACATACAAAGTAAAACAAAAGAAAAACACAATAAAAGAAAACAAAATTGTTGGGCGATGCTCCAGAATCTGCCCATACCCGATGACCTTGTTATTTCATAATCCTTCCCAATATGTGAGCTGTCCGTTGTGACCTGAAGGCTACCTGAAGTGTGGTAGGCCAACGGGTGCTGCCCGTGTTATCCTGAAGTCGCCCTGAAGTGCATGAGGCTAACGCAAGTGCTGCCCGGGGTATCTTGAAGTCCGCCTTACGTGTGGCGGGCTCACTAGAGTTCTCTAGTATTCATGTTCGTACATCTTCCCAGACCCTCCAGTGTTCATGTCAGTTCGTGAGAGCTTGCACATAGTAACTCGGTTCATAACCACGTCCCATCGCCCCATAATTGTGCATCTCGAAGTAACCCCTGTGTTCATGATAATAGATGAGAGCTCGCACCAGTTAAATCAATGCATAAATACCCTTCCCTCTGTGTTCTCCTAATCCTACAGTTTGGAGATCTCTAAGTGTTTGAGTTAATTAGGCTAATGAGGACAGGTACTAGCTGAAATCGATATAACACTAATCCCCTCCCTTGTTTTTACTTAGTCGTACCTTTCTGAGATCCTCTAACTGTCATGTTGACTAATGAGGACTCGTACTAACTAAAATTGTTATAATTCCAATCCCCTCCTTTGTGTTGACTTGATCGTATATTTCGGAGAGCCTCTGAGTGTTCATGTTTGTCTTGCATATAATAATTTTATACTCTAGGAGGTAGAGAATAAGCAGATATATAAGAAAATATACCTGTAATAAAATATTAAGACGCCATAAATTAAGTGTTACCGGCAGACTTACATGGTGGGCAAATACAGTGAAGGTTGAATAACAGTTCCTATAATACCTATGAAGTCCTTGTAGTATTAATGGGACTTAGCCTAAATGTGGTGCAGTTGTGTCTAAAAGTCATTGGGCATATATGATAGGCTATTCAGTGAGATGTGTTTGGTTAGAGTTGTGCAGCAGGTGGTGTTGTTGTCGGTAGGGATGTCGTGTGAAGTGTGTCCCGATTGATTATTTAAAATAGGACTTCAGAGGCTATCAACCCTATTGGATTATTAAGCCAGCACACTTAAAGTTAAGAATAACGTCAGGACTGGATCCCCTTTTCGAGAACTCCAGTCCCTTTTGTCCCGAATTCCCTTTAGTCATATTTATAAAGAGGAGTATAATGGGCGTATATTGTCCTCCTAGGATAAATAATACGAGAAAATAAACAAGCGATAATTAGTGTAACCACATAACTATTAAACCCACAAGGATTAATTAATTTATGGGGCATAAATAAACTAGCTGTCGTGAACCGGGAATTTCAAACTACCAGGAATCGCGACAATGCTAATTAATTAGGACTTTTACTACATGAACAATGTTTAACATTGTCGCTGACACTTACTCGTGAATCTATGAGCTCCTCGACTATTTACGCTAATTAAAAGGGACTTGCCCTAGTTAACCCATGTATTACAGTGTGCACTGACACTTACTCATGCATTTATGAGGTGCTCACGTGAGGGCTTGCACTTGTAAATTAAGGTGCAACGATAAAAGATAATATGCCTTCGGTGTGCGAATTAGAATAGTGAAGGTCATACCCTTTTTGCCCCAAAGTAGAATTGCCTTAGCCCTATTTAACCCTCTCAGTCTTGGATACGTTATTGAGCTAATATTTTCCACTATTACTCACACTTACGCACTGTTTCTGCTGCCGCGAGACGATACACATATATTATCACTCTATATGAATAGGTGGCACCAAGACAGTTACATGAAAAATACAAAACAGAACAACTAGAATTATCAATCACCCAATTAGTCATTAATGAATTTCCCCTGTTTTCATATACAAAGAGATGTTACCCTCCCTTACATTGTTTTATAAATATTTATTTATGGTAACAGTAATTTTGCCATTTCTTCGCATACCCTATATATATATATATATATATATTGTGTATATATATATATATATATATATATATATATATATATATATGCAAGGGAGCCTAGCGTCACATTACAAAATTCGATACGACAAAACTATGATGATTTGCATTTTCTAAATTTAACCATAGATAGTAGAGATATTTGGGATTCTGGTGTTCATTTGTTTCTCTGTTAGGTGTTCTAGGGCGATTGTGGTGATATAATGTTTCACCGCCAATATTGGAGGCAACTGTTGCCAGAGGGGAGGTGTGGTGGAGTGGTCTTGCCACTGGCCTGGTAATCCAAAGGTCCCGGGTTCAAATCCCGATGTATCAATGGGAAGATATTATTGGGATGGAATTTGTGCTGTACCTAGTATCAGTGCATTACCACAAAGCCCACCGAAACGTCAATAAAATACCCTCATTGTTCCCTGATTAAATAGCACTGTATGAATATTCCCATATTCAAAATATGCTATAGGGGTGCAATGCCTGGTGAGTTATCTGCTCAACAGGTGGCGTTGTGTGTGTGTAAGTGTGAGAGTCCGAGTGTAGTGGGTGAGACAGTGAAGCACGGGAACGAGATGGCTTCAGAGATGGGGTCGTTTCGGGTCATGAGTGAGCACCGTGCCTCATGTGAAGGCAAGATGGCAGGTGCTCGTTGTGCTCTACGTGCTTCACATGTCTCACTCCCTAGACTGGAACAAGACCTCACGGGCTTCACTGTTCATTGTAAAGCGGTGAATGTTAAGGCTCTCAGCCTATGCCCGAGAGGAAGTAAGTTGGAATATAGAAAAAAAAAAAAAAAAAAAAAAAAAAAGAGCGCGCCTTGTTTGTTTACATGCGGAAGTGACGACCGATGATTTTTGTATTTATATTTACAAGACTAACCATATCACCTAACACCTAGCATGTGTCCCTAGTATTTAGTACGTGAGATACATGACCAACCATCGCCTAACACCAGTATGTGTCCCTAGTACTTAGTACGTGGGATACAAGACCAACCATCACCTAACACCAGTATGTATCCCTAGTACCTATACGTGGAATGCAAGACTAACCCTCACCTAACACCTATAGTTTCGTGTTATGTATTTAATTTTCAATTTGAATAGGTTGAGCCTTTTCAGGCCCCTTGGCATGTGAGGCTCAAAGTTATTACTTATCAAGTTTATACAAAATCCAAACTTATAACCGCACTTATGTTCATGGGAGTCACAAATACAGTACAAAAGTACGATTGTAACTTTGATATTGAGATATTGAAGGGTAAAACTTTTGAAACGGAACTTCTTTTGAAAGATGAGACAGAATGCCTTCCAAACAATTTCATTCTCTTTCCATCTGTTTTCACAACTCTAATTGGTAAATAGCTACTAGGTAACCTAACCAGTTATAGCTGACTGCATTTAAGATAGAATAGAACATTATTTGGTTAGTTTGTTACATTGTATAATTACATTCGCTTTCATTATTGTATGTGGGCGCATTATGGGTGTTGTCAGTATTGTGTAAGAGTTTCAATTCACAATATAGTAGTTAACCATTAAATTACCATTTTCTTTGCCGTAATAAGTTAAAGAAAACTATTCGGAAGTGGTAGACTATTTTTCTAAATATAAATACGTTTCAAATACTTTATGTTGTATGCTATTTTATGTCGCTTTTAAATCTACTGTATTCCTACTGTGTAAATAGAATAGAGCATGATTTGGTTAGTTTTGTTATGTTTTATAATGCTTTATAGCATTTGTTTAAGACTTTCGGTCAAACATTCGCTTCCATGATTGTAGGCTATGTGGGCGTGTTGTAAGTGTCAGTATTGTGTAAGAGTTTCAATTTACAATATAGTAGTTAACCATTAAATTATTATTTTCTTTGCTGTAATAAGTTACAGAAAATGGTTCGCAAGAGGTAGACTATTTCTCTACCTATAAATACACTTCAATTACTTTATGTTCTGTTAATTTATGTCGCCTTTATATCTACTGCATTCCTAAAGTATATACCTCGAGGTCGATTATTTAACTTGTTTAACTCTTTTTTTTTTTTGTTTTTTTTTTTTTTTTTTTTTTTTTTTTTTTTTTAAGAGACAATGAACGGAGGAAGGAAAAACACAGATAAAACAAAAAGGTCCATGTGCCTAAAGGCATCCTCCATTCATAAAATGTTTGTAACAACTGGATTTAAACTTTTGTAGATTGTAAGTTTGTGGAAAGCAACTCGAGGGAAGTGAATTCCAAAGAGTAGTAGTTCTAGGGATAAATGAATTTTGATAAGCAGAAGTTCTACATTGTGGAGGAGAAAGTGTAAATTCATGGGCGCTCTCAGCTGCCCTAGTTCTACGGGGAAAGATGTGGAGAGGCGGCACAATTGAAGCAAGTTCCTCGGAACAATTGGTGTGAAAATATCTGTAGAATAATGCAAGGGATGCAACATTTCTTCGTATGGATAATGTAGGAAGGTCCTGTGTGATTGCAGGGTTATTGATTAATCTAATAGCTTTATTTTGAATTTTGTCCAACTGCCTCAATGCAACCACTCCACTTCCACTCCACAGAGGTGAACAGTAATCCATCTGAGAACGCACATGACTTTTATATATTACGGCCAACTGCTCGTCAGTGAAGAATTCTCGAACTCTGTACAGGAGTCTCAGTTTTTTAGAGGCATTTGTCAAGTTCACTTTGATGCACAATATTGTTTAGGTCAATATTAACTTTCGGTCATGACTTCATTATAATAGTATTTGTTATTCTTGTTACCAAACCTAACCTAATCTAACCTAACCTAACTAACCAAACCTAGCCTAACCCACCTAACCTTACATTACCTAACTACTTTAATCTAAGGTAGGCCTATTTATTGCGGTAGACATCTCGAGAGAACCCCAATGGAAATATGCCTAACGGCCTTATTGGGCTATCCTTAGTTGGAATTATGCAAAGCTGGTACTTATCATATTCGAAACATATTATCTTGTACCAACATTGTAAAATGCTTATTGAATAAATATTATTTTTATTATTATAATTATTAAGCCTTTGGTAGAGTCTGGCACAAATCTCTAATTTCCAAACTACCCTTCTTCGGTTTCTATCCCTCTATCTGTGCCTTTGTCTCTAATTTCCTTTCAGACTGCTCCATAGCTGCATTTGTGGACGGCCATCGCTCACTTTCCCAACCTATCAACTCCGGTGTTCCTCAAGGTTCTGTCCCGTCTCCAATTATCTTTCTAATATTCATTAATGATCTACTCAACTGTACCTCTAGTCCTTTCCACTCATATGCTGACGACTCTACCTTACACTATTCAACTAGTTTTTCAAATCAACCCAGCATGTAAGCACTCCAAAACAAACATGACGATGCCATAAAGCGCCTATCTTCTAATCTACCAATTGTATCTGATTGGGCCAGAGAAAATCTGGTTACTTTCAACGCGTCCAAGACCCAATTTCTCCCTCTATCTCTCCATCGCAATCTTCCGGAAGATAATCAATTACTCTTCAACAAAGCACAAATCAACCCTTCATCTTATCTCAATATTCTATTTGTTTCTTTTTCATCCAAACTTTCTTTGAAATATTATATTACCACTCTTGCTAAAACAGCTTCCAAAAAGTTGGGTGTGCTCAATCGTATCCGTGGATTCTTCACCCCCATGCAGCTTCTTGCTCTGTATCGGGGCACAGTGCACCCCTGTTTTGAGTATTGTTCGCATGTGTGAGGAGGCTCCACCCATACCGCACTTCTTGAAAGAGGGGAGTCGAAAGAATTTTGTCTCATCAACTCACTTACTAGTTACCTACAATCTCTTTCTACACACTGCACTGTTGCATCTCTTTCACTCTACTATCTCTATTACAACAATCAGTGTTCTTCAGAGAGCCCCCTCTCTTGCGGCGAATGCGAGGCACCCGCCTTTCAACACAGTCCCATTCCTATTCTGTCGAGCTCTCCAACCAAGAATTGGCAAATTTTCTCAGTCTTTTTTCTACACAACAAGTGAACCTTTTGTCTCCTTTATACACATACATTTATTTTGTTTACATATCCCTCATAATGCATTTGCGAGGGTAGTGATATATATATATATATATATATATATATATATATATATATATATATATATATATATATATGTATATGTTCTTCGAATTGCCAAGCACTCTTTCATCAATAATAAATGCACTGAACTATCCAACTCTAGCTCTTCCAAAGCTTTCTGGCATCTAGCCAAAAACCTCTCCCAACAATTTTTCATCCTCGTCTTTCCCTGCCATTTTCCACGCTGATGGCACTACCATCACTTCTTCCTCTGACAAAGCTGAACTCTTCCCTCAAACTTTTGCTAGAAACTCCACCTTGGATGATTCCGGTGCTTTTCCTCCCTCTCCACCCCCCTCTCTCCTACTTATGCCTAATATCCTAATCTCTTCTAAAGATGTACTTTCTACCCTCTCAGGGCTTAATACTAAGAAGGCATACGGTCCGGACGGTGTTCCTCCTGTTGTACTCAAAAACTGTGCTTCCGTGCTGACCCCCTGCCTAGGAAAACTTTTTCATCTCTGTCCCTCCTCTAATCTCTTTCCTTATTGCTGGAAGTTTGCTCTCATTCAACCTGTCCCAAAGAAGGGTGACCGCTCTCAACCCTCCAACTATCGTCCAATTGCTCTCATCACTTGTATCTCTAAAGTTTTTGAAACTATTCTTGCTTCCAAATTTCTTAAGCATTTCTCTTCTCATAATCTGCTCTCAGATCGCCAGTATGGCTTCCTTAAGGGTTGCTCTACTGGTGATCTTCTTTCGTATCTTACTAACTCTTGGTTATCCAACTTTCGGGACTTCGGTGAGAATTTTTCTCTTGCGCTAGACATATCGAAGGCCTTCGATAGAGTCTGGCACAAATCGTTAATTTCCAAATTACCCTCCTTCGGTTTCTATCCCTCCATCTGTGCCTTTGTCTCTAATTTCCTTTCCGGCTGTTCCATAGCTGCGGTTGTGGACGGCCATCGCTCACTTCCTCATCCTATCAACTCCGGTGTTCTCAGGGCTCTGTCCTATCTCCTATTCTCTTTCTAATTTTCAGAAATGATCTTCTCAACTGTACATCCAGCCCCATCCATTTATATGCACAGGATTCTACCTTACACTACTCTACCTTACACTACTCTATTAGTTTTCCAGAACGCCCCAGCCAGCAGTCCCTCAAAATCGAACGTAATGAAGCCATAAAACACTTATCTTCTGATCTAGCTGCTATTTCCAATTGGGGTAGAGAAAACCTTGTTGCATTTAATGCTTCCAAGACCCAATTTAGCCATCTTACTACCAGTCAGGGGGGGGGCTGTTCGTTCGTTTTTCTTTGCTTAGATATTTTTTCCGGGTGGGGGTCGCAAGCCCACCGACCCAACCTCTTGAGAGACTCAGACCAAGAGTGAGAGCAGTGGAAATGAATTACTTAAGGAGTGCGTGCGGAGTTACATGGAGGGATAGACAGACTAATGAGGAAGTAAGAAGGAGGTGTGGTGTGGAGGTAGATGTGCTGGAAAGTGTGAAAAGGAACAACTTGAGATGGTTCGGCCATATGGAACGTATGGAAAGCGAGAGAATGACTAAGAGGGTGTACGAGAGCGAGGTGGAGGGACAGAGGGGGAGAGGTAGACCGAATATGAGGTGGAAGGATGGAGTGAGGAACTACATGAACGAAGGCGGTGCTGGTTGGGGGGAGGGGCGTCGACTGACTGGGGACAGAGGTGCATGGGGGCGGTTCGTTCGTGGCCACCCCTTCGGGGATCACGGCGTCAGGCAATAGATAGATAGATAGACTACCAGTCAGGAACCTCCAGAGGACTATCCCTTATTCTTCAACAATACAAAAATCAATCCTTCATCTTCTCTCAATATTCTTGGTGTCTCTTTTTCATCTGCTCTCACTTGGAAGGACCATATTACCAGTCTTGCTAAGGCAGCCTCCCAAAAGCTGGGTGTGCTCAACCGCCTCAAGGGGTTCTTTACCCCTGCGCAGCTCCTTGCTCTGTACAGGGGCACAGTGCGTCCTTGTATTGAGTATTGTTCACATGTGTGGAAAGGATCCTCTCACACTGCACTCCTAGACAAAGTAGAAAGGAAAGCCTTTCGTATCATTAACTCCTGTCCACTCACCAACTCTCTGCAATCTCTCTCTCTTCGCCGCAATGTTGCATCTCTCTCGCTATTTTATCGCTACTACAATAATCAGTGTTCCTCGGATTTTTCCCAGTGTATGACACCTCCTCTACGTAGGGTACGTAGTACCCGTCTTGCAACACAATCCCACCCCTACTCTGTGCAACCCTCCAACCCAAGAGTGAAACGCTATTCTCAGACTTTCTTCTATTCAACTGCTGAGCCCGGGAACTCTCTCCCAGAATCAGTCTTTCTCTCTTCCTATGACTTAAATTGCTTCAAACTCCGTGTGTCAAGGCATTTTAGCTCGAACGTCCCTTGATTTTGGCCCTGTCACTCTTTCAAAACTGGGGGAGGCACTCGCTGCAGGCAGTTATGCCTGCATTACCAGTCATGCAAGTGTAATTTAACCTTTATACGGCAAAGCTATGGTATTTGAAATGTCCCGCCAGGCGAAGGTATATGGGTTCATTCCCGACGAATATCGTTATTTCTTATTCATATGCGCCTATTTTATGTTTAATATGAAGATATTAACATGTAACAGCAATAAAACAAGTGGGAATAGTATTTGGGGGGGTGAAAAAGACGTATTATTGCCGACCGATCGTATCAGGAGCGGAGAGCCGGTGCGACGAATACCCTCTCTCTCTCACTTCCCGTTCGATACTGACGTCTTGAAAGTGAAGTCTCTCTGTTATTAGGATCTCTAGCTGCTTCCCCAGTGATCCTGAAACCGCGGGCGGGAAATTCGCGTCGAGAATTACCCGATAAAAGGGGGAATAAGAGGAGAACTAGGTGATAATTGAGGGGGGGGGGGGGAAAGGAGGGGAATTTTTTTTTTTTTTGACACATGTGGAGTAGTGTTAGGAGGTATGGAGAGGAATGATCTCACTTAATCACATATTGCTTTGCTTGAGTGCCAGTGGGGTGTTTTGAAAGGCATTTTTTATGTCTAACTTCATAAGAGTCCCGACGCCTTCGCCCAGTAAAACCTCTTAAGAGTCTCGGCACCTTCCCCGGGTTAACTATTAACATTTTAGTATATCATGTTGCTAAAGGAAGTGTAAGGTAGGGAGGAAGCCTTTTGCTTCTCTGTTATGTTCATCCAGTGATAATATAGTATATGGGAACGTAATACATACCAGTTGTGTTTATTGCTGGATCACACCCTTTGAACCAACTGTTTTGTGTGTTAATTAATTCTTATAATTCAGGTTGAATAAAATACAAAGTTCGATTATTTCTTTATACATATTACATTCATATATGATTTTAAGCATAATTTACAACGCACATTTTATATTTACTGTGTTTATCGTGGTATGGCACAAGACAACCACAAACGAAGCTATATATTTATGGATTTTCGGATTCACATACAGAAAACAAATTTATTCAAGTTGCGGCACCCCAAAATTAAACCAGGTACAGAGAGTTTATAGTGTAGAGATAAATAAACTTAAATACTGAAGAATAAATTATGAAGATATTAACAGGAGAGGAATATAGTATTAGGGATCTATGTGAAATATAACAATTGTGGATAAACTAAGTGGAAGAAATGAAGCTCACATCAAAAATATGTTAGCAATAAGCAGATTTCTTTAACCCATTCAATACCAGTGCTGTCCTTTTCATTTTATGCTGGCTACTATTAGACTATTTTATTCAGTTTAAAAAGGGCCTCCAGCAATTAACAGTCTTCGAACTATCTTAATTAACCCATTTTACTACCACAAATCCTTCCTAAACTTCACAAAATCGTCTAAATATAGCTAGAACAAAATGAAAGCGACGTCGCCGGTACCGAAGGAGTTAATAACGTTATTTACAAACACAGTGCCAGTCAACAACAGTATATATATGAATAATCTACACATAAAGTGTAGGATATTTCGAGTCATGGTATCAATTAACAAACCACAAGATTCGTTGACAAGCTGAAAATGATACTTCTGGATACATGAACAAATATTAAATAAGCAGATTATGTACGGTTGGCCCAATAAGTCGAATCTCCGCTGTCATTACGTTTTGCTCTATGTGTGCTGTATTAATGTCTGTCAGATGTTGAATAGGGTGTGTAAAGATAGGAACATGTGTGTACGTCTCACTAGAAACAGTGAATTAAAGCTTAGATAGTGCTAATAACAATTATTGATCGAAATATACTTTGTGCCGCGACATTACTTATTTGTGCCAACTGTACGGATATCCAAATACAATCTGTATATCGACTTTGATCATTGAACGCAAATTTCATGTTTTATTTAAGGGGGAGGTAGTTGCTTTTTCTCCATCATGCTGAGTCCCATTAGCTTTTGAGATTTTAAGACGTTCGTTCCAATAGTTTGACGATTTAAGACCTTTTGCCCCTTTTGTTTGTCAATATATAGGCCTTGCGTGCCATTTATGTGTCGATTTTTTTCCTGGCGAGCAAGAGCAAGCCTGTAATTCAAGGAGGAACATTTTTCTTTGGAAAAATGTACACATTAATTTCGAAGGGGTTTAGGTTTTTTTTTTAATGATTGGTGGAGGTCTAGCGAAGAAGCTACAAAATATATAAATAAATGCATAAATGGATCAAACAATAACCACTACCCCCTTAAAGTGTTCAGTAACAGCTTCCTTTCGGCCATCAGTCTTGTTATGCCTTTATTTTCCTGGTGTCTGATAGAGCCCTGAGGGTGGCGGGGCACCTCCGTTACCTCCACCGCCATTATTGTACCCTCCGTTACCGTTGCCTCTTCCATTGCCGTTCCTTCCACCATTACCATTCCGGCCGCCATTGCTGTGCCCTCCACCGTTGCCATTTCTGCCACCACCGTTTCCTCCACCGTTGCTGTAGCCTCCGTTTCCACCACCATTACCACCACCTCCGTTTCCACCACCATTGCTGTAGCCTCCGTTTCCACCACCTCCGTTGCCGTTCCTTATGGGCGTACCGTAAGACCCTGAAGGCGCTCCACCACCACCACCACCACCACCATTGCCATTACCACCTCCTCCCACCCCGATGTTGGCGTTGAGTCCGTAGAATTCCTCGGCGGTGGAGCAGTCAAAGTTGTACCACCAGTCACACACGAAGTACTGCTGGTTGAAGATGGTACCGTTGGGACAGAGGAACGAGTCCATCCTACCGTCAGCCTGGCAGATGTGGAACACCTGGGGGACAAAGACAGGGTGAGGGAAGATATTCAAACTATTAACAGTGTTGGTGGTATAATGGTTTAGATGCTTATGTTATGGGTGTGGTGTCCCGAGTTCGAATCCCGGGAGGACCATAGGCTTTCATTAAAGAATTCAAGTGCATTGGGTTTTGTAATGGAGGATTAATGTTAAGAACGGGGTGGGTTCCTTAATGTCAAAGGAAATTCAATTATTTTGACTCGACCCTTATGAGGAGTATTGCATATGTGGACCTTTCTCACACATGTAGCCTGTACAGCCGGCCTAATAAGTGATGTTTCAGCACCAATTATGCTTGGGTCCATAATTGGTATCAGCAATAATTACACATGATTTCTTCTTTTGGAGTGAGATATGCAAACATGTTCCTACACTTACCCACCTTATTCAACATCTGACAGACATTAATACAGAAGAGAGCAAGCCAAACGTAATGACAGCTGAGACATGACTTATTAGCGCTACTGTACAGTACTCTATACAAAGGGGTACCGTACCTCTGTACAATAAGGTACCGTCAACTCTTCTAATTACCATTCTCAGAAATTGCAGTTATGCCATTACTTTACACACACACACATACACACACACATATATATATATATATATAGTGCGTTGTTATATGTGCGATTTATTTTGCAAGTTTTACATTATAATTTATAGCACTTCAGTAAAGATAATGCAAATTCACCTCCAGTCAAGTTGGAGGCATTTTAAAAGCTCCCTGAAAAGATGTCAAGATAAAGGCTTAGATGGAAGTCGCTTGAATAATCGATTGTGTAATTCGTCCTACCATAGTTTAATTTTTGTCCAGCTGATGGTATATTGAACCCCTTAGCAACTGATATCTCCAGACATAGTGGAAATATATGGAACTACTAGGTCTCTGCATCATATAAATAATACAAATAATAATAATAGTCGTCTGGTTAATTGTACAGCGCTCGTATCTCCTCCTTCGTGGATTCACAAGTGCTTGACCCTACTATAATCAACCCATCCCCCTTGCTCAAGGGGAGACGGTAACCGCCGGCTATATCCCAGAAAAAAAACTTCAATCTGAGGGGGGATTGAACGCAAGACTGCAAAATGGGAAGCAGTGACGCTATCAACTGAGCCACCCGGACGGCCAAACATGTATTAATAGGAATATATTTCAGTACAAATTATCTGTAATAGCTAATGAAACATGCTGAGGACATGTTTATTTTCCCTAACCTGAAAACCACCTACCTGACATCCAGCCTCGGGTGCAGTATCGGCATAGTAGCCCGGGTTCTGGGTGTCCGCACAGGTGAACCCAGTGTCGGGAACGGTGGCCAGGATAGGGTAGTCCTGTCCTGGTACTCCTCCACCAGCGATCGCCGAGGCTAGGGCGGCTATTGGGTCGCCGCCCCCTCCACCCCCATTGCCTCCGAAGCCACCGCCCCCGTTGCCTCCACCGAATCCTCCACCGCCATTTCCACCTCCTCCGTAGCCGCCGTTTCCTCCACCACCATTGCCTCCTCCTCCACCACCGTTGCCTCCTCCTCCTCCACCTCCGTAGCCACCGTTGCCTCCACCGCCGTTGCCTCCTCCTCCACCACCGTTGCCTCCTCCTCCTCCACCTCCGTAGCCACCGTTGCCGCCTCCGTTACCTCCGAGTCCCCCTCCGTTGCCTCCAAATCCACCTCCACCTCCGTTTCCCCCACCGTTGAGGTAGGAGGCACTGGCGGCTCCGAAGAGAGCTAGGAAGTGGTGGACAAGAAAAAAGGAGGAAGCGAGCGGAAAGAGAAGAGAGCAATAGAATAGAGAGAGAGAAAGAGAAAGTAAAATGCGGAAGGTAGAGAGTGAAAGGAATTGAGGAAGGAGAAAGGGAGAAAAGAGGGCGGTGTCAGATGAGTTGGTGGAAATGGAAAAGGAGCAGATGTGCACCTCTAGGCTATAGGGAGTGGTGCACAAACTAAAGTTATATATAGTCAGTAAAGATGTAGAAATAAACAAAATGTATAATTAGCGAATTTTTGGTTGATATAATTATAAACACACATATTTCATAATGTGTGCTTGCAAAATTGTGTAGGCATAAGCAAGATTGTAAGTTACTGAGTATGAAACAAAGAAAATATTACAATCAGAAGAACTGTATATTTTAAATTATATTAAAATGAGTTCCTTTCTTCCCGTCCTCTCATTTTACTCGGCGAGTATAACAAATTATAAATTTCATAACCAAGATAAAGAAACACCAACTACACGACATGTGGGCCTGGAATTCTGTGCAGTCATTGTTTTTTTTCTGAAGTTGTATTACAGACTCAGGTTGCAAGATTTTGTACACCATAGTCATTCCTTAACAATTTGTTTAGATGAAATAATTATGTTTCTTACAGTAAGCGTAATACAAACAATTGAAAGAATAATTTGTTAGTTTCTAAAAACCCCGATTATAAATTGTGACAAAGACAAATACACATATAGCTGGAGACATATACTAATATAACAGCTACATAGGCTTAAGGGGAGGTATTTAGTTTGTTCCCTAGACCTCCATCAAGCTTAAAACTACACCCCCTTGAGTCCCTTTCAAGATAAATTTGTACATTTTTCGGTAGAAAAATGTCCCGGCCGAAGGCCGGTTCCTCTTAAATTACAGGCTCGCTATCGCTCGCCAGGATAACATTGACACCTGAATTGCACGAAAGGTCTTAATATGGGGTGAAAGTTCTTAAAATCGCTAAACTAATGGGGCAAACGTTTTATAATATCAAAAGCAATGGGGCTAAACATGAGGGAGAAAGGGGTCAAGAAAAGAATCCCTCAAGTGGAGATCTCCCCTTAAGTGATGAATTGTGACAAACACCAATACACATATACTAATATAACAGCTACATAGGCTTAAGGGGAGATCTCCACTTGAGGGATTTTTTGATGGACCCCTTTCTCTTTCATGTTTAGCCCCATTGCTTTTTAGATTTTAAGACGCTCGCCCCCTTTAGTTTGTCGATTTTAAGAACTTTCGACCCATTTCTGTCAATTTTAAGAACTTTCGTGCCATTTAGGTGTCGATATATTCCTGGCGAGCGATAGCGAGCCTGTAATATAAGAGGAACCGGTCTTCGGCCGGGACATTTTTCTACCGAAAAATGTACAAATGTATCTTGAAATGAGGTATAGGGGGTGTAATTTTAAGCTTGATGGAAGTCTAGGGAACAAACTAAATACCTCCCCTTAAGTGATGAATGTATTGTAGATCGAAAAATAATTTTAAGTTAAAGAGAAATGTCCCATATTGCTGATGTCTTGATAGCGTAAAGCATAGTGCGCGGAATTTCAATGCGAGTATCCTGGGTTCGAGTCCTCGGGGTGCCACATGTATTTGTTTATTTCATTAATTGAGTTTAGATGTGCAGTTGGTTGGTGTCAAAAAACATGACAATATTTCCCTCATTACCTTTGAGGCAGGATAATTAAATTAGGATTGGTAATTCAACCCGTCATGGAAAACATGAACTAATATGATTGTGCGCAACAGTTGTATCTATAATGTGAAGCTCAATACAAACTTTACGATTAATATGTTTTGTTTACTTATAAACAAATAATGATAGAAAATAATTAGTTCTTCACACAATGAAAATGCCTATTTTGTAGTTGATTCAAATGGTAATTTCACTAAACTTCTTAAATACAATGTGCTATATAAGTTCTAGATTATGTCCTAATATCTAGAAGTAAAATGAGAAATGGTGAATTATAAAAAACACAGAAAGTTAACATCTTCACAAAAATATGTAGAGTCTAAATCGATAGTCGGCCAGCACCACCAGAAGTTAAACTAAAATCTGCTTAATTGTAAACGAAAATTACTCCCCCAAACCACCTGAACATATGTTGGAAAGTCAGGCATTTACTCAGGTGTGTTAAGGCGTAATTCAGCTTAAGGGGGTAGTGCTTGGGTTTTTGGTCTATATATATTAATTTATTAATTTATTGTTTAGTTTCCTCGCTAGACCTCCATCAAACTTAGAAAAACACCCTTTTAGACCCCCTGTCAAGATAAATGTGTACATTTTTCGGTAGAAAAATGTCCCGGCCGAAGGCTGATTCCTTCTAAAATTAGAGGCTCGCTATCGCTCGCCAGGTAAAAAATCGATATCTAAAGGGCACGAAAAGTTTGAATATTGACAAAAAATGAGGCGAAAGGTCTCAAAATCGCCAAACTAACGGAACGAACGTCTTAAAATATCAAAACTAATATGCTAAACATGAGGGAGAAGGGGGTCCAGAAAAAGTGAGTAGTACCCCCTTAAGCCACGAGAGAGAAAGTCAAGTCAAAGTTGTGAAGGTAATTCGTGACTCTTGATCCCAATTGCACAATACCCATAGACTGTACCTTCTTCCACGGTAAACTAGATCCAAATATTACTCTCACACACCATATAATTTCACTTTAAGGGGGAGGTACTCGCTTGTTATGACCCCCTTCTCCCTCATGTTTAGCCCCATTAGTTTTCAGATGTTAAGATGTGTGCCCCATTAGTTAATCGATTTTAAGACCTTTCGCCCCATTTCGTCGTCAATATTTAGATCTTTCGTGCTATTTAGGTGTCGATGTTTTCCCTGGCGAACGATAGTGAGCCTGTAATGTTGGAAGAACCGGCCTTCGGCCGGGAAATTTTTCTACCGAAAAATGTACAAATTAATCTAGAAGGGGGATCTAATGGATGTTTTTTTAAATTTGATGGAGGTCTAGGGAGGAAACTAAAAAACTAATGAATATATGCAAAAATCGCTCAAAAAGTGAACCATTAACCTCTTCAGTACCGGAGACGTATTTTATAATTGATTTAGCCTACTATTAGACGATTGTATTTGATTCAAAATGGGCCTCCAGCAATTAACAGGCTTTGAACCATCTCATTTACCCCATTTAACTATCACAGATCCTTCTTAAACTGCACAAAATCGTCTAAATATAGCTATAATACAAAATTAAAAAGATGTCGCCGGTACAGAAGACGTTAACCCTCTCCGACATATGACGCGATTTTGAGCCTATTAGGGATACTTTAAAGCCTTTGTTACCATCAGGGGTATTTAGAAACCTTTAGTTTAGTTACTTCAACCTCTTCAGTTGTCTTTGAGTTAGCTGTGTTGAGCCTATTGGGGATACTTTAAAGCCTTTGTTACCATCAGGGGTATTTAGAAACCTTTAGTTTAGTTACTTCAACCTCTGCAGTTGTCTTTGAGTTAGCTGTGGGCAGAACACTAATTTTGGAGAGGTAATTATAAGAGTGAGAGAACTCTATTTCTTTTTGCTAATCTGGCAACCTCTGCGGCATATGAGCGTGAAAGGGTTAAATTATCACACACCATATAATTTCATCTAAACTTCCTTATATTATGTCACTCCCATGGCAGGTTACTCACTGCCAGAATGTATATTAAATTTCTCATTCATCCAGTGGGTATCTTATTGTAAAGGTATCGTTAAGGGGAGGCAGACCGATTTTCTGGACCCCCTTCTCCCTAATGTTTAGCCCCACTAGTTTTGATATTATAAGACGTTCGGCTCATTAGTTTGGCGATTTTAACACCTTTCGCCCCATTTCGTTGTCAATGTTAAGACCTTTCGTGCCATTTAGGTGTCGATTTTTTCCTGGCGAGCGACAGCGAGCCTGCAATTTTAAGAGGATTTTTCTACCGAAAAATATAAAAATTTATCTTGAAGGGGGGTCTAGGTTTTTTTTCTTCTAAGCTTGATGGAGGCCTAGGGAGGAAACTAAAAACATCTATGAATACATTCATTAATAGACCAAACAAACGGCCAGTCTCCCCCCTTAGAATGCGCTTGGCCACGGCACTCATCTCCGTAGGTTTGTCCTTTGGAGTCTGTGGTGGTTAGGGGAGGCAGTTGGTTGTTTCGAGTCTTCTTTCACCCTCATGTTTAGCCCGATTAGTTATGAGATTTCAAGACATTCGCCCCATTAGTTGGGCGATTTTCAGACCTTTTGCCCAATTTCTTTGCTAATATTAAGACCTTTCGTGCCATTTAGGTGTCGATTTTTTCCTGGCGAGCGATAGCGAGCCTGTATTTGAAGAGGAATCGGCCTTCGGCCGGGACATATTTCTATGGAACAATGTACAATTTTATATCGAAGGAGGGTCTTGTGGGTGTTTTTTTAAGTTTGATAGAGGTTTAGAGAGCAAACTAAACCCTTTCCTTGAACCATTGAGCCGAACCAGTAAATTATGCTGCACAATACCGTCTGGGCTGCCTTAATGCCAAGTTCTGAAGTATTGGGAATAAAGTAAGGCGTTGTATTGTTTAGCTTTTGTTCGATACTGATTCAGATATGTGTAATTGAGGGGGGGTCACCGGCTTTTTTGTTCTTTCTCTCCTTTTCTCTCTTGCTCTGGCTTGTATCTATGCGTCCCCATTCAGCCAACAGTTTTAAGACGTTTATCCCCATTCAAGTGTCGATTTCTTCCTGGCGAGCGATAGCGAGCCAGCATTGTATGGAGAAATCCGGCTTCGCCGGAGACATTTTTCTATCGAAAAATGTACAAATTTAGATTGCTGTCAAAATATATATATACTGGCTTGCTAACGCTCGCCAGGAAAATATGACACCTGGATGGGGGTAAACGTCTTAAAACAGTAGGCTGAATGGGGCCTAATGGATACAACTCAGAGAGAGAGTGAGAAAGTGAGAACAAAGCGAGGTGGGCCCTATTAACCTTATAGGTACGCACACTGTACTATTGGTATCTTACATGCTTTACACACATTCTCTCTCTCTCTCTCTCTCTCTCTCTCTCTCTCTCTCTCTCTCTCTCTCTCTCTCTCTCTCTCTCTCTCGCTCTCTCTCTCTCTCTCTCTCTCTCTCTCTCTCTCTCTCTCTCTCTCTCTCTCTCTCTCTCTCTCTCTCTCTCTCTCTCTCTCTCTCTCTCTCTCTCTCTCTCTCTCTCTCTCTCTCTCTCTCTCTCTCTCTCTCTCTCTCTCTCAGTCTACAGTACACCATGCAATTGTAAGCACTACAGGTATATGTACGTATATCATATATAATGGAATCTATCTGGCTATATATATTTATAACTCTCTCTTTCTCGTGTAGATATATTTTAAGAATACACAAGATTGCTATCTTAGTCGCAATATTAAGTAAATCAGTATGTGCCTGACATTAAATTCTAGGGTCTTGTGTACTGTATGAAGTCTGGCAGCAAAGGGTTATACGAATGCACACTATACTGTATATGCATATGCGGGTTTGTGTGAAACAACAATATTTAGCTGAATACATTGTTTGATAACTTGCTTATTAAGTACTTTAAATAATTATGATATTTGATTTTACTTTAAAATAAGAGAGACCGACTTATTCGATTATTTGTAATATGAGTAACACGAAGTGCATCGGTATTTATAGCATTGACAAATATGCAGCTCATTTCAAATATTCTTACCCAGCACCAAAAGGCTCCCAGTGAATCTCGTCATCGCTCTGTTTACTTCTACTGAGACTAATACACTCAGTAGGTCGTTAGCACCGGAATTCTGGAGGTAAGGAGACAGTGGAGGATCTCGGAGCGGCACTCTTCACTGTGGCGCCGTAATCGCAACTGGTACTGTACCTGGCCTCCCCACCTTTATATAGAGCGTCGGAGTAAAAGCGAACCCGGGGGTGAGTGCCTCGTATAACATCTTGGAAGGTGGAGGACGAGAGGTGGTGGGGAAGAAGCACCACACAAAAAAATAAATGTGGGCCTAAATTATCTCGTCTTCCTGTGCTTATTTTAGTCGTGCGCTTAATGACACGTGAAGGTTAATGAGGAGAGCCTGATCATCCTTTTTGAAGTATTAAGTTCATACAAGATAGGATTTTATATATATATATACGACTACAATCCGCGCACTCCCGCCTCCACGTAACATTATATATTATAAATACATATATGTATATATTATAAATACATATATGTATATAAATACATATATGTATATATTATAAATACATATATGTATATAAATACATATATGTATATATTTGAATTTGGATCGGTGTAATAATATGAGAATACTTGATTTTCGATTGAAATTGAAATAATTAAATACAATGATGGTGGACTTACTTGTATAGAGTATCTATAATTTTACATGAATATATGATGGTAAATTGGCCTATTAATATATATATATATACACACACATACAAAATATTTACACATATCTATCTATCTATCTATTGCCTGACGCCGTGATCCCCGAAGGGGTGTCCACGAACGAACCGCCCATATATATATCTATAATGCCATACACGCATAGGTAGATATTTTAATACATTCCGGCTAGGAGAGATTCTTGTAATTAGGGCAACACCATTGTACCTATATTTTAAATTATGTCGAAAAGTACGTAATCTTGATATATTTTTACCCTTGTAAACCTGAGACAGCTATTGGTTTAAAACTAATATTACAGTATATTCGATTGCATCTTTAAACCTGGAGGATAATACAATCCAATAACAATTTATGATTCGATATTCTAATTTATCAAGTTAACTCCCAATACCAAACACCTTCCAGCGAATGTAAGGAACAAGTATGAAGCTGCTCTGTTTCTGTATCTTATTACAGACGGGTTTTCAGAATTAGCCTCATATTGACTATGAACACTTTGTAATAGTTGGTTAATTAAGATGCGGATAAGTCAGTTTCTCGTCAGTTTAACGGGAGGCAGTTGGTTTTTCGAGTCCTCCTTCTCTCTCATGTTTAGCCCTATTAGTTTTGAGATTTCAAGACATTCGTCCCATTAGTGTGGCAATTTTCAGACCTTTTGCCCCATTTCTTTACCAATATCAAGACCTTTCGTGCCATTTAGGTATCGATTTATTTTCCTGGCGAGCGATAGCGAGCTTGTATTTGAAGAGGAATCGGCCTTTGGCCGGGACATTTTTCTACCGAAAAATGTACAAATTTATATCGAAGGGGGGTCTTGTGGGTGTTTTTTTTTTAAAGTTTGATAGAGGTTTAGAGAGCAAACTAAACCCCCTCCTTAAACCATTGAGCCGAACCAGTAAATTATGCTGCACAATACCGTCTGAGCTCCCTTAACAACACGGACTATACTGTACCATACTGTATACTGTACCATACTGTATACTGTACCATACTGTATACTGTACCATACTGTATACTGTACCATACTGTATACTGTACCATACTGTACACTGTACCATACTGTATACTGTACCATACTGTATACTGTACCATACTGTATACTGTACCATACTGTATACTGTACCATACTGTATACTGTACCATACTGTATACTGTACCATACTGTATACTGTACCATACTGTACCATACTGTATACTGTACCATACTGTATACTGTACCATACTGTATACTCGTAGTTATAAATGGCTATATGGTCGAGCAGGAACAATGAACGGTTCACAGTGTACATACTACCGTTTACGTGGTAACAAATATTTCTAGTGGGCTGACATTTCACTGGCAACATGCATTATTTTGGCATGTATATAGGAGAACAGAAAAGCGGGGTTACTATAGGGAAGAAATGGCAATTGAATCATTATCCCCAAAAAATGTATGTGCATATAATTGATCAAAGTAGACATAGACACATGGGGATCCTAAAACCTGATTATTCAGTATTAAGCATATTTTCGCAACAACAAATATATATATAATAAATACTGACCAATGCCGCTATGTTCCATGTGATCATAGCCAAAATAGACCCGCTCCAATCACAAATCTATGGTTATTCATCATACAATCACATACCAATTCTTCAATATACAGTAGATGGTTGATTGAACAACAATGTTGCTCGAATTAAAGTTAGTCAGTTATATGTAGTTAGAGAAGGAATTTATTCCTGGGAACATAATGTTAGACAGTTCTCATATTTTTGAGATAACATCTTGCTAAATTTAAATAGAATTAAGAACACCAACTTCTAATTGGCTACGTTAAACATATGTTTGTAAAACTCAAGCGCAACCAACAAGAAGCCCAAAGATCATGGTGGTAACTGATTGATATATTTATTTATTGTATATGTAATTATTGTTTATTTATTGTATATGTAATTATTATGTATTTATTGTATATGTAATTATTATTTATTTATTGTATATGTAATTATTATTTATTTATTGTATATGTAGTTTTATTTATTGTATATGTAATTATTGTTTATTTATTGTATATGTAATTATTATTTATTTATTGTATATGTAATTATTATTTATTTATTGTATATGTAATTATTATTTATTTATTGTATATGTAATTATTATTTATTTATTGTATAGTAATTATTATTTATTTATTTATTGTATATGTAATTATTATTTATTTATTGTATATGTAATTATTATTTATTTATTGTATTATGTAATTATTATTTATTTATTGTATATGTAATTATTATTTATTTTTAGTAAGGCGCCTATACAACAAAAGACAGAACAGTCTTCATCTTGTAATACAAGATAGTCACACCGGGTGTTATCATAGTATATAATTATGAAGGTACACAAATCCTGCTAAAAGCTCCTGAAATTATATAAATACACGCGGATCACATTAAATATATATATATATATATATATATATATATATATATATATATATATATATATATATATATATATAGAGAGAGAGAGAGAGAGAGAGAGATGGATTTCGACAACTGTATTCCATATTACAGTTTCGTCAATGCATTATATCTCTAGATATATTTATCGATGTGTATGGCGGAGACAAAAGGCAATGCTGCCTTTATCAAGCGTCCCCTCCAAAGGTGAAAGAGTGACAAGGAGACAAATTAATTTTTTGTTAGTCAAACTGTATGGACACACGGAACAGTTTGTCATAGGATGAGACAGATTACGGGAGAGAGATCAAGAGTTTGTGTGAGTAAAAGAAAGACTGAGTGTTGAACAAAATAGGAGTGGGAATGTGTTGAAAGGCGGCTTCCACCCACTCTCAATAAGGGAGGAAGTATACGCTGGGAAAATTCTGAAGAACATTGATTATTATAATGGCGGTAGAAGAGAGAGATGCAACATTGCAGCATGTAATGAGAGATTGTAGGGAATTAGTAAGCAGAGGCGAGTTGATGAGACAAAATGTTTTTCGAGAAGCGCGGTATGGGTGGAACCTCCCCAGACATGCAAACTGTACTCGAAAGGCCTATGTGCACACTGTGTCTCTGTACAGAGCAAGAAACTGTGTGGGGGGTAAAGAATCCCGGAGACGGGAAGCTGTTTAAGATAAAGTGATAATATGGTCCTTCCAAGACAGATCTGAAGAAAAGGGGACACCAAGATTATTGTGAGAAGATGAAGGGTTTATTAGTATGTTGTTGGAGAGTAAGTGATAGTCGTGTGGAGGGTAGACAGATGGAGATATGGAGTTTTGGAAGCATTGAAAGTAACAAGATTTTCTCAGCCCCAGTCGGAAATAGTTGATAGATCAGAAGATAGGCATGCTATGGCCTCATCACGTAAGTTATGGAGTGATGGCAGGCTGGGACGTTGATTAGAATGTGATAAGACAATTAAGAACATTAATATTATTGTTTAGGTTTGCTTATGACCGGTAAAATTATGGTAGTATGATGAAAATATTGTTGCCTTTCCTGTGACCTCAAAAATATAATATAATGTAGGTTTTTGAGACAATGTGATTATTGTAATTATCAACAAATATTAATAATCAGTCATTTGGGGATTCATGGAAAGATATTAGTGTATGCGATATCTAAATGCCG
Source organism: Paralithodes platypus (assembly GCA_032716605.1). Lineage (NCBI taxonomy): Eukaryota > Metazoa > Arthropoda > Malacostraca > Decapoda > Lithodidae > Paralithodes > Paralithodes platypus. Next base: position 23,779,486 of record CM064544.1, on the reverse strand, counting down.
GGCCTGTATGGCACGCTGCAACATTTCTAGGCAATTTGTTCCATAAGTAATTTACTATGTTGAAAAAGAAGTGCTTCGCTGCATGTGAATGAAACGCCTCTCCGACATTTGTTTAACCATTACTTCTTGTGTAATTTGAGTTATCTAACGTGGAGTACTTACTTGTGTCCATGTTGCCATGCCTTTGATAATTATAATAACTTGGAGTAGGTCGCCTCTTCTTCTGCGGTTTGTCAAGTTAAATAAGTTTAACTCTTGTAGTCATTCATCGTAATCTAAAACCAGAAGGCCACAAATGCCACCGCTGGGGAAATGGGGATAAGCATACCAGGACAAAGGAGTACAAAGGAAATAAAGCAACAACAGGTCTAGTGACTCTTCTAGGCTGCTTGTCCTCCAAAACACTGAGGATCAAGTGTCCAAACAATGGTTTAGAGTGGGTAAGGGAACATTGGAAAGGGAACTACTGCCCTGGAATTAATGTCCGTGGCAGGATTGGGAAATTAGTAGGGGACAGATGGGTTAGTAACTGAGGGGAGGATAAAATAAACTTATTCATTTACAAACGCAGTCAGGCGCGGGTTTGATGCGATTTATTTGTCTAGGCGAAGTTTAAATGAATCGATGGTGCTGCAGTCTATAACATCTCGGGGAAGACCTCCACAATGCCTCTCTCTGTTTTGGGAAACTATACTTGTGGCCTTCTGGTTTATTTTGTTTGTCTGGGAATCATTTTAGTTACTCGCCATCTTAGTCTCTCTAGTTTTTCAATGTCCTTTTTATAGTATGACAACCAGAACTGGACACAAATATTTTAAATTCGGACGAACCAATGAATTATGTACAGTGCGTATAATGTTTTTGTATATATATTCAAATGATCTCCCAATGAAGCCAATATATATTTTGTTTTCTCAACAACTTAAGTGCATTGTTGGGCAGGTTTTAAATCGCTCGTTATAGTTACTCCAATATCAGTTTTGTTATTAAGGCTTATGAGTTGCATTCCATTAATCGAATAGTTTACTCTTTCATTTTTACTACCAATGTAAAGCACTTTGCATTTATCGATATCAAAATGCAGTTTGACAATTTATGTATACCATTATAAATCTCTTGCATGTCCGATGGAGAATTTACTTTGTTTGCAATTTTTGTGTCGTCTGCAAATTTGGAGATTCTGCATGATAGTCCATTATCAATATCGTTAATGTAAATATGAAATAGAATTGGAATTGGAACGAGAGAGAGAGAGAGAGAGAGAGAGAGAGAGAGAGAGAGAGAGAGAGAGAGAGAGAGAGAGAGAGAGAGAGAGAGAGAGAGAGAGAGAGAGAGAGAGAGAGAGAGAGAGAGAGAGGAGAGAGAGAGAGAGAGCGAGATAAAGAGAGAGAGAGTGAGATAGAGAGAGAGAGAGAGAGAGAGAGAGAGAGAGAGAGAGAGAGAGAGAGAGAGACCCTCAGACCCTCTCTAGGCCCCCCATCTTGGGACTATAGAAATGAGACATCATGGATACTCAGGGGACTCCCATTTTTCGAGGCATGTGATCCCGGTAGAGTTAAATATCATACTGCTTCCTCGGTATCGGAATATGATGGAGACTAGGTTGTAACCAGCGCAGGGGTGAGGGACGAAATACAATATTAATAATAATATGTATTATATTAAGTACTTCTATATAGTACATGAAAGTCAGTATTTAGTACATTTATGACCTCTAGACACATCTAACATCCATCGATACAGTATAATGATTGCAGGTGTTGGGATCACGAGTGGGTCATACGGGCCACACAGCACCTATTGTCCAACACTGACCCACAGACAGACCATAGACCACGACGACCACCACCACTAACTAATAAAAGGGGGCCTACCTCGCTTTTGTTTCTCTCTCTCCCTCTCACTTTGGCTTTTATCCATTCAGCCCCATTCACCCTACTGTTTTAAGACGTTTACCTCTATCCAGGTGTCAATATTTTCCATCATATATATAAACAAAACAAATTATAGCAAGCTAAATTTGTACATTTTTCGATAGAAAAATGTCTCCGGCTAAGCTTGATTTCTCCATACAATGCTGGTTCGCTATCGCTCGCCAGAAAGAAATCGACACCTGGATGGGGATAAACGTCTTAAAACAGTTGGCTGAATGGGGTCGAATGGATACAAGCCAGAGAAAGAGATAAAGAGAAAAAAGCAGGTGACCCCCCTCAAGGGGGAGGCACATGATACTTTTCCCACCAACTTTTTTCACGTAAATCTCCTCTGGCAGCTTATTGATTAAAATTATATCAAGATTCAATACCCTGTTTAATATTACGTTCATTATAGTTTTGAATATCGATGCAAGAGAGCCCTAGAATATTGGCAGGATCGAGTTGCCGAGCGAAACTTGCAGGAAAAATTTCTGGTACGACTTGGCCCTCACGAAGATCACCCTCCCGACGCAGGCACCGATACCGCCACCAAGAGTCAATCACCATAAGACAGAGACCACACTACCTAGAGTAAATGACGCCACCGCAGTTACGGACGTGATTTATCCCCTTCTGTACCAGCGACGTCTTTTTAATTTCATTCTTGCTATATTTAGACGATTTTGTGCAGTTTAAGAAGGATCTGTGGTAGAAAAATAGGATAAGTGAAGTAGTTCAAAGCCTGTTCATTGCTGGTGGCCCTTTTTAAACTGAATAAAATGGTCTATTGGCAGCCAGTATAAAATAAAAATGAAGGAACTTGTACTGATGAGACCGTAAATTTGTGAGATTATTTGGACATTTGTTTGATATTTGTTAAGGACGAAAAATAAAACACCACACCTTGATATATTGTATGTATATATACACATACAACACAACTAAAATATGACCCTTCTACTTAACATATGTAAATATGATCTGCCATGGTTTGTCATTTTGTTTGATTTCCTGCCAGACAAAATACACAATTCTTTAGTAGATAAATGTTAGTAGCTATTTATTAAAGATGCGACAATCATTTAGTTTTTTTCTCCATTCATAAATTACAGTTAGCTTGCAAGGTTCATGAGAATTCCTAAACTATATAACTGGTAGGGAATAATAATAATGTTACAAGGACCTGCACAGTTAAGTGTGTTTTAATGTAATAGTGAAACACCGGTACGGATAGTGAAACACCGGTACGGATAGTGAAACACCGGTACGGATAGTGAAACACCGGTACGGATAGTGAAACACCGGTACGGATAGTGAAACACCGGTACGGATAGTGAAACACCGGTACGGATAGTGAAACACCGGTACGGATAAAATATAAACTAAGGGAATTGCTTCATCATTTTTTTGAAGAATGCTATGATTGTGATGTTACCTTGGTAATTGAGTATGTACAGTACACCGATTGGGCCACGTATGATTTAAATATAGCGATAGAGATAATATACTAGACATAATGCACAATGGAATGTCTGTATAAGTACGTGCCTCTGCACTTTGGAACTAGTACTGAGTTACTCAACCTGGTACACAGGAACTACCACATAGCATCCAGGATACCCCAAATTACCTACCCAGATGGGACGGTCACAAATGTCCAGTAAACTCCAGGTCGTGTACGATTCCAGGTGAACAGGGATGGACTGTTCATTTGTCTCGGTCTTCCCTGGAGTCGATCCTTGGAGCGTTTAGCTATGTGGTGAATGTAGTTGACGACTTCTGATTCGTCTTGCCTATCTGACATTAATTGAGATAGTCTTTACCCTTATAAATTCCACAAATCCTTTTTAAGCTGTATACAATCGTTTAAGGGGAGATTTCCACTCGGGGGATTTTTTTCTGGACCCCTTTCTCCCTCATGTTTAGCCCCATTGCTTTTGAGATTTAAAGGCGTTCGCCCTAGTAGTTTGGACATTTTAAGACATTTTGCCCCATTTCTGTCAAATTTAAGACCATTCGTGCCATTTAGGTGTCGATTTTTTCCTGGCGAGCGATAGCGAGCCTATAATTTAAGAGCAACCGGCCTCTGGCCGGGAAATTTTCTACCGAAAAATGTACACATTTATCTTGAAAGGGGGTCTAGGGGGTGTAATCTTAAGCTTGAAGGATATCTAGGGACCAAACTAAAAACCTCCCTTAAGCTGTATACAATCGTTTAATGATAGCCAGAATAAACTATCCAAATGCTTCATGATCCTCAGAGGGTTTATTACTGGTAAAGACTTGATATGTTGACTTTGTTGGGGTCATAATGTCACAGATGTGTTAGGCCTTTATTTACAGTATATTAGCATTTAAAGTTAACAAGTATGACACATTCTACTTGTGCTGGTATTAGATTTAATATGTTGTATATTGACCTAATCTAGTTAATGTAAATGATAGTTATATATATATATATATATATATATATATATATATATATATATAGTTAATGTAAATGTTTATATTGGAAACGTTAACTATATCAATTATCATTCTTAAGGGGGGTGACCTGCTTTTTGTTATTTCTGTCCTTTTCTCTCTTTCTCTGGCTTGTATCCATTTGGCCCCATTCAGCCTACTGTTTTAAGACGTTTATCCCCATCCAGGTGTAATTTTTTTACTGGTGAGCGGTAGCGAGCCAGCATATTTTTTATTTTTGTTTGACAGCAGGCTAAATTTGTAAATTTTTCGATAGAAAAATTTCTCCGGCGAAGCCGGATTTCTTCATATAATGCTGGCTCGCTATCGCTCGCCAGGAAGAAATCGACACCTAGATGCGGATAAACGTCTTAAATTAGTTGACTGAATGGGGCCGAATGGATACAAGCCAGAGAAAGATAGAAAAGGACAGAAATAACAAAAAGCAGGTCACCCTCCTTAATATAACGTAATGCATGAAGTTAATCAGCGTTATGTACATTTATTTTTTGTCTTACATTTTGTGCTGTCAGGTGTGTAGCATTAGTTTGACCTTCAGTAAAGACAATTAAATGAAAATACACTTGAAAACCATTGTGCAACTCGTAAAGCAGACTCATCTATTACTAAGTGTATTAGAATGTATTTTATTTGAATTCGCCATAAGCTAGCATTCTCACAGAACAACAGTTTTTAGGCAATATCTTTAGTGGTTGCAAGGATGGATAATTATTACACTGTGTTGACGGAAAAATTGGCAGTGTATAATTATTGCACCCAGGTAAAACCAGCACTCCGCGAAAAATGAAAAATGGCCTTGCTTATTAGACTTTCAAATGGGGCCCCCTTGACGAGAGGTCGGGAAACAAACAGTGTAGCAGACAGAAGTACCCCGTCTCCCCATCCATCTTCATATTCTCCGGCCTCAGTCATCAACTCATTAGCTTCTCCTTATGCATTCCACCTATCTCTACGGCTGCCGGTCTTACGGCGGCGTCACACCCGATGGTTTTAAGTTTTATTATTTCAAATTATATTGTTTAGTACTTTCTTATGCTTGTATACATTCACTCACTTTCACTCTTTATATATATATATTTATACAGTATATATTGCGATAGAAGAGTGGAAGGTCATAGGTTGCAATGCGTCCATTTGACTCTGTATCGAGCGCAAACTCGCAAATACGGTGCTTTATTGTATCTTAGATGCTTCGGAATTTGACTTTGGAGCTTCATGGATTCGAACAGGTGTAACCTTTTTTATGCTGCAGACTGTACATATGTAATACTTCACACTACATGAATAATAACATGCACATTACATTTGTATGATTCATATAAATATGTATTATGTGGGTAACTTACATATATTATAGATGTAAGGGAATAACTTCAATGATAATATTATAAAGTTTAGTGCATATATTGTAAGCCTGGTTAAGGGGAGATCTCCACTTGAGGGATTTTTTTCTTGACCCCTTTTTCCCTCATGTTTAGCCCCATTGCTTTTGATATTATAAAAAGTTTGCCCCATTAGTTTAGCGATTTTAAGAACTTTCACCCGATATTAAGACCTTTCGTGCAATTCAGGTGTCGATTTTATCCTGGCGAGCGATAGCGAGCCTGTAATTTAAGAGGAACCGGCCTTTGGCCGGGACATTTTTCTACCGAAAAATGTACAAATTTATCTTGAAAGGGACTCAAGGGGGTGTAATTTTAAGCTTGATGGAGGTCTAGGGAACAAACTAAATACCTCCCCTTAACGGAAGTGCTGACGTGTAATAAATAGTACATCACACTAGGACAGGCAGAGCCCTCTGCCTTGAAAATGTTCGCATTCGTAATTGCTTAGTTTATCCATCAGTTAGTATCAAGAACTCATAGTGAAAGGTGACTGATAGTTCAATGAATAGTATTTGTTGATGGGGATACTATATTTCAAGAGATCAATTAACATGTATTTACGATTCATTGGATTTCGTTTCGAGATAATGTAGTGTTCTTAATAAGATCATACAATTATGGTGTACTGTATTTGGGTTATTGACTGTGTTTATATATGGATCAATTATGGTGTACCGTATTTGGGTTATTGACTGTGTTTATATATGGATCAATTATGGTGTACCGTATTTGGGTTATTGACTGTGTTTATATATGGATCAATTATGGTGTACCGTATTTGGGTTATTGACTGTGTTTATATATGGATCAATTATGGTGTACCGTATTTGGGTTATTGACTGTGTTTATATATGGATCAATGGCTTATTTGTGTCACGGTACATTCTCTTATGACGGAATAGTGAAGAAAAGTTACTACATTCAATTGATACAATATAAATAGTGCTAACAGTGTGGTGAATGGCGAGGTGTGTGTTCGACCCACTACTAGCTTAACGACTATTACCTGGTGATTGAGCTGTTTATATTCCACCAGATGGAAGAGGGGCTAGCGTTGTAAGTTGATATCGTTTGTAGTATATTTGTCTAAATTCTACTTTACCCTATCGTTTGAATGTGCATGCTAATGAATGGGTAGCATTCAAGGCGACTACAGTAGGAGTCTTCTTCTTTTTCTTCTTACCTCTTATCCTAGTGTTTACTAGCCTATATCCCTTTGAAAGGACATTAGCCTAACCTAACAACCTTACCTAACAACCTTACCTAACAACCTTACCTAACAACCTTACCTAACAACCTTACCTAACAACCTTACCTAACAACCTTACCTAACAACCTTACCTAACCTATCCTAGTATTATGGGTGGGGGCTGCCGCCCCCACACCCCCGCTATTTGACATCTTTGACAGATTTTTGATGTATTTTTCTGTGAAATCGGGGTTTTTCAAGTGTCGATAACGAAATTCCTCCATGCGGACTATAATGAGAAAAATATGGCGAGCCTATTGGTCCCTATTTTCCCTAATAAATTGTTTCTAATAATGCGGATGTAGTGTCCTTGCAGATTATCAATGCATGATATTAAATTAGCAATGTTAGAATGACACTTTGATATACATTAGGAGATTACATTCTTCATCTCGAGGAAAGAGTTATGATTATACGGTTATTATTCTATCGATTATACAAATGAATTAAATGGTAGAGTTGTGAACAATACGTTTGCTACACTACCTAACGACTCACATATGGCATTAAGGGGGTGACCTGTTTTTGTTCTGTCCTTTTCTATCTTTCTCTGGCTTGTATCCATTTGGCCCCATTCAGCCTACTGTTATTATGTTCCTTCCAACAACCAACTATACTCCTAAAATCGATTAATGAAATTTTACAAATACATGTGGCAGTCCGTGGATTCGAATCCAGGATGCTCACACCGAAAATCAACACCTTATGCATCGCACCACGAAGACAGTTAAAGAATGGTGGACACTGCCTACGATTTATTATGCAACTTTTAAGACATTTATCCCCATCCAGGTGTCAATTTCTTACTGGTGAGCGGTAGCGAGCCAGCACATTTTTTATTTGTGTTAGACAGCAAGCTAAATTTGTACATTTTTCGATAGAACAATTTCTCCGGCGAAGCCGGATTTCTTCACATAATGCCGGCTCGCTATCGCTCGCCAGGAAGCAATCGACACCTAGATGGGGTTAAACGTCTTAAAATAGTTGGCTGAATGGGGCCGAATGGATACAAGCCAGAGAAAAGGACAGAAATAACAAAAAGCAGGTCACCCCCCCCCTTAAGCATTAAGAATCGATAATTGTAATGTCAAAACACTACGTGTGTGTCTAGGCTGTTTGTCATATAGGGTGTACCACGAACTATTGTTATATATATATATATATATATATATATATGTTAGTATAGCCAGGTAATAGATTCTCTTTTAAACAGACGAGGTTAAAGGCAATAGCAGTTTCAGCATTCAGGATTATTCCTGAATGCTGAAACTGCTATTGCCTTTAACCTCGTCTGTTTAAAAGAGAATATATATATATATATAGTATATTCTCTCAATATATTCATCTACTTATATCTATATGTCTATCTATCATTCTCCCCCCCCCCCACCCCACCCTCCCACTAGCCAAACACATCATTATTCCCATCCACAACAACCATTTTTCTAATGATCATGTTTGCATTTCTGTCTTCATGCAGCTCGCTTTGTGTCGCCTGCTACCTTGGTTCAGTAATGCTTTCCTTTTATTTTGTTATTTATTGACATACATACTGTACACCATTATTTATTGACGTACATACTGTACACCATTATTTATTGACGTACATACTGTACACCATTATTTATTGACATACATACTGTACACCATTATTTATTGACGTACATACTGTACACCATTATTTATTGACGTACATACTGTACACCATTATTTATTGACATACATACTGTACACCATTATTTATTGACGTACATACTGTACACCATTATTTATTGACGTACATACTGTACACCATTATTTATTGACATACATACTGTACACCATTATTTATTGACGTACATACTGTACACCATTATTTATTGACGTACATACTGTACACCATTATTTATTGACGTACATACTGTACACCATTATTTATTGACGTACATACTGTACACCATTATTTCCTTTAATTTTGCTGTCAAGGTTTTACCCCGATGCAAATTACCGTATTCTCTTAATCTAAATATCTAAGTACTACTCTCATAGATTGATAAATGTACAGTAGGCAATAGCATTAACAAACATACATACATACATTTTACATACAACCAGGCATACTTACTAATGAATAATTAGATAGACTGATAGACAAACCAACCGACAGGCAGAGAGTTGGAAGAGGGAGCTATATATAGATGCGTAGATATAATCAGATATATGCCTGTATTACTCAGTTACTCAGTTACTTGTTCGTCAAGGGGAATCCACGCAATGCGAGCTAAGCTCATTATTATCGCGCCTCCTTAACTGGGAATGTATTGCGTGAAATGCATGTTAAGTTTTTTATGTACTGTTGGAATGGCTGTGGATGTGTGTGTAGTCTGTATTTTAGCCAATTGGCGACATCGGAAACGAAGGCTTAGGGTGGATCTGTATGGTACCATTCTCACTATAGACGGTACCGTCTTGCCCGAAGGCTTAGGTAGCCATCAGCTTAGGTGAACCATATTATACCCATCTCGCCTTGTACCATTTTTGCCAACCCCAGATGGGACGTCACAACGTCGTCCACTTATTCCAGGTACCTATTTACAGCTAGGTGAACTGAGGCTAACACATGAAAGGAGACAAGCCCAATTTGTCTCCGCCCGGCCGGGGATTGAACCCCCGACCCCTCGTGTGTGAGACGAGAGCTCTACCTACTAGGCTACGGGCTGTGTGTGTGTGTGTGTGTGTGTGTGTGTGTGTGTGTGTGTGTGTGTGTGTGTGTGTGTACTATACCTAGTTTTAATTTATGTTTCAATTTGTAATTTTAGACATTTATGTATGATACAAGATCAATGTTATTTGGTATTATCCCTCCCAATATTCAAATCAACATCGGTATTTCACCAAAGCAGCCCCCCCCCCCCCTCTCATTCTTCTTCAATTGGAAAAGCGCATATAATATTCCACATATCCAATTCTTCCATTTCCATTCCACACATCCCACTCTCCCTCCCACTATCATACTGCCTCGCTCTCCCTCCCTCCCTCCTACTATTCCTCTCTCCTAATCCCCTTTCTCCCTCCCACTCCACCGATGTTTATCACAGGTAAATACTTCTCCTCTTTCGTAGGTATGCTTAACCACTTCAGTACCATGACGTAATTATCATCATATTCTGGTTTACCATTAGACGATTTTCTTTACCTTATAATCAACCTCTAGGACTCAAAGATGGTAAATGCTATCCCAGTAAACCCTCTGAATATCATAGGCACATCCTAAGCTGCATAAAATCGTCTAATTTCAGTCAGAATCAAAGGTATCAATACGTCGTGCTGCTGAAGGGTTAAGCTTAATATTTCTCTCTTTCTCTTGCTCGTTCAATGCCTTCCTTCCCTTCACTACCCCCCCCCCCCCCTCCCCCACCCCCATATCCTGTAACCTTGGCTCCGGTACCCAACAGGTAAATACTGCTCCTCTTCCCCAGGTAAACTGTTCCCTCCTTTTCTCACCCCCCATCCGTTTATCTCTCATTCACCACATGTCTACCTCAATTCATCCCACTTCGCTCCCCCCCCCCCCCCCCCTCCATCCTCTCGTTCGCTCTCTCTCTCTCTCTCCACCTCACGTCATTTATCTCACTCACTCACCGCCGTCAACCAAAGGGGTGGTGTGAGCGGAGTCCATCCTGTTCACATATTCCAAGAGTTTGTAGGAGTTATTGCTCTCACGCTAAAAAATGTTACCAAGATAATTACAATATATTTTCTTCACTTAATCTAGTCTAACAATTAGCTTCGGTTAAGTTAAGTCAAGTTAACCCTTACTATACCAGCGACGGACGTTGGCCGTCACTAAAAAGGTCACTCGTCAGTACCAGTGACGGACGACGTTTGTCCATATGCGGTCCTTGTAACTGCCCGTATCGAGCAGTACCTGGTACCATGACTTGTACGCCCTGCTCTGAGATACTGACAAAACTTCTCAGCTTGGATCCAAGCTCCCACAGGCTAGCTGGGTCAGTGCTCCTCCAATTTATGGGGTGGGAGGGTGTTCGCTCTGGACTCTGAAGCCGTTTTGGCCACAATGCCATGTACTGGAGGGTACATTTATAGTAATACCCTCTGATACAATAGGAGTTAAGAAAGGCAAGTGGCAGGTGATATATGCTTGTTTTTACTCACTGGTGTAGTTTACACTTGTTCATTTTTTGTATTTTCTTAATAACGAGTATAGCCTACACAATGCTTCTACATATGTTTGAATTATAGCACCACCATAGGTCCCTGAAGATCGGCTATGTGGCGGCGATGGTGAGTCAGGGTACGGGACTGGAGATGGTGGTGACGTTCCTTCCTAGTATACTTGTCGAAGATGGTGTAAAAGGATGAGCCCTGTTTACATTGTCGGTGGCGTAGTTCTCATCTGGGTCGTCGTGGCAGGGCATAGCTGGTGGTAATATCTGCAGGTTGTGAGACAGTTTATGAGACCTTCTGCTTGTCTAGTGGTCCTCTTATGACACCTGCTTATCTGGTGCACTTCTTGTGACACCCCACTTGTCTGAAGTACTTATTGTGATCTCCTACTTGACTGGTACACTTCTTGTGACACCCCACTTGTCTGAAGTACTTGTTGTGATCTCCTACTTGACTGGTACACTTCTTGTGACACCCCACTTGTCTGAAGTACTTATTGTGATCTCCTACTTGACTGGTACGCTTCTTATGACACCCTACTTCAGGCAACATTGTGGTACACTTAATGTGAAACCAGTGGAGGTTCTAGTTGATCACGGTTGCTCTTTGAGGGTTCTCTCGTTGCCAGTGCTAGTGAACCTTTACATGTAGGCATCATTGAGCAGTGGGTGTAGGTGAACCTTGAATAGTATTGTGTTTTATGGATGAGTCAGCTGAGCCTTTGTTGAGGGCATGAGGGGCGCACTGTAGTGTGGTGAGATGGAGCGCAGCATGCCATTGTCGTACCGTGCGTTTCGCACGTGGATCTCACAGAGATGATTGGTGTTGGCTATTATTCTCCCTTGAATACATAACCAATGCTGCCCTCTGTTGTTCCATTTTCCATAATCATGTTGTGTTCTATAATATTGTTGACTTGGGGGGGGACTCGTCAAAGCTTTTGTTCCTATATGTCGAGAGCTGTGGATGCTCGCTGATCGAGGCATAACAGTAAGGTTAGACTAGGTAACATCTAGTTAGGCTATGACAAGTTATTACAACCATCCTGCTAGATAAAAGTAGCATTGCATGAACCTTTCATACTTCGAGAATATGCTTTCCATTTGCCTTTTATTTTTATTAGTATGAAGGAGACAAAAGGCAGGCTGCCTGTAATGAGTGTCTCCCACTAAGCCAGAAGAGTAACAGAGAGCCAAATTCAAATTACATTGGGGTCAAAATGCTTAGACACATGAGGTTTTAGGCAGTCTAAGTCATAGGATGAAAGAAAGATTGATTGTGGGAGAAAGTTCCAGGGTTTACTTGTATAGTAGACAAATGACTGGGAATTTTATTTCTATCTTGAGTTGGAGAGCTGGACGGAATAGGAGTGGGATTGTGTTGAAAGGCGGGTGCCTCCCACTCACCGTAAGGGAGGGGATTTGAACTGAGAGACCTGAAAAACACGAATTGTTATAATAACGATAGAAGAGTGAAAGAGATGAAACATTGTGGCGTGTAGAAAGAGATTGTAGGGAAATAGTAAGAGGTGGTGAGTTGATAAGTCAGAATACTGTGGACTCTACCCTTTCGAGAAGAGCGGTATGGGGGGAACCCCCCCCCCCCTCATATGTGAACAATACCGATACATGGGCCCACTGCATCCCTCTACAGAGCAAGCAGCTGTGTGGGGGTAAAGAACCCACAGAGACAGTTGAGCACATTCAACTTCCGTTGAATGCCGTTTTAGATCAGAGGATAGGCGCCTGATCACGGCGAACTATGCTCTGGTTCGCGACCCTTTTAGTTCGCATATGGAAGGATGTTGTAGACAACTCCAACTACTCCACTCTTTCCCTACTCCCTTCACCCTATTCTCGTTCCCTCCCTTATATATCTCCTAATCGTAATGTCCCTCCCTTCCTCAGACTTCTTTACACTCCCTGCATCTAACTCAACCCTTCATCACACTCCATGTTCCTCTCTTCCTCCGGCCGTCCCTATCATTATTTGAATTACTATTATTATTTCACACCACTCCCGCCACTTTGTCCCTCAATATCAGTTAATTACGTTACTGCTCCTCTTCTCCCGGTAAGGTTCCACCCTTCCCCTCTCGTCACCAAACTACCCGATCCCTCTCACTACCTCCTTTTCTTCCTACATCCATTTTTTCTCTCTCTCTCTCTCTCTCTCTCTCTCTCTCTCTCTCTCTCTCTCTCTCTCTCTCTCTCTCTCTCTCTCTCTCTCTCTCTCTCTCTCTCTCTCTCTCTCTGCCCCCCCCTTACACTCTTTCTTGCCTCCCTCCCTAGCTTCCCCTATCCCCCATATTGATCACTTTCCCATCCCTCCCTCTCTCCCTTCTTCAGCTCCTTGTCACCGGACCCATCAAGAGGTCAATACGTATACTGCATATCAGGGTTACCAAATCAAGTCTGCTAGATTAGTAAATATAGGCCAAAAATCGCTAGAATAATGACAAAAACTCTACAATATCGTTATAAAATGGCTCAAATCTACAGACTATCGCTAGAATAAATGTCGCTAGATGTTTATGAATTGGCCTCTAAATCGAAGTAAATACCTCTAGATCTAGCGGAAAAGTAGGTAAATTGGCAACACTGTTCCTCTTAGCCCCGGTAAGGTACAATTATTAGAGTGGTGCAACAATAGCGAGAGAGAGAGGGAAGGAGGGAGGGAGGGAGGCAGGGAGGGAGAGAGGCAGGGAGGGAGGGAGAGAGGCAGGGAGGGAGGGAGAGAGGCAGGGAGAGATGGAGAGAGGCAGGTAGAGATGGAGAGAGGCAGGGGGGTGGGAGGGAGGGAGGGAGAGATGCAGGGAGGGAGGGAGGGAGGCAGGCAGGCAGGCAGAAAGGCAGGGAGGGAGGAAAGCAGAGAAGGAGGGAGAGAGGGAGATGAACAAGTCAAGGCTGGTTACACACTGTCACGCTCCATCTGTAAGTGTGTGTGTCTGTGTGTTTTACCTTTAGGCTAAGTCAATCAATGTGTGTATGTCTAAAAGTCTGTGTGTGTGTGTGTGTGTGTGTGTGTGTGTGTGTGTGTGTGTGTGTGTGTGTGTGTGGTTTACTTTAATGCTAAAAAACAGAAAGTAATTACACTTATATCGTGTGTGCACTTGCTTGTGTGTGTGTGTGTGTGTATTCACTTGCTTGTTCGTCAAGGGGAATCCACGCAATGCGAGCTAAGCTCATTATTATCGCGCCTCCTTAACTGGGAATGTATTGCGTGAAATGCATGTTAAGTGTTTATGTATCGTTGGAATGGCTGTGGATGTGTGTGTAGTCTGTATTTTAGCCAATTGGCGACATCTGGAAACGAAGGCTTAGGGTTAATCTGTACGGTACCATTCTCCCTACGGTACCAGTCTCACCCGAAGGCTTAGGTTGACCAGCAGCTTAGGTTGACCAGTACGATACCCATCTCACCTTGTAACCGATCACCAACCCCAGAGGGGACGTCACAACTTCGTCCACTTATACCAGGTTCCTATTTATACTGCTAGGTGAACAGAGGCTACACCGTTAGGAGACTTGCCCAAATGTCTCTTCCCCGCCCGGTTCTCGAACCCTGGACCTTCTGGTTGTGAGCCAGACGCGCTATCAGTTACGCCACGGGGAGGTGTGTGTGTGTGTGTGTGTATAGATGCGTGTGTTTGACTTATTTCAGGGGTAAGTGAATGAAGGTGTTAAGGTCAATCGTGTGCTTATGCTGTATGTGCTTGCATGTGTGTGTTTGTGTGTATGTGTGTGTGTGTGTGTGTGTGTGTGTGTGTGTGTGTGTGTGTGTGCGTCTGTACTAACTATACGTAACAGGTAATTATATTATTTATATAGTTAACGGTGTGTTTATCCGTGTGTGTGTTTGTTAGTGTTCGTGAGTATGATTACGTAAATTTGTTTGTATGCGCGTGTGTGTATGTTAGTGCACTGTTGGCATTCTTTTGTTGGAACGAACGGATCGGTCCTGGTCTTAAGTATTCGTGGGGATGTACGTATGAGTGATCGTGTTTATTGTACAAAGTTGTGTGTGTTTGTATTTATGTGGATGAGAGAGAGAGTGTGTGTGTGTACTTACTCTAGTTGTACTTACTCTAGTTGTATTGCGGGAGTGAGCATGCTCGTTATTTCCCGCCTCCTATATGTGTAGGTGTTATATGTATTGTTAGAATGGCTGTGGGTGTGTGTGTAGTCTGTATTTTTAGCCAATTGGCGACATCGGAAACGAAGGCTTAGGGTGGATCTGTATGGTACCATTCTCACTATAGACGGTACCGTCTCACCCGAAGGCTTAGGTAGCCATCAGCTTAGGTGAACCATATGATACCCATCTCGCCTTGTACCATTTTTGCCAACCCCAGATGGGACGTCACAAGGTCGTCCACTTATTCCAGGTACCTATTTACAGCTAGGTGAACTGAGGCTAACACATGAAAGGAGACTAGCCCAATTTGTCTCCGCCCGGCCGGGGATTGAACCCCCGACCCCTCGTGTGTGAGACGAGAGCTCTACCTACTAGGCTACGGTGTGTGTGTGTGTGTGTGTGTGTGTGTGTGTGTGTGTGTGTGTGTGTGTGTGTGTGTGTGTGTGTGTGCGTTTACATAGCCTAGAACAAATTAAGACCAGATGTAGGGAAGAACTGAAAATGAGAGTTGAGATGGCACAAGACACGGGGGCTTCAAATTGGCTCACATCATTACCAATAAAGGAGAAAGGCTTCAGCTTAAATAAACAAGAATTCAATGATGCCGTAGCCTTGAGGTATGGGTGGCCAGTTTCGAACCTGCCGCTGAAATGTGCATGCGGTGAAATAAACAACCCAGACCACTGTATGACCTGTAAGAAAGGAGGATTCATCTGTATCCGGCATGATGAAGTACGAGACATCACTGCACAAATGCTGGACGAAGTGTGCCATGATGTCAGAATCGAACCGGAACTTCTGCCTATGGACGGACAGCGCTTGGCCCACAATACTGCAAATACTTCAAATAAAGCAAGAGTGGACGTAAGTGCTCGAGGTTTTTGGACGAGGGGACAACGGGCTTTTTTCGACATCAGAATCTTCAACCCAAGAGCACAAACATATCGTGAGCGAGGACACAAGGCGGCATACTTGAGAAACGAAAGTGAGAAAAAACACGCTTATGAAGAAAGAATTTTGAACAGGGATCAAGGAAGCTTTACTCCTCTGGTCTTCTCATCGTCGGGAGGTATGGGACCTTCTGCCAAGTGTCTTCCATGCCAGATTAGCTGAACAAATATCGGAGAAAAAGCGCCAGCATAGAAGCCAAGTCATAACTTGGATGAGATGCCGGCTCTCTTTCTCTCTTCTCAGGTCTGCACTCCTATGTCTCAGGGGTACAAGGCCCTCCCCGCTACAGAGGACAAGAGTGAGAGACTTGGACTTTGAAATGGTCGTGGCGGAGGGACGAATTGGGGAACAACTAGGTTGATTGTAGGGAGGTACTGGTACAATAAGATAAACTACAATGTAACTAGAATAAGATAGATTGTACACCACTTTGTAACTGTCGCCTTAATAAAAAAAAAAAGTGTGTGTGCGTTTACGTGTATGCATGTGTTATTGTGTGTGCGTTTACGTGTATGCATGTGTTATTGTTCAAACTTACAGGTAGTAATAAACGTTCCTTGGCAATCTTGGATACATGAACGTTATATAACTTAGTTGGAATTATAGATATTAAAAACATTTATCCTGGAACAATGTTCATTCACTACTTTTCTCTCGAGTGTAGAAGAAGGTCACTCCACTACAGCATGCACAATTACTGTTGTCGTTTATTTTGACATACACAATTAAATGCTCAATCAAGGTCAACTTCATCCCCAGTTATGGATAATTTGTATTATGCTAATGAGGTGATGAACTCTATTAATTACATTGTTTTTAACCTACCGAATTTGCACTTGGTCGTTATGAGCTGGATAACTGTACTTCGAGTTGGCTGGCTGATGGTAATGTGCAATATGTAGGCCATATTTTATATATATATATATATATGTATATATATACATATATATATATATATATACTGTATATATATACAAAGCGGTCGCGAAACATTTCCCCATAGGGAATTCCTGTGTATTTGCAAGAGAAAGCCGAAGAATCTATTTCGATTTATTTCAATCCAACACCAAACACCTCCCAAAGATATTAATGAAAGCAAGCATTAGATCCACCGGGATTCGAGCCTGGGTTACCACATACAGATGCAGATCGAACATATAGGAATGAGATCAAATAATATAGTAATACCCTAAGGGCAATACACAGGAATTCCCTATGGGGAAATGTTTCGCGACCGTTCTCTATAATATATATTTATACCGGTATATACAGTACATTGAGAGAGAGAGAGAGTGTGTGTGAGAGTGAGGTGGGGGGGAGGGGAGGTGCTCATTTAGTATATTGATCCCCAGTCCTTTATTGTCAAGGTTTAGTTTACGAGAAAGGTACTTAATCTTTGTTGAAGGATATAGTGTCCAGTAATAGCACTAATTGAGAAGTGACATATAATCTTAGGCCTGGGGAAGGACACCCGTCACATTAAGGGGAGATGGGTCGTTTTTAATTGCTCATTTACGTATTTTGTATTATTTTACTAGTTCTCTCCCTAGACCTCCATCAAGCTTAAAATACACCCGCGCAAAACCCTCCTTCAAGATACATTTGTACATTTTTCGATAGAAAAATTGTGCCGGCTGAAGGCCGATTTCTCTTGATTTACAGGCTCGCTTTCGCTCGCCAGGAAACAATTGACACCTAAATCACACGAAAAGTCTTAATATTGACAAAGAAATGGGGCGAAAGGTCTTAAAATCGCCAAACTAATGGGCCAAACGTCATCAAATCTGAAAACTAATGGGGCTAAGCATGAGGAAGAAGGGGGACCAGAATAACGGCCCATCTCCCCTTCAGCCCGTGGTGGCTCGTGGCTACACACAGCCGTGTATACTAATTAAACCAACCATGTACACACAAACACAAGCACGCACATGACCACAGCCACACATGTAGTACACACGAATAGACACATACATAAAGCTCGTCACCGTTTTTTTTTTTTATCTTTCTCGCCTTTTCTCTCTTTCTCTGGCTTGTATCCATTCGGCCCCATTCAGCCAACTGTTTTAATACGTTTATCGCCATCCAGGTGTCGATTTCTTCCTGGCGAGCGATAGCGAGCCAGCATTGTATAGAGAAATCCGGCTTCTCCGGAGACATTGTACAAATTTAGCTTGCTGTCAAAACAAAAATATATATAAGCTGGCTCGGAATGGCTAGGGAATAGAGCTCGTGACCACAACAAATATCTTACCAAGGCTAATTAAAAATATCCAAAAAAATATGTACTGTTATTGGTTGTTTATCTTTAATGGACTTGATAAGGTAAATGCAACTTTTTAGCTATATTTGATTAGCACCAGTACCTAGCATCAAGCCAATAATCACAAGATTCGAACACAACGTTTGCAATTAGGAACACTCATAATGGTCGCAAACTAATGAAGGATATAGTTACTTAAATTAGGACTTCAGAGGCTATCAACCCTTCTGGATTATTGAGCCAGCACACTGTAAGTCAAGAATAGCGTTAGGACCCACAACTTTTAATCCATTACTTTATTCTAGCAACATTATGATAATATTTAACACTGGTATATATATATAATATATATATATATATATATATATATATATATATATATATATATATATATATATATATATATAGGGACTGGAGCCCCTTTTCGAGATCTCCAGTCCATTGTGGTGGCAGAGGACATGACGTGAGTGTGTGTGTGTGGGGGGGGGGGAAGGGGGGCAGGTAGGGGGCGTAAGGGGGTTATGAGAGTGAATGTGGCAAGACGAGAAAGGAATGTGAGCAAAACGAGGTGTAGTGTGGCAGTAGGACGAGGAGTGGGACCAGAAGAGTATGGTTTAGGGACAAGGAGATGGGTACTGGGGTTAACGTTCGGTAAACACAAATAATGAACACATGGAATATAAACAAAAAAGTGCGTGACATGTTCAGTCGCCCACATAAGTTCTGTTCATCGTCGTGATGTTATGCATGAGAGTAAAATAGTATGAATGAATTACGAGTGTGGTTTCCATTAACCCCTTCTGTACCGACGACGTCTTTGCATTTATTCTAGCTATATTTAGACGATTCTATACAACTAAGGAATGACGTGTGTTAGTTAAAATAATGAATTGGGATATTTGGAAGCTTTTTAATTAGTGCATGCCCTTCCTAAGCTAAATATAATCGTCTAATAATTGCCAGAAAATAATGAGAAGACGACCTCGGTAATGAAGGGGTTAATTATCAGTTGACAAGCCAGAGGAGTCAACCACTGTATAAGAAACTACACTAGTAATTCCATCATGTGCATTACTTTGCAATGTATAAGATCACAGAGAAGAACAGAACTTATGTGGACAACTGTACAATACAATATAAGATATCAGATGATAAGAATGACGGGTCGTAATGGTAAAGTATGTTACGAGTTGAACAAGACAATTGGCTGTGATGATGGGGACGTGACAGTGAGAGGGAGGCAGGGTGTGTGTGTGGGGGGGGGGAGAGAGAGGGGGGCAGGAGTGTGGGGGGGGGGGCAGGAGTGTGGGGGGTATGGGCGGAGGTGGCGGTCGGGTAGGAGGACTGTTGATGAAGGTGTTTGAGGCGGGAGGGAATGATTGGGTCTAGAAGGAACTGAAGTTCTCGCAGAGAGGCTCCAGTCCTGACGTTATTCTTGACTTACAGTGTGCTGGCTTAATAATCAAATAGGGTTAATAGCCTCTGAAGTTCTATTTTAACTAACTAGGAGGATTGGAGGAAGGGAAACACCATTGATACAGCGGGTGTCACACGAACACTTGCGGTGAATATATCGGAATCAGAACCATACATGTATTTCCATATAAACAATATACTTTGCAATATTACTAAAGTT
This sequence comes from Paralithodes platypus, assembly GCA_032716605.1. Lineage (NCBI taxonomy): Eukaryota > Metazoa > Arthropoda > Malacostraca > Decapoda > Lithodidae > Paralithodes > Paralithodes platypus. The sequence continues at coordinate 23,759,301 of CM064544.1, read as the reverse complement.
GCTTATATACAATAGTGTTATGATAAAATAGTCGTACAGTATGTCGTCAAAAGTTAATTGATTCAGTAATATACTGAAGTTAAGTCTATATTGTTTTATAAGTCGGTGATGAAGGTAGTTTGTATCTTGAGGGAGATAATCTTGGCTAGTCACATCTAATACAAGATAAAACTACACAATCATGGAATATTTTGGAGGAAGCCCCATTATCAGTCTCAGTACAGGGGGCAATGATGTTTGTAAAGGCAGGACTGAAGAACTGCTTCGGTAGTACAGGGAGGTGTCTGATAAAGTTAGTACACAATATCTTGCCAAGGAGCGGGGTCAGGAAAGGATGTTCTTGTAGGGCAATGGGTATTAATTGCTGACTGGAACAAATATTGCAATGACAATGCAATCCCAATCCTTGACAATCGGTCCCGATTCTAAGGTACGAACCAGTTGTATGCACGGGGCGGGGTTCATCTTTCTCGTCTAAGGGTGTCCTATTTAGCTAAGGGTGTCCTATTTAGCTAAGGGTGTCCTATTTAGCTAAGGGTGTCCTATTTAGCTAAGGGTGTCCTATTTAGCTAAGGGTGTCCTATTTAGCTAATGGTGTCCTATTTAGCTAAGGGTGTCCTATTTAGCTAAGGGTGTCCTATTTAGCTAATGCACTAGATAGTATGTTCGCGGAGTTTCGCTGAAAATAAAGTCTGTGTAAATGAGTAAGATAGATTGTCAAGGATAGGGTTAAATGTGGCACACGGACAGGAATATAACGGAATTTCAATCACAAGATACTAATTATAACAGCGTTGCGTATTGAAGATTTGAAGGTAGTTATAATACTGCTAGTATAAATATTGAAGGTAGTAATAATAATATAGCTAAATGATATATGGTATGCTTATATGTGATAGTCCCAATCCAACGAGAAACATTGCAAGTCTTCATATATATTGAGAACTACAACGGGGCTGTAGGTAACACACTCGAATAACACGAGTTTACGAAATAAAATAGATGAATTGAAGGCAAAATGATATGCTGCAAATATTGATATTATCATAATTACCGAGACATGGATGAACAAGGAAACACGAGATTTAATTGCAGAATATCAAATTAACGGATTGACTATGTACTGTATAATGTTGATTACCAAGGAAAAACAGAGGGAGGTTATATATACTGCTGCACCAGGTCAGAACAACAGAGGGAGGTTAGATATACTGCTGCACCAGATCAGAACAACAGAGGGAGGTTAGATATACTGCTGCACCAGGTCAGAACAACAGAGGGAGGTTAGATATACTGCTGCACCAGATCAGAACAACAGAGGGAGGTTAGATATACTGCTGCACCAGGTCAGAACAACAGAGGGAGGTTAGATATACTGCTGCACCAGGTCAGAACAACAGAGGGAGGTTAGATATACTGCTGCACCAGGTCAGAACAAAAAAGGAAAGACAAGTGTAGTGTTAGAGATCAATGACAGCCATATGACAGTTTTGTTATTGATCTTATATATATACCACAAACTTTAATTTGAATACGTGGTAAAATACTCTAGGATGAAATAGCCAGAGCCCATACAGTAAATCTAGTAAGTTAGTATTGTAGGAGATTTAAATATCAGAAGAAAACATTTGGGAAATCACGCTGAAAATTGAGAATCAATTGAATTTCTAGAATGTGTACAGGACTGTGTTTTGGCCTAACATGTAACTGAGGCAACAGTAGAGTTGAATTAGTTTTCAGTAATAAAGCAAATCAAAATAATATTGTAACTATTGAAAAAAGCTTGGGACATAGTGACCATGATGAATTAGATTCAATCTAGAATGGAAACATGAAGGAATAGTAAATTTGGTCTTAGTTCTGGGTGTGGTTGTCCCGAGTTTGAATCCCGGGAAGATCATAATGTTTTCATTAGTTTATTCTAGTGCATTGGGGTTTGTAATGGAGGATTAATGTTAAGAACAGAGAAAGAAAGAAAAAAGGAGATAACAAAAGCAGGTGACCCCCCTCAAGCCTGTATTGCATTCAAACTATAAGATAAGGTACTTTTACAATTTAGGTAAATAATAATTTGAAGTAAATCGAACACGATCTCCAATAATGTTATAAATATATTTTTTTTCTTCAAAATAGAACGATCGCCTAAATATTATCAATATCATCCGTATTAAGTCGGAAACAACATATTTTAAGGCAATATATTTCGTTGTATATCAATCAAAGGTAAATTAAGTAAGATGTTATTTTGACGGTAGAGTTATATGGAAAAAAAAACACGTCCAAGAAATAAATTAATTTAATTAATTTAAATTAATCTTAATTACTTTAATTATTTTGATCCCCTCTTAGCACTATAATCATTACGTCAGACGTGATAGATAATTGCCTTTGAATGACATTTTCCTTTATCTAATATACTTTTACTTTTTCTTAGCCGTGTTCTCCCTATAGAGGTTAGACTCGCCGTTTGTTTGGTCTATTAATTCATTTATTCATATATTTGTTTAGTTTCCTCCCTAGACCTCCATCTAGCTTAGAAAACCCCCCCCTAGACCCCCCCCCCCCTTCGAGATAAATTGGTACATTTTTCGGTAGAAAAATTTCCCGGCCGAAGGCCGGTTCCTCTTATAATTGCAGGCTCGCTATCGCTCACCAGGAAATAATCCACACCTAAATGGCACGAAAGGTCGTAAAATTTGCAACGAAATGGGGCGAAAGGTGTTAAAATCGCCAAACTAATGGGCCGAACGTCTTATAATCTCAAAACTAGTGGGGCTAAACATTAGGGAGAAGGGGGTTCAGAAAAACGGTCTGCCTCCCCTTAATTATAAATAGAGCGGGAGTAAGGAGAAAAGGAAAGGCAATAATGATAAGCAGAGGCAACACTAGAAGAAGAAGAAGAAGAAGAGAGAGAGAGACAGACAGACAGACAGACAGACAGACAGACAGACAGACAGACAGACAGACAGACAGACAGACAGACAGACAGACAGACAGAGTGTTAGTGTTACATAGAGTTACACCTAGATACACAGACTGCACAAACCTTGCAGTTCCCTACTAGGCAGTCCGGACTTACTGCTAACATAGAATTTGCTACAAAGTGGAAGGTAAGAATAGCAAAGCAGCTGATGGCTCTCGCCCCACCCATCACTCCCTCAAGCGGGCAATATATTAAAGAGGTACAAGGGAACACAAGCAACAACATATCTATTAGTCCGTACGAGGCTGCTTGTAGTTAAGGGAGCCCACCTCGCTTTTTTGTTCTCGTTCTCTCCCTCTTTCTTTGGCTTGTATCCATATGGGTGAGACGCTTCTTATAGGGAGCTTTGCCCTTTGTTTTCTTCATACACATAGAAACAAAGCGAGATAAGAGCCCACCTCGCTTTTTGTTCTCTTTCTCTCCCTCTCTCTTTGGTTTGTATCTATTCGGCTCCATTCAGCCTACTGTTTTAAGACGTTTACCCCCATCCAGGTGTCAATATTTTCCTGGCGACCGGTAGCAAGCCAGCATTTATCTATTTTTGTTTTGACAGCAAGCTAAATTTGTACATTTTTCGATAGAAAAATTTCTCCGGCAAAGCCCTATTTCTCCATACAATGCTGGCTCGCTATCGCTCACCAGGAAGAAATCGACCCCTGGATGGGGATAAACGTCTTAAAACAGTTGGCTGAATAGGGCCGAATGGATACAAGCCAGGGAAAGAGAAATAGGGAGAAAATTATGAAAAAAAGCCGGTGACCCCCCTTAACTAGATTTTCCATGTGGGACTCAAGGTGTTCATATCAAGGTGTTCATATCAAGGTGTTCATATCAAGGTGTTCATATCAAGGTCTTCATCTCAAGGTGTTCATATCAAGGTGTTCATATCAAGGTGTTCATCTCATGGTGTTCATATCAAGGTGTTCATATCAAGGTGTTCATCTCAAGGTGTTCATATCAAGGTGTTCATATCAAGGTGTTCATATCATGGTGTTCATCTCAAGGTGTTCATATCAAGGTGTTCATCTCAAGGTGTTCATATCATGGTGTTCATATCAAGGTGTTCATCTCAAGGTGTTCATATCAAGGTGTTCATATCAAGGTGTTCATATCATGGTGTTCATCTCATGGTGTTCATCTCATGGTGTTCATCTCATGGTGTTCATCTCATGTAGCTGTGGATATTCCTGGTATATAAACAACACATAAACAACAGTCTATTTATTTGACGGTTCTTTCGTTTACTTGTATCTTTACCGCCAAATAAAGCAGTTCGCCAAAAACCCGTAAAGTAAGAGGCCAACTTGATATGCGTATAACGCGATTTTGTTCTAGTGATGTTAAGGGGAGGCTGGCTGTTTGTTTGGTCTATTAAATAATATGTTCATATATTTTTTTTAATTTCGTCCCTAGACCTCCATCAAGCTTAGAAAAACACCCTCTAGACCCCCTTCAAGAAAAATTTGTACATTTTTCGTTAGAAAAATTGCAGGCTCGCTCTCGCTCGCCAGGAAATAATCAACACCTAAATGGCACGAAAGGTCTTAAAATTGACAACGAAATGGGGCGAAAGGTGTTAAAATCGCCAAACTAATGGGCCAAACGTCTTATAATTTCAAAACTAGTGGGGCTAAACATTAGGGAGAAGGGGGTCCAGAAAAACGGTCTGCCTCCCCTGAATAGTCTGTCTCTATAAAAAATATATGATCATTAGCAACTAAGAAATGCAATACTTACTATATTTATCAAGGTTGTCGGCACACATACAAAATACGGTTGTAATTCCAATTGCCTCATCGATTTATTTCGGGTGTGGGAGAGTGCAGACCTGGGAATCAGGTTTAGGGTGACCTGCTGTTTTTTTCTCTCTATCTGGGTTGTATCCATTCGTCCCCATTCAGCCTACTGCTTTAAGACGTTAATCCCCATTAAGATGTAGATTTATACCTGTCAAGCGATAGCGAGCCACCATATTTTGGATACTGAGTTAGACAGCTGGCTAAATTTTTACATTTTTTGATAGAAAAATGGCTCCGGCGATGCCGGATTTCTCCATAAAATGCTGGCTCGCTATCGCTCGACAGGAAAACATCTACTCCTCGATGGGGATAAATGTCTTAAGACAGTAGGCTGAATGGGGCTGAATGGATACAACCAAGAAAGAGAAAAAAGCAGGTCACCCCCCTTAAGGAGAAGAAAGAGAAGGACCTGGGTTAAGCCAGGTATTGAGACAAAATAATACGTGCCTTTCACCTTTGTATTTATTGTATGAATAACATTAGGTAAATTAAATATATACTGTAGTTTGTACTTGCACTTTTGAAATCCTGATGAAGCCTGGTTAAAGTCGAAACGTTGACGACAAAAAATGCATATACCGGTATATATAAATACAAAACAAAAGTGAAGATGTTCGTGATTGCCTTAATGCCCTTCTTGCTCTTGAGACTAAGTTTGCCAAAGAACAACTCTATTTTTCAACTCGGTGTCTTTAAAAGTTACAGATAAGAATAAAGGACAAACGTTTGCTTCCTACGTGAAACCATAGTAAGAACAAATAAAGTATGGGGTAAATCTAAGGAAATGGGCTTGTGTGAGTGAGGGAGGCTGGTGAAACAGAAAGATTCCGTGTCAGATAATAAGGTGACAGGGCGAAAATCCGAGAGGTTCTGTTATACATTGTGATTAGTTTTGCCGGCAATTTTCGATGAGCAATTTTTTTCTTATACTATTATGAGGTTCTTGTACATTGGAATCGGAAACTATACTCTATTTTTCCCCAGCTGATGGTAAATTGAATCCCTTAGTAGCTGATTTCTCGATACTTAATGGAAATATATGAAACTACTATGGCTGTGTGTCGTATTAATGCCAAGTTTTCATAATTAACATCATATTGCGCTACACAATCTACCTTATAGCTGAGTAACCAAGATAGAAACATGACAATTTACCCTCGGCTGGAAAAGAATGGACTATAGTCAAAGGTGGATTATGTTACCTAGTTTAATGCATATGATACGTAGATTGTCAAGCTGCCAGACAACAATTGCTCGTAAAAAATAACATAAAAATCGCTTGTGTGACATCGCCTTTAAACATGCATACTTTCTCGTACCGTGTAAAAAGCAAATTCAGTTACATTTAATTATAGTATAAATAATTTAGTGACAAGTGCTTATGTGTGTGTGTGTGTGTGTGTGTGTGTGTGTGTGTGTGTGTGTGTGTGTGTGTGTGTGTGTGTGTCTCAGAGGTGATATTTGGAGAGCGAGAGTGCATATTTTGTTTAAAGGAGGGAAACAATTGAGGGTTTATTCAAGTATTGTTGTATAATAGGGGTTTACTTGGATAACAACTAACGGTGTGACCTGTTTTAATTAAGAGGTATATTGTACTTCATTTGGTATGTACAGTACTAAGAATCACATATGAACACAAAGTTCGTTGATCGCTCTGTTCACGTCCTGAATATCATCGACGTGAGTAATGACGAATGAGAAAGGAATGATGTTCGGGTCATGACTGAAGACGTGTCGGTATTACGTAATGACTGAGGTAAGAGTGATTGAGGGAAGGACTACAATAGGACCAGATGAGAGTGTACTTGATCATTTATTTCTGTGATGAATCCACAAACGAGTGTAAAATGTCAGAAACATCCTAAAACTATATATTTATAGAAAATATAGCTTAATAATAATAATAATAATAATAATAATCTTCTGGTTACTTATATAGCGCCCGTCTCTCCTCCTTCGAGGATTCGCAAGCGCTTGGCTTTCTTTAGTCTACCAGAGACCATTACCCATCCCTCTTGCTCATGGGGAGATGGTAACCGCCGGCTGTATCCCAGAAAAACTGTTCAATCTGAGCGGGGATTGAACGCGAGACCTTCAAGGTGGGAATCAGGCACGCTATCAACTGAGCCAGCCGGACGGCAAAGATTAGTTAGCTAAAATAGGATTTCAGAGGCAATCAACACTTCTGGATTATTAAGCCAGCACACTGTAAGTCAAGAATAACGTCAGGACTGAAGCCTCTTTTCGAGAACTCCAGTCCCTTGTTAACAAAGACTAAATGATAATTCAGTTTAATATTTATTCCTGATGTCCTGCATTTGAGATTAGATTTGCACACGCTCTGTTATTCCCAGACAAAGGCTATATATAACCACAATTTCTTATGGCGGAAAAAGGGTTGGATTTATCCAACATGAAAGTTATGCCATACCTGTTTGGCAAGATAATAAAGCTCCAAATCCTTGGGTGCTGGTTCGAAACTTAGCTGAGGTATAGTCGGCCAGATAAGTGATGTCTGGGCACCAAGTATTTTTTGATCAATTATTGGTATCAGTAATAATTGCACACGATTTCTTCTTTTTGAGTGAGATATGCAAACATGTTCCTACACTTTCCCACCCTATTCAACATCTGACAGACATTAATACAGCACAGAGCGAGCCAAACGTAATGCCAGCTGGGACATGACTTATTAGCGCCACGTACAGTCGGCCTAATAAGTGATGTCTCGGCACCAAGTATGTTTTGATCAATTATTGGTATCAGCAATAATGACACACGATGTCTTCTTTTTGAGTGAGATTATACAAACATGTTCCTACACTTTCCCACCCTATTCAACATCTGACAGACATTAATACAGCACAGAGCGAGCCAAACGTAATGCCAGCTGAGACATGACTTATTAGCGCCACTGTACAACATTCCTTGTGTATCACGTTTATTTGCGTTATACAAACCTATATTTAATCCAGAGTAAATTTTAGAATAGATTACATTTGTCACACATGTATGAGATGCCTTAGCCTTTGTATAATATTATCTATGAATATAATGTGATATAACACATCATGACCCAAAAACACAATCCTCAGCTGTGAAGACGACCATTAACCCCTTCTGTACCGCAGACGTCTTTTCAATTTTATTCTAGCTATGTTTAGACGATTTTATGCAGTTTAAGAAGGATCTGTGGTAGTAAAAAGGGTTAAGGGAGATAGTTCGAAACCTGTTTATTGCTAGAGGTCCTTCTAGAACTGAACGAAATAGTGTAATAGTAACCAGAATATAGTTAAAAGGAAGGCACCGGTACTGAAGGGGTTAATGCAAACATACATTGGCTTGTAGCAATACTATAGTTCAAATATCTGCTATATAATTGAGTATGTGAGAATATTATAAGGAATTACAAAGACCAAATAGTATCACCAAGACCTTACGGTCAACTCCGGGGAAATACTCGAGGTGGAAAGAGAGAAACTGAGAATTGCATTACATTCGTGTAGAAGATGCACTTTACTCTATTCTTGAGTTGTTCTACTGAAGAGCTATAGTATTTACACCTTCTGTGGGAGATTGTTCCAAGGAGAAGAATGATTATATAATATGAACAAAATCCACATATATAGTAGTATTTGTTTAACCTCTTCAGCTCTAATTTACAGCCATGGTTGTGTGTTGCATTCATATTGTGTTAATCTATATTTGATTAATTTCACCACAACACCAAACACCTCCAATGAAATTAATGAAAGCATATATGTGATCAACCGGGATTCGAACCTGGGTTATCACACACAGATTTTTAAACACTCTAACCATTACACCACCAAGTTAAAAGAGTTGACCTCGTATAGTCTATGCATTTCCAACCAAAAAAGAGACCGAGAGAGAGAGAGAGGTGAAGGCGAAAACAGTCGCGAAAGAGAGAGGTGGAGGCAGAGAGAGAGAGTAGGAGGTGAACAGTCGGGAGAGAGAGCGAGAGAGAACAACATGAATGAGGCTACACATCATAGGTTCTCGGAGCCGTGGGAACAGCCAGGTATTTGTTTATGCACCTAACACTTCCGCCCTTCCCTTCTGCCCACCTCACCTACACTATATTACACTCTGCCTCCAGGGCCCCTACACACCCCAGGCATCTCCCACAGACGCAACCATTAAGGAGGGAGGGGCGTATTTAGTTCCTCATTTATGTATCTTTCTGTCATTTTGTTAGTTTAGACCTCCATCAAGCTTTTTAAAACACCCGCCAAGACCCTCCTTCAAAATTAATTTATGCATTTTTCGAAAGAAAAAAATTCCCGGCCGAAGTCCGGTTTCTCTTAAATTTCAGGCTCGCTATCGCTCGCCAGGACAAAATCGACACCTATATTACACGAAAAGTCTTAATATTGACACATAAATGGGGTGAAAAGTCTTAAAATCACCAAACTAAAGGGCCTAACTTCATCAAATCTGAAAACGAATGGGGCTAAACATGAAGAAGAAGGGGGATCAGAAAAGCAACCCATCTGCCCTTAAGTGAACGTAAACACTAGACATACGTGGTTAAAGGTAATACTTAAGTGAACGTAAACACTAGACATACGTGGTTAAAGGTAATACTTAAGTGAACGTAAACACTAGACATACGTGGTTAAAGGTAATACTTAAGTGAACGTAAACACTAGACATACGTGGTTAAAGGTAATACTTAAGTGAACGTAAACACTAGACACACGTGGTTAAAGGTAATACTTAAGTGAACGTAAACACTAGACATACGTGGTTAAAGGTAATACTTCTTCCAAGTGAGGTCATTATTTCACGGGTCGGGTTGGGTCAAGGGGAACAATTTTAAATGGTACAATTAGATTAAATCATGATAATTATATGCAACAAGGATTCTGATTCACATGGTTAGAGACGAGATCAAAGCAGGTAGTATGGTGGTCTCTTGTGTTATATAATATATCTTTCTCGTTGTGTCAATAATCGCACACACAACTTTCTCGATAATCACTCAATTATTGTTTTCTCAATAATTGCTTACTCCTCTCTCTCTCTCTCTCTCTCTCTCTCTCTCTCTCTCTCTCTCTCTCTCTCTCTCTCTCTCTCTCTCTCTCTCTCTTCTTTTTCATCCTTTCCTTCAACTTTCCTTTTCTATCGGATATGCCATCTCTACTAGAATTAAGTCCTGACCACCTCGTTTGGATCGTCAGGTCTGTGTGGCCAGTGTATCTATGTATGTAAATCTATGTAAATCTCTCTCTCTCTCTCTCTCTCTCACACGTTGTACTGGGGGTATGAACTAGTTAACCTAATCTGTGTTGTGAAGCAATGCCAAGAGACTGTATGTAGTTGGGTGCCCTGAAGAACCACCATTGTAACCTGAGAACAATGGTGCGTGTGTGTGGTGTGGCTTGGTCTCTCTCTCTCTCTCTCCGGCACAGGTGGGGAAGGAGGGGAATCTGTCAACCTATCTATTTACGTTCTATCAATATGTGTTTTTATCATGTCAACCTATGTGTTTACGTTCTATCAATATGTGTTTTTATCATGTCAACCTATGTGTTTACGTTCTATCAATATGTGTTTTTATCATGTCAACCTATGTGTTTACGTTCTATCTATATGCTTTTGTAATCTGTCAACCTATCTCTTTACGTTCTATCAATATGTTTTTCTAATTTATCAACCTATATATTTACGTGTTATCGATATGCTTTTGTAATATGACAACGTATTTATTTACGTTCTATCAATATGTTTATGTAATCTGTCAACCTATGTGTTTACGTTCTATCAATATGCTTTTGTATTATGTCAACCAAACTCTTTACGTTCTATCAATATGTTTATGTAATCTGCCAACCTATCTCATTACGTCCTTTCAATATGCTTTTGTAATTATGTCAACCTATGTGTTTACGTTCTTTCAATATGCTTTTGTACTATGTCAACTTATTTATTTACGTTCTATCAATATGTGTGTGTATACCCGCGGGCTATAATAGGTATGCTTCCATTTGAGTGTTTACAACCAAACTATGAAGCCTTTTGAGTTATATTGCACACTAATAACTTGTTTAGGTTCGTTACAGCTTCACATGAGTGTTATATTGCACACTAATAACTTGTTTAGGTTCGTTACAGCTTCACATGAGTGTTATATTGCACACTAATAACTTGTTTAGGTTCGTTACAGCTTCACATGAGTGTTATATTGCACACTAATAACTTGTTTAGGTTCGTTACAGCTTCACATGAGTGTTATATTGCACACTAATAACTTGTTTAGGTTCGTTACAGCTTCACATGAGTGTTATATTGCACACTAATAACTTGTTTAGGTTCGTTACAGCTTCACATGAGTGTGTATTTTGCATTTTCTGCGAGCGTACCTAATTCTTCTCATTATTTTACTAAGCGTATTTGTTGTTTATAAGTATGGAATTAGCTGATGATGGTGCATGCATGATAATATATATGGAGCACATTAGCAAATATTAAACTTAAATGGCATAGTTAAAATAGCTCGGTAAAAGCCATGTTTATGATATACCGTACCTGTAATTTATATAACAATAACAAAGGTAATATATAATGTACCATATAATATTATATATATACGAGTTGATCCGAGAATACATGACTGACAAAGGTGGTGCATATACGAGTCTCTTCATGCTAATCTCTCGTGTCACCTATGAGGAAATATCCCTTCTTCTCCTCTGCGTAAGTAGGGTGTTAAGGGAGCCCACCTCGTTTTTTTCTCTCTTCCTCTCCTTCTCTCTTTGGCTTGTATCCATTCGGCCCCATTCAGCCTACTGTTTTAAGACGTTTACCCCCATCCAGGTGTCAATATTTTCCTGGCGAGCGGTAGTGAGCCAGCAATATATATATTTGTTTTGACAAGCTAAATTTGTAAATTCTTTGATAGAAAAATTTCTCCGGCGAAGCCGGATTTCTCCATACAATGCTGGCTCGCTATTGCTCGCCAGGAAGATATCGACACCTGGATGGGGATAAACGTCTTAACACAGTTGGCTGAATGGGGTCGAATGGATACAAGCCAGAGAAAGAGAGAAAAGGAGAGAAAGATAAAACAAGGCAGGTGAGCCCCCTTAAGGCGAATATGCAGGGAGGGGATTGATGAGGTGATTTTTCTTAAGGGGAGCTGGGTCGTTTTTCTGGTCCCCTTTCTCCCTCGTGTTTAGCCCCATTTGTTTTGAGTTTCTCAGTCGTTCGGCCCATTAGTTTGGCGATTTTAACACCTTTCGCCCTATTTCGTTGTCAATTTTAAGACCTGTCGTGCCATTTAGGTGTCGATATTTTCCTGGCGAGCGAAAGCGAGCCTGAAATATTAGGAGGAAGCCTCCAGGCCTTCCGCCTGGACATTTTTCTACCGAATAATGTACAAATTTATCTTGAAGGGGGTCGAGGGGTGTTTTTCTAATCTTGATAGAGGTCTAGGGAGGAAACTAGATTAATAATCAAACGCTATATAAATGTGTTAATAATTAAGCCCATCCCCCCCCCCCCCCACCCCCTTAATTTGGAGTGCGTGAGGTTGATGGGGCAATGCACCCAGATTCTGAGGGGAGGTCAAAAGGGGTCAACTTTATCGTGACCTATAGGTTTTCGGTGACCTAAATGTGTGTGAGATTTTATGTTATGTTTTATTGTGTTTTTTCTGGTGTGTTGTGATGTCCCTATTCGGGCTCTGTCTCGAGTCGACCGCCCCATTAAAAAAAATAAAAATGGAAAACTGGGGAAGATGCCAGAGTACATACATACATACATACATACATACATACATACATACATACATACATACATACATACAGGTTTTCGGTTGGGAAAGGTAAAGTTCGTTTGTTTCTTGGAGTGAATATTCATGGTCTGTTTCGAATAATGAGTCATATCAGTGAACATTTGAGTCCATGAAAGCACCTAGTGCCTTGACCAACATCGTTGTTAAGCATCTGAATGTTCATAGCATTTTAGCCATATTCACTGTATGCAATTGAGTTTCGGCAGTTTAATGCAGTATCTTTTTTAAGATAGAGCAAAAATCTAGTAATTGGGATGAATTATTGATTACTTTTAGTTTGCATATTGTAAGGCTGTCTACGATGAGGATTTATCTTTAGGAGAATATTATGCACATACAGACTAAGCACCTACTAATACAAAGATTGATAACTTAATGTCCGAGTACATAAGCTGTCTACGGAGCCGTGTACATAATGTCTACATAACAGCATGTGGTAAAGAAACACCTTAAGGGGGGTGACCTGCCTGTTTTCTCTTTCTCTGGCTTTTATCCATTCGGCCCCATTCAGCCTACTGTTTTAACCCTTTGGCTGCGGCCTATTTAGGGCATATTCAGGCACTCCTGAATGATAAATCAAGCATCTGCATTAAATGAAGTGTATTCTGCCGAAAACTAGGCGAGAATAGCTTCAAAATGACACCAGAACGGGCCCCGTACATGGTCTGGTTCACCCGCAGAAGTGCCAGTGAAACGCGGGAAACCCGCTATTATGTAACATTCGCTCGCATGGCTACACTGTTGAGAGAGACAGAGAGAGGCCCGCGCGAGACACACTCAACATCAGTGAGCCGCTCGGTGCTCTGAGGGTCGGAGGTGGGCCCCTTACGCTCCCGCCCACTGACACTCGATTTTTACGTTTTTTACAGGCTTTTAAAGCCTGGAAATTGCTGTAACTTGCCAGGACGTTCCCGAACGTCACCCGCAGCGAAAGGGTTAAGACGTTTGTTCTCATCCAGATGTCGATTTTTTCTGGCGAGTGGTAGCGAGCCAGCATATTATTCAAAATGTTTTGACAGCAGACTAAATTTGTACAATTCTTCGATAGAAAAATGTATCCGGCGAAGCCGGATTTCTCCATATAATGCTGGCTCGCTATCGCTCGCCAGGAAGATATCGACACCTGGATGGGGATAAACGTCTTAAAACAGTAGGCTGAAAGGAGCCAAATGGATGCAAGCCAAAGATAGAGACAAATTTAAAAGGAGATAAAAAAAGGTCACTCCCCCTTAATGCCACTGTAGAACAAACAACTTTCTGTAGCACATAGGCGTTACAGCGGCGCCCCACACGGGTAAAGCCGGTATCACAGGAGAGCTTTTATAGTCAACATTCGATAATAAAAAAAAATCTGGCAACATTTTCGGAATATTTGGCACTAGTATCGGAAACTAGACAAATGATAGATGAATTTTGGAGACGGAAATAGATTAAATGTTTACCTAATAAGCAGCCAGACCAGTGTTGAGGATAAATGTTGAGGGAAAAAGCGCTCGTGTGATACCAGCTTAAGCAAGTTCGAGGTAATGACAACAGGGGGCAGGAAGAAGATCAAAGTACGAGTTATCTATGGCCTCAAATGGGGAAATTGTAGGCACCAATCGAGCAGAGCATTACCCAGGCGAGCCCTCATAGGCGTGTGATAAGGAGTTGCTGGAACTCTTGTTTCATGTGTCTGGCCACCCTCACTGTTTCTCTTTGTGTCACCTACACAGAGAGTAATCCAGCTAGCTCTCACAAACACTTCCTCCTCCTATTCAGTTCACCACACTAAACAAGCACACCACACTTATTTCAAACACACACACACACACACACACACACACACACACACACTGGAAAAAGAGAAGAAAAACAAACATTCATAATCGCAACTATCACTCTTTCAACTTTCGGGGGAGACACTTGTTACAGGCAGCTTTTATTTGTCTCCTTCAATCACATAGAACAAAGAGGGTGTCAGTTAAGTCGATCGAGTCGCTGGAGTTAATTGCTGCCGTCGTATTAGAAAGGGTATCTGCAACCACAAGGATCAATGATTTAACCTAAAGATTATATGGAATTACTTTAATAATTTCCTTCACTTTCTAATTATACACCATTAGTGTTCTAATTATACACCATTAGTGTTCTTTAATTCCGCATATCGGGGTTTCAATTATTGTTTTTTTTTCATGCGAACCCCAATATACTCTGGTATACGTAAGGTCAGTTGCTTGTATGGGGACTCATGCATTACATTAAGGGGAGGTTTTTAGTTTGGTCTCTAGATATCCATCAAGCTTAAGATTACACCCCCTTGAGCCCCTTTGAAGATAAATTTGTACATTTTTGGGTAGAAAAATTTCCCGGCTGAAAGCCGGTTCCTCTTAAATTACAGGCTCGCTATCGCTCGCCAGGGTAAAATCGACACCTAAATTGCACGAAATGTCTTAAAATTGACAGAAATGGGTTGAAAGTTCTTAAAATCATCAAAATAATGGGGCGAACGTCTTAAAATTAGACAAGCAATGGGGCTAAACATGAGAGAGAAAGGGATCCAGAAAAAAATCCCTCAAGTGGAAATCTCCCCTTAAATTAAATGAGTAAATATTGTATGTCTGTATGTATATACTCAGGCACATACCCCATTGCTGGGGGTGCTCGACACGAGACAGAGCCTGAAAAGAAACACCATTAAAAGTTCCTAATCTCAGGGTCCGGGACCACTTTTGTGTTCCCTCGCCCGTTTCTCTGTCTCGTCGAGTAGGAGAATTATACACGGGGAGGAAGATTCATAGCGCCTGCTCCCTATTGTATTGTAGATGAGAGTTAATGTTTGATAAAGGTTTAGAGAGCAAACTAAACCCCCTCCTTAAACCATTGAGCCGAACCAGTAAATTATGCTGCACAATACCGTCTGAGCTCCCTTAATGTATAATACTACAGGTGCAACAGGTAGGACAAATTATGCTGCACAATACCGTCTGAGCTCCTTTAGTGTATAATACTACAGGTGCAACAGGTAGGACAAATTATGCTGCACAATACCGTCTGAGCTCCCTTAGTGAATAATACTACAGGTGCAACAAGTAGGACAAATTATGCTGCACAATACCGTCTGAGCTCCCTTAGTGTATAATACTACAGGTGCAACAGGTAGGACAAATTATGCTGCACAATACCGTCTGAGCTCCCTTAGTGTATAATACTACAGGTGCAACAGGTAGGACAAATTATGCTGCACAATACCGTCTGAACTCCCTTAGTGTATAATACTACAAGTGCAACAGGTAGGACAAACAAAGATATCACTATACTCTGTTTATTTTCAACTGGCGTTAAATTGAATCCCCTTGTAGCTGTTTGTTCGATAGTTAATGGATAATCTGAAACTACTATGTCTCTGCATCATATCAAGACCAAGTGTATATAATTAGCACCATATATCACCACAAAACCTTCATAATAACTGAGAAATCTTAATGGGAACATTGCAATTTACCGCCAGTTGAAAAGACACAGAGTATAGTGTTGAATGGATAAATAACACCACCTGAGGAAGAACACTTATTGACAACGTTTCGCGATAGCTTCATCAGATCACCAACAAATACTGATACCATGAAGTTAACTGGTTTGAAACTGCATATATTTACGGTACCACACGGGTAAACATAGCATTCAATGAAAGAAGGGGACACACAAAGAGATGACTCGTGTTGAAGTTATTGCTGGTTTGAAATTGCATATATTTCCGATAACACGAGGTTAAACACAGTATTCAATGAAAGAAGATAAGGCATGCAGCAACAAGACAACGTTGGGCCTGGGAGATATGAAAGTATAAGATCTGCGGGAGGTATATGGGAGACAGAGGGACCTGACGTAACCTGGTAAAGGGGTGCTCTGGGCCTGGGTGTATAGCGTGCGAGACAGCAATCACCATCACGACCTTCGCTATGGGGGAACAGGGGGGAACAGTTAAGGGAGGATGGGCCGGTTTTCTGAGACTACTTTCTCCCTCATATTTAGACCTTTCGTGCTATTTAGGTGTCGATTTTTTCCCTGCCGAACGATAGTGCGCCTGTAATGTTGGAAGAACCGGCCTTCGGCGGGGCCATTTTTCTACCGAAAAATGTACAAATTAATCTAGAAGGGGGATCTAATGGATATTTTTCTTTTTTTAATTTGATGGAAGTCTAGGGAGGAAACTAGAAAAATAATGAATTCATGCAAAAAATCGCCCAAAAAGTGAACAATCCCCTTAAGCGTCTCCGGGGATCAGGGGGTTTTGTTTGTTCTCCCACCCTCCTTAGGTATGGATATGAGGCAGGGTTTTGTTTGTTCTCCCACCCGTCTTAGGTATGGATATGAGGCAGGGTTTTGTTTGTTCTCCCACCCTGCTTAGGTATGGATATGAGACAGGGTTTTGTTTGTTCTCCCACCCGTTTTAGGTATGGATATGAGACAGGGTTTTGTTTGTTCTCCCACCCTGCTTAGGTATGGATATGAGGCAGGGTTTTGTTTGTTCTCCCACCCTGCTTAGGTATGGATATGAGACAGGGTTTTGTTTGTTCTCCCACCCGTCTTAGGTATGGATATGAGACAGGGTTTTGTTTGTTCTCCCACCCTGCTTAGGTATGGATGTGAGGCAGGGTTTTGTTTGTTCTCCCACCCTGCTTAGGTATGGATATGAGGCAGGGTTTTGTTTGTTCTCCCACCCTGCTTAGGTATGGATATGAGGCAGGGTTTTGTTTGTTCTCCCACCCTGCTTAGGTATGGATATGAGGCAGGGTTTTTTGTTTGTTCTCCCACCCTGCTTAGGTATGAGGCAGGGTTTTGTTTGTTCTCCACCCTGCTTAGGTATGGATATGAGGCAGGGTTTTGTTTGTTCTCCCACCCTGCTTAGGTATGGATATGAGGCAGGGTTTTGTTTGTTCTCCACCCTGCTTAGGTATGGATATGAGGCAGGGTTTTGTTTGTTCTCCCACCCTGCTTAGGTATGGATATGAGGCAGGGTTTTGTTTGTTCTCCCACCCTGCTTAGGTATGGATATGAGGCAGGGTTTTGTTTGTTCTCCCACCCTGCTTAGGTATGGATATGAGGCAGGGTTTTGCAATGAGAGAAACTATGGACATTTTCAACTTCGACATAAGCTACAGGCGTTTTCCTCTTACAGAGATTGTCACTGTAGCTAATAAGATCAAATAATAATACTTTATATAGGCTTACTATATATAAACAATGTGCGGTGTGAGCATGTGTATTGTGTAATATTATATTTCATTGTTATGTATCGGATAATCAAAACAGTTGAGCTAACCGCAAGATTATGTAAATATCCTCAAGTAAAATATTTTTGAACCACTAGTGAGGCAACGTGAGTATGACCCATCGAAAAATATATTATCATCGGTAGATAAATTCTGTATGGATCTATGTTATCTTACTGACTGAGTATGGACACTTTCACGGGAATTGGCAACACGTCTGAGACTTCTTCACGCAATTGAATACGCGAACATACAGTGCAACCCCTTACATGAAAACCACTGGAGATGCTATTGACATAATGTGTGAGATGATGCTATATAATACATTAGTTTATGTGTTTTCTCTGTTGTGAAAGTCATCGAGAAAGACATGCAGATTGCATAATCAAAACGACACAATTGAACCGATGCACTGTGATATAGGTTAGAATGCTAGCCTCGTCTAAGAATATACACAGCGAATAACACATCAATTAAACAAAATTATCATGTTTTTGGTTAATCGATATGTTACTATGCACCTCTTTCTTGTAATAATAAACACGAGAATAGGTTGGTGAACTAAATTGTTAGACTGTTCATCCACAATGATTGAGTACACGTTAAAAAATAAAAAACAAAAAAACATCACACTTCCCTGATGTTGGCTTCTGTATTTACTATTGATAGCCTGACAAAGCTTCTAGGTAACACACGACAAGTTTAACTTTATTGTGAGCTTTGTTGTAGACCAGCATTATTACACGTAGCTTTAAACCGGTATCACACGAGAGCTTATAAAGTCAACATTCGATGATCAACATTTTTCTGGCAACATCTCTGGAATATGTTGCACTGGTATCGAAAACTAGACTGATGGTAGAAGCATTTAAGTCACCGAAAAAGTTCAAATGTTTGCCTCATAAGCTGCCAGACCAGTGCTAAGGATAAATGTTGAGGGAAAAAGAGCTCGTGTGATACCGGCTTTATTCTCACGATGATGTTTGTTTACACTTATCAGCAACACTTATCAGCAACACTTATCAGCAACACTTCCGATCCCATTGACTCCCTTCATAAATATTACCCATTGTATGTGCTTCACTTCTATTTATAATCTGAAATTTACTTAAATACGGAAAACATTATACAAATGAAGATGAGACATGTTATGTTATATATTGCATATCTATCCCATGTTTAAGGGGGAAAGGTATAGTTCCTGGTCGATTATTTCATATAATTTTTTTTTTTATAGTTTCCTCCCTAGACCTCCACCAAAAAAAAAAAAAAAAAAAAACATAAAAAATAAACAAATAAATAAAACCATCCATTAGATACCCCTACTAGATAATTGTGTACATTTTTTTCGTTAGAAAAATGTCATGGTCGAAGGCCAATTCTTCCAAAATTACAGGCTCACTGTCGTTGGCCAGGAAAAAAATCGACAACTAAATAACACGAAAGGTCTTAATATTGACAACGAAATGGAGGGAAAGGTCTTAAGATCAACAAACTAACGGGGCAAACATATTAAAATCTGAAAGCTAATGGGGCTAAGCATGAGGGAGAAAGGGATCTAGAAAAACGACCCATCTCCCCTGAGTAGCCGTCGTCTCCCCGCCAGCATAATATACTGTAGGTGCAGCATTGTGGGAGCTGTGTTTGCGCGAGACAATGTATGCGCGAGACAATGTATGCGCGAGACAATGTATGCGCGAGACAATGTATGCGCGAGACAATGAGAGCAACATATGTGTTTTGCACCAAATTGCCCGCATTGTGGTGACCCGCTGTCTGCCTGTACGTAACCAGTTGCCTCACACTAATATTTCACCCACCACCTTCACCTCAGCTAATATTATGTGCATCTTCTTAAGCCTTATATCGATTAACCCCTTCTGTACCGGCGACGTCTTTTTAATTATATTCTAGCTATAATTAGACAATTTAGTGCAGTTTAAGAAGGATCTGTGGTATACAGTAAAACGGGTTAAGTGAGATCATTGGAAGTCTGTTAATTGCTGGAGGCCCTTTAGAAACAATAAAATCGTCTAATAGCCAGAACAAAATGTAAAAGACGTCGCCGGTACAAAACGAGATAATACTTTCTAAGACATTGTAAGCCATTAGATATTAGTTAATGTAGTAGTTCTCTACTTGTATTGAGTATTGTTCACGTGTGTGGGGAGGTTCCTCTCACACCGCTCTCCTAGACAAGGTTGAAAGGAAGGCCTTTCGTATCATTAACTCCCGTCCACTTACCAACTCTCTGCAATCTCTCTCTCTCCGCCGAAATGTTGCATCTCTCTCGCTATTCTATCGCTACTATAATAATCAGTGTTCCTCAGAGCTATCCCAGTGCATACCACCTCCTTTACGTAGGGCACGTGGTACCCGTCTTGCAACTCAATCCCACCCCTACTCTGTGCAACTCTCCAACACAAGAGTGAAACGTTACACTCAAACTTTCTTCTACTCAACAGCTGAGCTCTGGAACTCTCTCCCAGAATAAGTTTTTCCCGCTTCCTATGACTTAAATTGCTTCAAACTCCGTGTGTCCAGGCATTTTGGCTCGAACGTCCCATGATTTTGGCCCTGTCACTCTTTCAACTATGGGGGAGGCACTCGCTATAGGCAGTTATGCCTTTTGCCTCCTTCAATCACATCAAAAAAAAAAAAAAATTATCCCCCCCCCTCCATTTTCTTTGAATATTAATGTGTGATAGGGCACAAAGTGTTTTCTTGAATATGAATGTGTGATAGGGCACAAAGTGTTTTCTTGAATATCAATGTGTGATAGGGCACAAAGTGTTTTCATCGCATATTTGCAGTTAACAATTATTACAAAAAGTGTGATGATAACTGAATTACTGAATAATGTGTAATTCAAGGATAATGTGCGAAAAAGGAAATACTTCTTCAAATAATTCCTCTACTCTGTGAGATCAAAATCTTTAATCATTGTGCATTAGAGATTACAGCTATTATTTGCACGTCATGAACGCGTGAAGTTCCTTCACCACAGGATATAATTCCTGAAATTACATCATTGCGCCGTGTGTCCCCAGGAATACAAAATTACCTATGTATGTATGTATGTATGTATGTATGTATGTATGTATGTATGTATGTATGTATGTATGTATGTATGTATGTATGTATGTATGTATGTATGTATGTATGTATGTATGTATGTATGTATGTATGTATATGTATGTATGTATGTATGTATGTATGTATGTATGTATGTATGTATGTATGTATGTATGTATGTATGTGTGTGTGTGTGTGTGTGTGTGTATATGTATGTATGTATGTATGTATGTATGTATGTATGTATGTATGTATATACACTGGTACTTACCCCAGTTTTCCTCAAATGCACTTGTTTGAGTCTACCATTTCCATTTCTCATACTTAACCCATATAGTACCGGTGACGTCTCTATTATTGGATTTCACCTACATTTAGTCGATTTTATGAAGCTTAGGAAGGATATATGGTTGCTAAAAGAATGAATTGAGATAGTCTGTAGCCTTTTGATTGAATGACGTCCTTCCTAAGTTGGATACAATCGTCAGATAGTTACTAAAATATAATGGAATCGGTACTGTGCGGGTTAACTATAGCTGTCGCTTTGCCTTACACAGCTAAATGTATCTACAGGCTACCCTTTCCTCTTCCCCTCCTATCAAGAACACGACTCCATTTTTTCCCTCTATCAAGAACACGCCTCTAAGTAGTGTGTGTGTGTGTGTGTGTTGTGTGTTATGTGCTGTGTGTGTGTGTGTTGTGTGTGTGCGTGTGTGTGTGTGTTGTATGTGTGTGTGTGTTGTGTGTGTATGTGCTGTGTGTGTATGTATGTGTGTTTTTTCCCTCAACATCTCTGACCCAGTTTCCCCTACATTTATCTTCTCCGTCCTCTCACTTCCCTCCCTCCTTTTACCGAGCGTCGTGATAGTGTCTGAACAAGGCAATCAGTCCTCTTCTTATGGTCACTTTTGTTCTTCTTCTTTTTTCTATGTGAGTGAGGGAGGCAGAAGGCAGAACTGCCTGTAGCAAGTGCCTCCCCCAGAGTTGAAAGAGTGACAGGGCCAAAATCAAGGGACGTTCGAGCAAAAATGCCTAGACACACGGAATTTGAAGCAATTTAAGTCATAGGAAGATGGAAAGACTGATTCTGGGAGAGAGTTCCAGAGCTCAGCTGTTGAATAGAAGAAGAATTGGGAGTATTGATTCACTCTTGAGTTGAAAGAGTTGCTCTGAGTAGGGGTGGGATTCTGTTGCAAGACGGGTACCCTACGTAGAGGAGGTGGTATACACTGGGAGAGCTCTGAGGAACACTGATTATTGTAGTAGCGATAGAATGGCGAGAGAGATGCAACATTGCGGCGAAGAGAGAGAGGTTGCAGAGAGTTGGTGAGTAGGTGGGAGTTAATGCTACAAAAGGCTTTCCTTTCTACTTGGTCTAGGAGTGCGGTGTGAGAGGATCCTCCCCACACATGTGAACAATACTCAATACAAGGACGCAATGTGCCCCTGTACAAAGCAAGAAGCTGTGCAGGGGTAAAGAACCCCTCGAGGCAGTTGAGCGCACCCACCTTGTGGGAGGCTGCCTTAGCAAGACTGGTAATATGGTCCTTCCAAGTGAGAGCAGAAGAGAAAGAGACACCAAGAATAGTAAAAGAAGATGAAGGATTGATTTTTGTATAGTTAAAGTATAAGGGAAAGTCCTCTGGGAGTTCCCGACGGGTAGTATGATGGAGAAATTTGGACTTGGAAGCATTAAAGGCAACAAGGTTTTTTCTGCCCAAAATGGAGATGGTAGTTAGATCAGAAGATAAGTGTTCTATGGCTTCATTAGTTTGTTTTTTAGGGATTGCTGGCTGGGGCATTCTGAAAAACTAAATGAGTAGTGTAAGGTAGAGTCGTCTGTGTATGAATGGATGGGACTGGAGGTAAAGTTGAAAAGATAATTTATGAAAATTAGAAAGAGAATGTGAGATAGGACAGAGCCCTGAGGAACACCGGAGTTGATAGGATGAGGAAGTGAGCGATGGCCGTCCACAACCGCCGCAGCTATGGAACGGCTGGAAAGGAAATTAGAGAAAAAGGCACAGATCGAGGGATAGAAACCGAAGGAGGGTAGTTTACAAATTAAAGATGTGTGCCAGACTCTATCGAAGGCCTTCGATGTGTCTAGCGCAAAAGAAAAGGTCTCACCGAAGTCCCGAAAGGAGGATGACCAAGAGTTAGTAAGATATGAAAGAAGATCACCAGTAGAGCCACCCTTAGGGATGCCATACTGGCGATCTGAGAGTAGATTATGAGAAGAGATATTATCAAGATATTTGGATGCAAGAATAGTTTCAAAAACTTTGGAAATACAAGAGATGAGAGCGATTGGATGATAATTGGAGGTTTGAGAGCGGTCACCCTTCTTTGGCACAGGTTGAATGAGAGCAAACTTCCAGCAAGAAGGAAAGACGTTAGAGGAGAGACAGAGATGAAAGAGTTTGCCTAGGCAAGGAGTCAGCATGGTTGCACAGTTTTTTAGTACAACAGGAGGAACACCGTTCGGACCGTACGCCTTCATATTATTAAGTCAAGAGAGGGTAGAAAGTACATCTTTAGAAGAAATTAGGATATTAGGCATCAATAGAAGAGAGGGGCATGGAGAGGGAGGAATAGCACCGGAATCATCTAAGGTGGAGTTTCTAGCAAAAGTTTGAGCGAAGAGTTCAGTTTTGTCAGAGGAAGAAGTGATGGCTGTGCCATTAGAGTGAAAAAGGGGAAGGAAAGACTAGGAAGAAAATTTTTGGGAGAGGTTTTTGGCTAGATGCCAGAAAGCATGGGAAGAGCTAGAGTTGGATAATTCAGTGCATTAATTATTGATGAAAGAGTGTTTGGCAAGTCGAAGAACAGATTTGGCTTGATTCCAGGCATAAACATAGAAAGAATGAGATTCTTGAGTTTTAAGGCGTCGGTACCTTTGAAAGCTTCCTCCTTGTTGCGGACAGCAGTAGAACAAGCGTGAGTAAACAAAGATTTGTTTGCATTAGACTGAGAGTAAGAACATGGAATGTATGCTTCCATGCCCAAATAGATTACCTCGGTAATGCATTAAGCACTCTCTGAGGGTCCCCAGCCACAGAAGCAAAAATCACTCCATGAGAAATCAAAGAAGTACTACTGAAGAGCCTTTCAGTCGGCAGTGCCAAAGTGCCACAAGCGGCGCCGGCTGGGTTAAGGGGGAGGTAGTCGCTTTTTATGAAACCCCTTCTCCCTCAGGTTTAGCATATTAGTTTTGAGATATTAAGACGTTTGTTCCATTAGGTTGGCAATTTTGAGACCTTTCGCCCTATTTTTTTGGTGATATTAAGACCTCTCGTGCAATATAGGTGTCGATTTTTTCCTGGCGAGCAATAGTGAGCTTGTATTTTCAGAAGGAACCGGCCGTGGGCCGGGAAAATTTTCTACAAAAAAATATACAAATATATCTTGATAGGGGGTCTAGGAGGTGTTTTTTTAAGCTTGACGGAGGTCTAGGGAGGAAACTCAAAAATAAAATAATAAACTCATACATAGACCAAAAACCAAGCACTACCCCCTTAAATCAATTTCCCTTTTACTTTCAAACACTTTTTCTTTTCTATTGAGTGTGCTCCCTATATCTCTATATTATCTCACGTTTATAACTCCACTTTTACGTAGAATATATTTGCGTTGTGTAGTCAGGGAATTATCTATCGACTCCACTGTTAAGTTATATGTTATTGGTAGACATTGCAAATCTTCTAAATGAGTTTGCAGATAAATACACTACGTACTATGACAACGTATACACGGATTCAAAAGACCATCTTCAACCTTGATCCACACCTCGACGACTTATACAGACTGATAAACACACACAACAAAGCCATCCCAACAGCTTCCTCTATCTACAACACCCCTTCTCTGCTATCTATACTTTCCCAGCCGTATGGTCCTAGTGTAATGTCTGATGGCGTAATGTGATTCCAAATGTAAGAGAAACTGTGTAAAATCCAGAGAGAATCACGTTAATCTGACAATCTAATGACAGTTAAAGGGTGGTTAAAAAAAGGAAAACAAAATAACGAGAAAAAGAAATAAAAAACGACTGGAAAATCTGTTGCATCGTAAAGATAATATACTGTAGATTTTCATTAACGTAGTCGCAGAATTATTAAATCCGTTCTGTTCGTTAATTCTTCTTTCGTATTATATGTTTTCATAAATAACTGGAGGACACATATTTCATCAAATGTGTGCACTGTTTAATGACATATTTCTTTCCAGCTTTCAAAATACTGTATAGTTTGGTGAACGTTACTACAGTTTTTAGTTCGGTCGATATAGCTATTATCTAGATACTCATATAGCAGTAGCATAACTGTAAACATCTTCTTCCTCTCTTACCATTAGCTGTTCACCTGTAAAACCTTCACGTTTTTACTTTCCCCCGAGGAAGTTCCTGATTTTCCTAATTGCCTTAGTTCCCCTTCACAACGCACTTCTCTCCATCATAGCTCTCAACTTGCCTCTCTGACTGTGTTTCCTTCTTTTGTGTATGGCCAATTCACCATTCGTCTTCACGGTGATTCATAACCCTTTCGTTCTTCCAATTTCCCGGTGCGCATGTGCAAACCCAGACTGTCTCACTTTTCATATGTTCGCCACTTTCCTTTTCTTTCGGGCAAATTGTATGTAATATTGTACTTCCTCCGCCACCCTGCGTGTTTCACCTGCTGTGCTGTTGCTTGCTGTGAGAGTACTGTATCACTTGTCTTTACTTCCTAGGATATTGGGTTTTATTACTCTTCTCTCAAATTAGCTTTACTCTATTCTTAATATTATTTGTCTGTTTAACGTAACAAGAATAATAATTATGATAATAATAATATATACATACAGTATATATGTTTGTATATTGCCGGACGCTTTTCTCCCCTTTATATGGGTAGCCATACACAAAACGCCTCCAAGCGGACCCACGCTGTGAGAAGGACAATCCGTGCCAGTTTATTCAAGGACTTACAGGATTGAGCACTCGTCTTAGAATCCGTCCGACTCCAAGGCTCTCTATGTATATATTTATAACTATTTTTCAACAGTGGCGGGTGGCTAGTTCATCCACCAACCTGCTTCACCTGTAGTTGAGCAGTAAGGATTTGTATAAGGTTTACTTCCACAGATGGGTTGACAATGAAGCAACTTGGTTGAGCCCGAGAACTTTCAGTCTTCTACTGTACTTCTCACTTCTCCACTTGTTTTTCCTCTGTCCAAATACTCTTCTTTCCTATTTTACTCCAGGTATCTGGTCTGGTCTGGGGTTGACAAGTGACTGG
This sequence comes from Paralithodes platypus, assembly GCA_032716605.1. Classification (NCBI taxonomy): domain Eukaryota; kingdom Metazoa; phylum Arthropoda; class Malacostraca; order Decapoda; family Lithodidae; genus Paralithodes; species Paralithodes platypus. The sequence goes on along the minus strand of CM064544.1, from coordinate 23,733,091 downwards.
AGTTCTCGCAGAGATGCTCCAGACCTGACGTTATTCTTGCCTTCCGTGTGCTGGCTTAATAATCCAATAGGGTTGATAGCCTCTGAAGTCCTATTTTACCTACCTAACTGGTTACCGACCAAGGCTGACGAGTCCCATCCACACGGATATGTATAAGACTCTCCCCTAAATGGCTTGCCGACCAAGGCTGACGAGTCTAATCCACCCAGGGGAGTCGCATCCACAGGGCAGAGCCCCATCTACCAGAGCAAGTCACATCCACCCGAGTCCCTTCCATGATAATAATAATATTAAAACACATAATAATAATAAGAACGGGGAAATCTACCGGCGCACATGAGGCAGACCCTTTCGCACCAAACTCATGTCATTCATAATATGACTATCCAAATTACGTTTGAAACTAATGCTTATATAACAATACTACTATCATTACTACTACACCAAATAATCATAATAATAATAATAATAATAATAATACAAATATTATAAATAATAATAATAATAATAATAATAATAGGAAAATGTAAATTATAATAATAATCATCATAAGTATAATAACACGCATAATTTCACAGTCTTCATAAGTGTCCGCATTAAACTTGACAGGTACAAGGAAAGTTGACAAACAAGCATAATTTCCTTGCAGGTACTTATCATGTCGTTGTTGTTGGTAATAAGCACCAGGTGTATGTTTATACCTTCGCCTTGAGCCACTGGATATTCGTAATATCACCAACCCATCAATTAACTTTAAAATAACTTCAAATATATACCTCATGTGTCTTCAACTATAAATATATATCTTTTAATTTGCTACTGAATAGTGTTCTTACTTGAAGCAGATTTCTTCTTTTGTTTATATATGTGAGTGAAGGAGACAAAAGGCAAAGCTGCCTGTAGCAAGTGTCTTCCTAAAGTTGGAAGAGTGACAGAGCCTAATTCAAGGTACGTTAGAGATAAAATGTCTGGAAACATGGAGTTTGAAGTTCAAGTCATAATATGAGGCACAGACAGATTGAGGGAAAGAGTTCCAAAGCTTACGTAATGAGTAGAAGAAAGACTAGGAAAATCGATTCACTCTTGGGTTAGAGAGTTGGCCAGAATATGGGTGGGAGTGTGTTGAGAGGCGGGTGCCCCCCACTCTCCGTAAGGGAGGAAGTATACACTGACAAAGCACTTAAAACACTAAATATTGTAATAATGGTAGAAGAGTGAGAGAGATGTAACAGTGCGGCGTGTAGAACGAGATTATAAGGAATTAGTAAAAAGAAGCGAGTTGATAAGACAAAACGCTTTTGAGTCTACCCTCTCGAAAAGTGAAGTATGACGGGAACCTCCCCACACATCCGAATAATACTCAATACATGGACGCATTGTGCTCCTATACAGAGCAAGAAGCTGTGTGGGGGTGAAGAACCCATGGAGATGGTTGAGCACACCTAACTTCTGGGAAGGTGTTTTAACAAGAGTGATGATATGATCATTAAAAGAAAAGTCAGGAGAAAAAGAAACACCAAAATACTGAGAGAAGATGAAGGGTTGATTTGCGTACTGTTGAGGAATAAAGGAAAGTTGTGTGAAAGATGGTGGCGGGTAAATAGAAGGAGAAATTGGGTTTTGGATGTATTGAAAAGTAACATTTTCTCTGCCCCAATCTGGGGTAGTTCATAGACCAGAAGATAGGCGTGCTATGGCCTCATCACATGTGTTTTGGAGTGATTGCATGCTGGGTTGTTGTGGAAAACTAGTTGAATAGTGTAAGGTTGAGTCATCGGCACAGGAGAGGATAAGTTATAAGGTATAGTTGAGAAGATCATTACAAAATATTTGAAAGAGAACTGGAGATAGGACAGAACCCTGAGGAACAGTGGAGTTGATAGGTTAACCCTCTCAGTGCGTGGGATTTTCTGCTATATTATGGCTCGCTCACGCACTCCTGATTGCTCAAACAAAGCCAATGTTTGCAGCAAAAAAAACTCAGACACCAAAACGACTTCTCTATTTTATGTGGTTTACTCACAGTGTTGCGGCCGGCATCGGCAGTATTTGCTAAAAATTAGCAATGTTCCGCTACATTTACCTTTGGCAACACTGAATATGTCTTGCGAGACGTGGGGTGAACGGGTCAGAGTCTAGGATATTTCCAGGACGTTCCAGTACGGCAACCGCAGTGCAAGGGTTAAGGAAGTGAGCGATGACCGTCCACAACCGCAGCTATGAAATAGTGAGAAAGGAAGTAAGAGATAAAGGCACAGATGAAGGGATAGAAACCGAAGGAGGGAATTTGGAAATTAAAGATTTGTGCCAAACTCTATCGAAGGCTATCGATATGTCTAGCGAAATAGAGAAGGTCTCACCAAAATCCTGAAAAGACGATGACCAAGAAATAGTAAGATAAGAAAGAATATCACCTGTAGAGTGGCCCTTAAGGAAACCATACTGGCGATCTGAAAATGGATTATTGGAAGGCAAATGCTTAAGAATACATTTTTATTTAAGAATAGTTTTCAAAAGTTTAGATATGCAAGAAATGAGAACAATTTAATGATCGTTGGAGATTTGAGAGCAGGCACCCTTCTTTGCGACAGGTTAAATGAGAGCAAACTTCCAGCAAGAAGGAAAGATGTTAGAGGAAAGACAAAGACGAAAGAGTTTGCCTAGGTAAGGAGTTAGCACGGCAGAACAGTTTTTGAGTACAACAGGAGGAACACCATCCAGTCCATACGCCTTTTTATTATTAAGCCCAGAGACAGCAGAAACGACATCCTTAGAAGAGATTATGATATTAGGGATAAGTAAGAAAGAGGGGGTGGAGAGGGAGGAACAGCATCGGAATCATCCATTATAGAGTTTTTAGAAAAAATTTCAGCTAATTGAAAGTTAGTAAATATCACTTTGAAATTTGAACTAATGTTAACTATCGTATTAACCCTCTCTGATTTAATTGTTATTATTTGCTCATTTCATAGATGAATGTAGTATTATACGTGTTTTCGTTGCCTCTCTAAAGCTTATGCTTTATCTCATCACAATGGAATTTGTGAGATTGCTACTCTAATTCAATAAATACTACCTTTCCCTCTTCTAAGGATCTCTCTCTCTCTCTCTCTCTCTCTCTCTCTCTCTCTCTCTCTCTCTCTCTCTCTCTTCTTTACTGTCCCGTTCTTCTACTCAGTTGGTGGTGCACGTCAGCCTGCACGTTTGAATCGTTACCACGGTGATCATCTCCGTGTTATTACCCATTGGCTTCTTTGAGATGTGAGTTAATAATCGACACCTAAATAGCACGAAAGGTCTAAATATTGACTTCGAAATGGAGAGAAAGGTCTTAAAATCGACAAACTAATGGGGCAAACATATTAACATCTGAAAACTAATGGGGCTAAACATGAGGGAGAAAGTGGTCCAGAAAACCGGCCCATCCCCCCTTAAGCCGCTGTCACACGAGCGCCTTTTCCGTCAATTTTCCATAAGCAACTTTTTTATCGTTTTTTTTTTTTTGTTTTTTTTTTTGTTTTTTAAAGAGACAATGAACGGAGGAAGGAAAAACACAGATAAAACAAAAAGGTCCATGTGCCTAAAGGCATCCTCCATTCATAAAATGTTTGTAACAACTGGATTTAAACATTTGTAAATTGTAAGTTTGTGGAAAGCAATTCGAGGGAAGTGAATTCCAAAGAGTAGTAGTTCTAGGGATAAATGAATTTTGATAAGCAGAAGTTCTGCATTGTGGAGGAGAAAGTGTAAATTCATGGGCGCTCTCAGCTGCCCTAGTTCTACGGGGAAAGATGTGGAGAGGCGGCACAATTGAAGCAAGTTCCTCGGAACAATTGCTGTGAAAATATCTGTAGAATATGCAAGGGATGCAACGTTTCTTCGTATGGATAATGTAGGAAGGTCCTGTGTGATTGCAGGGTTATTGATTATTCTAATAGCTTTATTTTGAATTCTGTCCAACTGCCTCAATGCAACCACTCCACTTCCACTCCACAGAGGTGAACAGTAATCCATCTGAGAACGCATATGACTTTTATATATTACGGCCAACTGCTCGTCAGTGAAGAATTCTCGAACTCTGTACAGGAGTCCCAGTTTTTTAGAGGCATTCTTAGCAATGCTTCTAACATAATGTGTCGTATTATTTCGGGACTTTTTCGCACGGGTATCGGTAACTAGACTGAAGGTAGACTATGTTAGGCAGCTGAATTCTGATAAAGTGTCATTTTTGAAGCTTGCAGACCACAATTGCCCGTAAAAATTGCTTGAAAAATTGCTTGTGTGACTCCGGCTTTACCCAGCCTCATGTACGGTCATAATAATGAGTCATGTCTAAGCTGTCATTACGTTTGACTTGCTCTGTGGTGTATTAATGTCTGTCAGATGTTGAATAGGATGGATAAATGTAGGAACCTGTTTGTATATCTCACTCAAAAAGAAGAAAATATTGCTGATACCATTTATTGATCAAAACATAATGGGTGCTGAGACATCACTTATTAGGCCGACTGTATAGTTATACGGGGCTGTTCGGCTAGGCAGCCTAGGGAACAACTACTACTACTACTACTACTTTTTTTTTTTTTTTTTTTTTCCCACCACTCAGTCTGTGCATCCCCTCTTTGGACCCTAAACCAGGTCAGAACAGTCATCAAAGCGCCCGACTTGGTAGTCATTCAGCTACTTCCTATTCCGGGGTAAGCACTCAGACTACTACTACTACTACTACTGCTACAGGGACTATAGCATATTATTCACGTTACCACAGCTTGCTTACCCCAGACGGGAAGCCACAAGTGTCCATTGTCTCCAGGTACAGTCATGACCCACAATATCGGCACAACCACTTGAATCTTTGACTCTTTAACCCGTTCAATACCGGTGACGTCCTTTTCATTATCCTCTGGCAACTATTAGACGATTGTATTCAGGTTAAGAAGGACGTCTATTCATTAAAAGGCTACGTACTATCTCAATTAATCCTTTTAGCTACCATATGATCTTCCTAAGCTTCATAAAATCGTCCACATGCAGCTGAAATCAAATCAGAAAGACGTCGCCGGTACAGAAGGGGTTAAAGCCAAATTGTGAAGCCTCTGGGATATAACAGCACATTGGATGGTCTCGCTTGGGTTCGATACAGATTCAAATGGATATGAAGGTATTATGGCTCATGACGTAGACTGCCCATCTGTCTCTGTCCGAAAATTGAACCCGGAAACGTACCAAACATTGCACCACACGTGACCTCGTGCGTACTTAACCCCTTGAGAATCATGATGCGTGTTGACAGTTTATTTTGGCTACCATTAAATAATTATATTTAAATTAGGAAGGGTATATATAAATCAGAGGGTTGATTGAGTCTTTATCATTTTAATTGCCACAGATCCTTCCTAAGGTGTATAAAATCGTCTAATGATAGCCCAGACAGTCAGAACGCGTCATGATCCTCAAGGAGTAGAATCTAAATCCGTAGAGGTGTTTGTGCAGTCCCTATATATATGTAACTCTATGTGACTCTCTCTTTCTCTTCTTGTTATTGCCTCCATCAACACGTTAGCTCGCCTCACTGCCTTCAAGGGGAGATGGCCTGTTTGTCTGGTCCCCCTTCTCCCTCATGTTTAGCCCCATTAGTTTTCAGATTGTATGACGTTCGGCCCATTAATTTGGAGATTTTAACACCTTTAGCTCCATTTCGTTGCCAATTTGTTAGACCTATCGTGCCATTTAGGTGGCGATATTTTCCTGGCGAGTGATAACTAGCCTATAATTATAAGAGGAACCAGAATTCGGCCGAGACATTTTATACCGAAAAAAGTAAACATTTATTTTGAGAGTGTTTTTCTAAGTTTGAGGGAGGTCTAGCGAGGAAACTATGAAAAATATATAAATAAATGAAATAATAGACCTAAAATAACAGCCACTCTCCCCTTCACCTACCACTACGCTCTTGCTTTCCCTCAGAGAACCCTATAATTTCCCACCTGTCAATTGTTAATTACGATGGCACTTAGGTAATTAACTTCATTTCATTTCGAAGTCTCATTACCGAACCCCTTTATTCCCACTCGACTCAATGCTTGAATGGATCGTTCTTTACACACACAAACGCGCGAGTATGGCGAGAAATTATTACCGGGCCGAAATTACCCCGTCATTAAATATTGGTGTTTGCCTTTTGGAGCCGAACTGTGTCGAGGCCGAGGTGTAATGGCGATGAACGATTCCCACAACACTGTTGACATCTCACGAGGGTAGTGTTTGTGGTGGGGATGAGTGCTATCAGAGTAGTTTATGGTGATGCATCCACAACAAAAAACTTAAGTGTATGTTGGAAATACTCACTTAACACTGAACAAGTTTACATGTTCAGAGAAGTGCAGGTAATTAATTTTAATATTACAAATTTCTCTCAAAGAAGCTAACTTGGCGTGTCCTGCAAATTAGTTTGGTTGTCTCTTGATGGTGGCCTTGAGAGCAAATAACGTGGTAACTCCCAGTCATTGATACCGAATATATACTTGTAGTATTTGACGGGAGCTAAAGGAATAATTTTCACCACTGATCATGTACAGTAGTTACCTTGCCATGTGCAAATTCATTTCTTATCTCCGAATGTAATTGTTAATAATGTATAAAGTGCCTAGTAACAGGCTTTATTATACACTTGTTACAAAACTTGGAAGGCAATGCCAACACTTTATGGAGTGCGATAAATCTCTTAATCGACTCTAAGGACTAAGTTTAGAACAGACTACACGATTATAGTTTATTAGGTTTTATTTACTATGCTGCATGATAAGAGAGCAAAAAGGAATACATTGGCTTAGTGATATTGGATCATATGATTGATTACATACAAAGATTACATACAAAGTCAAATTGCATCTATTACCATTACGGTAACCGGGGAACTACATCACAAAACATTGCCCCTTGGAAAATGTCCCACATACGTCCGTAAACACTAAACAATGTTTTGTGTGTGCTTAGGTTTGTCTATTATAAGTTCTGTAATGATATATATATATATATATATATATATATATATATATATATATATATATATATATATATACGGTATATATATACCGGTATATAAGTTCTGAGAATATACGGAGTAGATGGCAAATTGCTGAAAACAGTGAAGAGCATGTATTCGGGTGCAAAGTTGTCGGTGCGGTGCGTGTGGAAAATGAACAGAGCGAGTACTTTGATCTGAATGTTGGGTTAAAGCAAGGATGTGTGATGGCCCATTCTTTGTTCCATATATATATATATGGATGGAGTCATGAAAGAAATACAAGGAAGAGCAGTGGATGTTAGTGTACCGATGATAAGGGAAGGAAACGAGTGGAAGTTGCGGAAGCGAAGCATAGACGTTGGTGGAGAAACTCAGACCAAGAGTGAGAGGGGTGGAAATCAGTTACTTGAGAAGTGCGTGCGGAGTTACATGGAGGGATAGACAGACGAAGGAGGAAGTAAGAGGTGTGGTGTGGTTATGAGGTAGATGTGCTGGAAAGTGTGAAAAGGAACACCTTGAGATGGTTCGGCCATATGGCTTGCATGGGAAGCCAGATAATTACTAAGAGGGTGTACGAGAGCGAGGTGGAAGGACAGAGAGGGAAAGATAAACTGAAAGAGAGGTGGAAGGATGGAGTGAAGAAGTATATGGATGAAAGCGGTGTTGGTTGGGAGGAGGGGTGTCAACTGACTGGGGAAAGAGGTGCATGGGGGCGTTTCGTTCCTAGCCACCCCTTTGGGTATCACGGCGTCAGGCAATAGATAGATAGATAGATAGACATTTGTCTGTCACCCTTTCAATTTAAGGAGGGGGGTGGGGGGTTGAGGAACACTCGTTACAGGTTACTTTGCCCTTTGTTTCTTTCTTAAGCATAGAGAACAAACATGCTCTCCAAAATTTACTTCATGTAAGTACATATACCATAAGTTTTTATAGCATATTCAAATATTACACATTAATTACATAGGATTGACTGAACGGACCAAGTTATTCCTCTATAACATATATGGTGGAGGACATCTACCCTTTATTGTTCACTTACTTATTAATTACTGATTTATAATAATTATCTTCGAAAATTCGTAAGCAAGACGTAATTGAAAGTAAAGACAAATAAGCTTAAGGAAGCCAACCTCGCGTTTTTTCTCTTTCTCTCCTTCTCTCTTTGGCTTTTATCCATTTGGCCCCATTCAGCCAACTGTTTTTGTTTTAAGACGTTTACCCCCATCCAGGTGTCAATATTTTCCTGGCGAGCGGTAGCGAGCCAGCATATACAGTATATATTTTTGTTTTGACAGCAAATTAAATTTGTACATTTTTCGATAGAAAAATGTCTCCGGCGAAGCTGGATTTCTCCATACAATGCTGGCTTGCTATCGCTCGCCAGGAAGAAATCGGCACCTGGATGGGGATAAACTTCTTAAAACAGTTGGCGGAATGGGGCCGAATGGACACAAGCCAAAGAGAGAGGGAGAGGAAGAGAAAAAAAAGGCGAGGTGACCCCCTTAAGCCAACCGAGAGAGAGGTCGGCCGCGCTCTCCTTATGACACCTCCTCGCCCCGGGAACAACAGGGAGGGTTTCGTAACGTCCGTGAATATTATGGTCTGATAGAATACCGCGCTATAGAAACCCTCATCAAATTGCTATGATTAAACCAGGGCCCCTCCGATTGTTAGGTACGAGAAACAATGGGTGGATCCTTTCGTAGACTGTGTATTAGTGTGTAAGGTGTGTATTAGTGTGTAAGGTGTGTAACTCATGCTAATGCTAGATTATATTATGTTCCTATTGCCTCTATATTATAGTGTATAGTGTAATATAGATATTTACAATAGCTGGGTTTAGTCAGACAGTTAATAAACACATCTGATCTGGCGTTAGAGGCCCCGAAAGAAAATTATAGAAAAGAGAGGTATATACTGTATATATATATAAACCCATTGAAGGATATAGGAGTCACTAATTTATAGTTACATATTTATTTATAAATTAACCAATCAAGACTACCAAACCAAAGGATCCACGTTACATGCGGTAATTCGTACTAAAGTCATGTATATTATGGGACCTGACGGAATTGACTGTAGTTTGCTAATGCCACCATTTCATAAAAGCCTTACAGTTTTATCTAATATGTGATGCATAGGTTAAAATCGCACGTCCTGATCCCCGGCCATGATTAAGGGGGTACTACTCGCCTTTTATGGACCTCCTTATCCCTCGTGATTAGCATAGTAGTTTTGAGTTTTTAAGACGTTAATTCCATTAGTTTGGTGATTTTAATACCTGTTGCCCTATTTCATTGTCAATTTCAAGACCTTTCGTGCCACTTAGGTGTCGTTTTTTTCCTGGCGAGCGTTAGCAAGTCTGTCATTTTAAGAGGAACCGGCCTTTGGAAGGGATATGTTTCTATCGAAAAATGTACAAATTTATCTTGAAGGGGGGTCTAGGGGGTGTTCTTTTAAGCTTGATGGAGGTCTAGTGAGGAAACTAAAACAATATATAAAATATATAAATATATAAACCAAAAACTTAGCAGTACCCCCTTAAGTGCAGTAATAGCTTTTGTAAATCAAACATAATAATTACCCCATGATTAATAGCATAATTCCACAGCTCAATAAATTATGCTTATCTACATAATTATACCTCACGAATAATGCAAGATCATGTAATTCGTTCTGTTCTTTAACTTTTACTATGGCCACTTACATATTTTTTGTTTACACATTTGAATAAACATTTTTACACATTTACACATTTTATACACATTTGAATCTAAAATAGTGCACACAAATTGCATATTATCATTACCTGAAAGCTATAACATATAATTGTGTTTTTTATTATGATACAATTGAATCATTATTAAATATTAGAGACATGCCTGGCAGATGAATTCCAGTAATATAGTGTGAAACACGTAATTTAACCCATAATTACAAGGAGTAAAATACATTTGATACATTATAATAATTGCTACAAAGTCTTGGTTACTTGTCATGCGTTTTGAAAATATAATTTGTATTTTCCAAAGAAAATGTATACCTATTATTTTTTTAGCTGGAGGATTCCATCTTAAATACACAGATATTACGAGTTTTGTAAAGTCAGATACGTTGTTAGTTATGAAAACTGTTAGTATTGAAGCTTTGATAGTGTTATGCCGGGTTGTAATACAACTTAGCTTCGTTACTGTCTTTACTCAAATCCAACTGTGGACTTTTAGACTCAATATATGCTCAACAGGGACACATCTAACATGTTCTTATTCACAATTATGTACTCAACCAGGTTGTAATAAACACAATGAACACACATAGGTAATTTTATACTCTTATTTATTCAATAGCATTCGAATATTGTCGGGCGTCTTCTAAGCTATGAATTCGTGACGATATAGGGGGTGTTTTCTTGACGTGTCGGTGTAGACAGGATACTTGTAGAAAAGCAGGAATGATCAGATCACCTCAGAAGAAGAAAAAAACTGACGTTTGGCGTTTACTTGTTGTGTGGTCCTTTTGGTCTGCAGTCCACGACGCTATCCACTGTGCTATCGCCTCCCCCAAAGCTCTTCCTTTCATCTTCGAACTATAAATATATCCACAACATATTATATACAGCCCTACTTCCAAAACTCGTATAACTGTTTTGTTTGTCTACACTGTACATTGCGCTAACTGAGTTTGTTGATATTATTATTTATATGTATATATGCCTTGCTATCTCTATATTGCCTTACGCGCTTTGCTCACAGTTGAGAAGATTGGCGTTCGATTCTAAAGTAGAATGAGACATTTGGTCAGTCTCTTTGCACTCCATGCTTCTATTTACCTACCAGTGTAAACATGTAAACCGTATGTAGTAATATCTCATCTTGAGTGAATATAATATATATATATATATATATATATATATATATATATATATATATATATATATATATGTGAAAAATCATAATTCGGCCATCCTGGTTATCTTTAGGTCAAATTTCCATCATATTTACCGTATTATGAAGATGGACCAATAGGCATTCAGCGGATAAAATAACCTGTCACTATGCTCTAGTACACAGTGAGAGGAGGAGCTTGATAGGGTACAATGGGGGATTGGAAAACGTTAGAAGAAGTCTGTATTCTGTAACGGACATACTCAGACTGAAGCTGGTGATGACGATGGCTATGATGATACTTACGCTGGTGATGATGATAGTGACAACATTATAATCGTGGCCATGATTATGAGAGTGAGTGTTTTTTTAATGATAGTGACAACATTATAATCGTGGCCATGATTATGAGAGTGAGTGTTTTTTTAATGATAGTGACAACATTATAATCGTAGCCATGATTATGAGAGTGAGTGTTTTTTTAATGATAGTGACAACATTATAATCGTGGCCATGATTATGAGAGTGAGTGTTTTTTTAATGATAGTGACAACATTATAATCGTGGCCATGATTATGAGAGTGAGTGTTTTTTTAATGATAGTGACAACATTATAATCGTAGCCATGATTATGAGAGTGAGTGTTTTTTTAATGATAGTGACAACATTATAATCGTAGCCATGATTTTGAGAGTGAGCGGTGGTGAAAATAGTGATTCTGATGATAGATATAATGTTTTTTACACCAACCAACTTCACATCTAAACTCAATTAATGAAATCAACAAGTATACATGTGGCACCCCGAGGACTCAAACCCAGGATACTCACATCGAAATACCGCGCACTATGTATTGCGCTATCAAGACAGTTGACAATATCATAATAACGCTGTTGAAAACGAAAGGATATATACTAATGATGCTGGTGATATTAACGATAACGACCGTAATCCTGATGAGGACCCAAATAACGATTGCAAGCTTACGAACACGATTGAAAAGCTCTCTTCCTCCGTCATCCTTCACTTCTTGGTCGATTTTTCCATGTATTCATTATTTTTCTAGTTTCCTCCCTAGACCTCCATCGAACTTAAACAAACATCCATTAGATCCCCCTTCTAGACTAATTTGTACATTTTTCGGTAGAAAAATTTACCGGCCAAAGGCCGGTTCATCCTAAATTACAGGCTCACTATCGTTGGCCCGGAAAAAAAATCGACACCTAAATAGCATGATATGTCTTAATATTGACAAAGAAATGGGGTGAAAGCTCCTTAAAATCGACAAACTAATGGGGCAAACATCTTACAATCTGAAAACTAATGGGGCTAAGCATGAGGGAGAAGGGGGTCTACAAAGCGACCCCTCACCCCTTAACAATCCTGGTGCATAACTTGACGTTGGCCCTTGACTGACGTGATGCGCGAGGATTGTGTCACCGGGGGGGGGGGGGAGAGGGGGGGGGTCTATAGCAAGGTCATCGGAGGGGGGCGGTGGTGTTGAGTCGCTTTGCTAGACCCTCAGCATCTCCCTCATGCTTAGCCCCATTAGTTTTCAGATTTTAAGATGTTTGCCCCGTTAGTTTGTCGATTTTATGATCTTTCACTCCATTTCTTTGTCAATATTAAGACCTCTCGTACTATTTAGGTGTCGATTTTGTTTTCCTGGCGAACGTTAGTGAGCCTGCAATTTTAAGAGGAACCGACCTTCGGCCGGGACATTTTCTACCGAAAAATTTACAAATTTATCTTGAAGGGAGGGTTTTTCTAAGCTTGATGGAGGTCTAGGGAGGAAACTAAACAAATATATGAATACATTAATTAATAGACCAAACAAACGGCCAGTCTCCCCTTAACCACTCATCTGCCCTACTTTCAGAACATTTTCCTGCAACTTGTCCTCTTCTGTTGTGCTTACTTTCATCTCAGATTGTCTTTACTTGTTACATCTACTGTATATGTCACTTTCTTCTTTTAAGTGTCAGCTTACCATTAGCAATATAACATTTACCCGAATGTTGTAAGCATTACCTCAGAAACCACCCTGCACATCAAACATGGATATAATTAAATATGTCTTACACATGTGAATTTTCGTAAATTATAACACACGCATTGTGAAACCAACTCTATATGGCAGAATGGGTACAATTTCAGGTATGCTACAGAGGTCATGTTAACACTTACGGTGCGGGCATATTTCCGCCTATTGCCGCCATATTATGGCTCATTCAGGCACTCCTGATTGATTAGGCAAGTGTCTGAATTAAATTAATTGTATTCAGTTAAAAACTAAAAGAAAATAGATTCAAAATGACACCAAAATGAGCTTTGTAGCTCGCAGGCTTCACCCGCAGCAGCGCTACCATAGACATTTGCTAAAATGAGCAATTATCGCTAATGTCGCGCTACATTTGCCTTTGGCAGCGCTGTAAATCTCGCGAGAGTATACCAGCCGGCTGGCTGGAGGAAGGATGGGTGGCCTGTTGCACTCCCGCTCCCTCGTACTCGATTTTACAGGCTTTAAGAGGCTTTAAAAGCCTGTAAATAGCTGTAAATTGCCATGGCATTCCGGAACGTCTCCGGCAGTCAATGGGTTAAAGCAAAGCTGGTAGAATTTCTTCAATAGTAGACTCGAATGTCATTGATTTCTATAATATCTCCCTGCCCTTCTCTTCCTGCTTCTCATGTGTCTCCCTGCACCCTATACATTCCATACAGCCTTTCCCTCCACACCTCCAGATTACACACCTGCCTGTTCCCTGTCTCTCTCTTCCCCTCCTTACTCCGACCTCTACACCTCTCTAACACAAGTGTACAGATTCAAGTTGGCTTGTTTGACTGACGTGGGAATCTAGGTTATTGGAGAGTAAGGCAACGTTAATTGTTCTTTTTCAGTAAGATTAGTATAATTTATATTTTCATCTAACCTACCTTATTTGTAAGGATTTAACATTTTCCTGATCGTTTTGGGGGATATCAAATTCATAAACTCACAATACAACTTCAAATTAAAACTTGCAATAACATCATGATAATAAAGCAATATGACGTGTGGTGTAGATTCTTCGTGTGCGTATGTACAATGCAAAACATATTATGCAGTAGCCTTAAAAAGGGGACACACACACACACACACACACACACACACACACACACACACACACACACACACACACACACACACACACACACACACACACACACTATGTTCATAAGTGTGTAGATGTGTGTCAATTTTACGTTATAAATATATGAAAACATTCTTGCAAATATTACATATTCAGCATGGGTATATAGTACGCCAAAATTCGGAAAGACTAGATGATCAAAAACCTCCCATTGAAATACGTCCGTTTCACTATCCAGCCAACTCAGGTAGCCTGCATATCTATAATGGGCAAGATAACATTGTCGTGTTTGGACTAAATCTGAATAGTATGCAACAAGCCCCAATGTAGCTAATTGTGTACCTCAACCATCGTAACCTAAAAAGACTAACGTCACGGAGATGAGTGCCAGGACACTTGAGTTTCATTAATAAATGCTTTAATGCATGCTTTAATTCACTAGAGCGTGTACTTTATAGCATGGACTTTCGTTCTGACTGTCTATGTTTCGAATCTTGGTGAGAGTAAACATATTTATGTAGTATATATGTTGTACCTGTTAATACATAGTTTATTACGCTTAAAACTACCTTAATTTGAGCCCATGACAAAACTAACAATTTAACTTTGCCTCTGTTTATGAAATACAGAACATAATGTATGTGGTATACGAAACTAAATGTACGTATGCATTAGCACAAAGTAAGATCATTATAAATGTATGATACATTAAAGTAATCGAAACATAGCAGGCTTGTATTAAAGTAATGGAAACATAGCAGGCTTGTATTAAAGTAATGGAAACATAGCAGGCTTGTATTAAAGTAATGGAAACATAGCAGGCTTGTATTAAAGTAATGGAAACATAGCAGGCTTGTATTAAAGTAATGGAAACATAGCAGGCTTGTATTAAAGTAATGGAAACATAGCAGGCTTGTATTAAAGTAATGGAAACATAGCAGGCTTGTATTAAAGTAATGGAAACATAGCAGGCTTGTATTAAAGTAATGGAAACATAGCAGGCTTGTATTAAAGTAATGGAAACATAGCAGGCTTGTATTAAAGTAATGGAAACATAGCAGGCTTGTATTAAAGTAATGGAAACATAGCAGGCTTGTATTAAAGTAATGGAAACATAGCAGGCTTGTATTAAAGTAATGGAAACATAGCAGGCTTGTATTAAAGTAATGGAAACATAGCAGGCTTGTATTTCTTGGGTATAATGTATGCACCAGAAAGAAACAATTCTATCCAAAGACCGACAGATAATCAAAGTTGGTAGTTATGCGGCATAGCTTAAGGGGAGGTTTTTAGTGTGTTCCCTAGACTTCCATCAAGCTTAACATTACAGCCCCTAGACCCCCTTTCAAGATAAATTTGTACATTTTTCGGTAGAAAAATTTCCCGGCCAAAGGCCGGTTCCTCTTAAATTACAGGCTCGCTGTCGCTCGCCAGGAAAAAATCGACACCTAAATGACACGAATGGTCTTAAAATTGACAGAAATGGGGCGAGGGTTCTTAAAATCGCCATACTAATGGGGCAAGCGTCTTTTAATCTCATAAGCAATGGGGCTAAACATGAGGGAGAAAGAGGTTCAGAAAAAATTCCTCCAGGTGGAAATCTCCCCTTACAGTACCGGTGACGTCTATTGCATTTTATTTCAGCGACATATATACGATTTCGTGAAGCTTAGGAAGGATATTTGGTAGCTAAAAGGATCAATTGATATAGTTTGTAGCCTTTTAATGGTTAGAGGTCCTTCCTAAACTGACAAATATCTTCTAATTGTTGCCAGAATATCATGAGAAGGACGTCACTGTTACAGTATGGGTTAAACAATACAGATGGTGTTAACATCGCCAAACTAAAGGGCCAAACGTCTTACAAGCTCAAAACTAATGGGGCTAAGCTCGAGGGAGAAGGGGGTCCCCGCTTAAACAATACAGATGTGTGAGTTGTGGGTGTGGTTTATATGAGGTTAGAATGTCAGGTAGAAGTTAATTGAAGACAGGTTTGTGAGACAAGGTAGCAATCTTAGTGAGAGAAGTGGTTAATTAATGTCAGGTAGATTGGCGTGTGAGGGATGGGTTTATACATGGTGATGGAAGGGTGTAGCTTGAGGGAGGTTGGCGTGTGAGGGATGGGTTTATACATGGTGATGGAAGGGTGTAGCTTGAGGGAGGTTAGTGTGTGAGGGATGGGTTTATACATGGTGATGGAAGGGTGTAGCTTGAGGGAGGTTAGTGTGAGAGGGACGGGTTTATACATGGTGCTGGAAGGGTGTAGCTTGAGGGAGGTTAGTGTGTGAGGGATGGGTTTATACATGGTGATGGAAGGGTGTAGCTTGAGGGAGGTTGGCGTGTGAGAGATGGGTTTATACATGGTGATGGAAGGGTGTAGCTTGAGGGAGGTTAGTGTGAGAGAGACGGGTTTATACATGGTGATGGAAGGGTGTAGCTTGAGGGAGGTTGGCGTGTGAGAGATGGGTTTATACATGGTGATGGAAGGGTGTAGCTTGAGGGAGGTTAGTGTGAGAGAGACGGGTTTATACATGGTGATGGAAGGGTGTAGCTTGAGGGAGGTTAGTGTGAGAGAGACGGGTTTATACATGGTGATGGAAGGGTGTAGCTTGAGGGAGGTTAGTGTGAGAGAGACGGGTTTATACATGGTGATGGAAGGGTGTAGCTTGAGGGAGGTTAGTGTGAGAGAGACGGGTTTATATTAACCCCTTCTGTACCAGCGACATCTTTTTAATTTTATTCTAGCTATATATAGACAATTTTGTGCAGCTGAAGAAGGATCTGTGGTAGCATGAAGGTTTAAATTCGAAGCTTGTTAATTGCTGGAGACCCTTTTTAAACTGAATAAAATCGTCTAATGATAGCCAGAATAAAGTTAAAAAGACGTCGCCGGTACAGAAGGGGTTAACCCCTTCAGTGCCGGTTCCGTCCTTTTCATTTTACACTGGCTACTAATAGACAATTTTATTCAGTTCAAGAAGGTCCTCCAGCAAATTATTATCCCATATTTATTACCAAAGATTCTTCTTCAGCTGCACAGTATAGTATAGTCTAAATATAGCTAAATATAGTCTAAATATAGTCTAAATATAGTCTAAATATAGCTAGAATAATATAAATAAGACGTCGCCGTTTAAGTGATGGAAAGTTAGTGTGAGAGGGATGGGTTTATATTAAGAGGAAGTATTTTTTTTTTTCTGAAACCCCTTCTCCTTTATGTTTAGCCTCATTAGTTTGAAAATGTTATGACTTTCGCTCATTTCTTCGTCAATATTAAGACCTTTCGTGCCATTTAGGTGTCGATTTTGTCCTGACGAGCGATAGCGAACTTGTAATTTAGGAGGAATCGGCCATCGGCCGGAACATTTTTCTACGGATTTTTTTTATAAATTCATCTAGAAGGGGGATATTCGGGATGTTTTTTTTTTTAACTCAATGGAGGTCTAGGGAGAAAACTAAAATAATAAATAAATCGACCCATAAATAAACCCTTACCCCCTTAAGGTAAATAAAGGGCTTACACATTTACTGCAGTACTGATAGAAGGTTTTCAAACATCTAATTGACCATAAAACTATAAACTAACTCTTGTTGGTGGGTAAGTAAAGGCTAGCTGCCCCCAACACTGTCTCTATACTCCATCTGTCTACAACTATGCCTATTTCTCTACCTATACTCTACAACTATTTCTCTACCTATACTCTACAACTATTTCTCTACCTATACTCTACAACTATTTCTCTACCTATACTCTACAACTATTTATCTACCTATATTCTACAACTATTTATCTACCTATATTCTACAACTATTTCTCTACCTATACTCTACAACTATTTATCTACCTATACTCTACAACTATTTATCTACCTATACTCTACAACTATTTATCTACCTATACTCTACAACTATTTCTCTACCTATACTCTACAACTATTTATCTACCTATACTCTACAACTATTTATCTACCTATACTCTACAACTATTTATCTACCTATACTCTACAACTATTATCTACCTATACTCTACAACTATTTATCTACCTATACTCTACAACTATTTATCTACCTATACTCTACAACTATTTATCTACCTATACTCTACAACTATTTATCTACCTATACTCTACAACTATTTATCTACCTATACTCTACAACTATTTATCTACCTGTACTCTACAACTATTTATCTACCTATACTCTACAACTATTTATCTACCTATACTCTACAACTATTTCTCTACCTATACTCTACAACTATTTCTCTACCTATACTCTATAACAATACCTCCAGGAAGGATTTAGTTGACTGGCGTGTGTAGAAGAGGCTCATTTAAGAAGGTGGGGGTTTTTTTTTTTTTTTGGTCTATTTATATATGTAATAATTGTTTTCGTTTCCTCGCTAGAACTCTATCAAGCTAAGGAAAACACCCCCAAGACCCCCTTCCTGGTAAATTTGTAGATAATTCGGTAGAAAAATGTCCCAGATGAAGGCCGTTCCTCCTAAATTACAGGCTCGCTATCGCTCGCCAGGAAAAATAGACATGAATGGCACGAAAGGTCTTAATATCGCGAAACTAATGGAGCGAACGTTTTAGAATTTCAAAACTAATGAGGCTAAACATTAGGGAGAACGGGGTCCATAAAAAGCAACGACCTCCTCTTAAAGTAGATTACTATGTTAGAGAGCGGTTGTTGTGTGTGATGAGGGTGGGTGGGGTGGCAGACCGTTTTTCTGGACCCCTTTCTCCCTAATGTTTAGCCCCACTAGTTTTGAGATTATAAGACGTTCGGCCCATTAGTTTGGCAATTTTAAGACCTTTCGATCCATTTCGTTGTCAATTTTAAGACCTTTCGGGCCATTTAGGTGTCGATTTTTTCCTAGCGAGCGTAAGCGAGCCTGCAATTTTGAGAGGAACCGACCGGCCTTCGGCCGGTACATATTACTACCGAAAAATATACAAATTTATCTTGAAGGGGGGTCTAGTGTGTGTTTTTCTAAGCTTGATGGAGGTCTAGGGAGGAAACTAAAAAAATATATGAATAAATGAATAAATAGACCAAACAAACGGGCAGTCTCCCCTTAACTCTTTCTGTACCGGCGACGTATTTTATATTTGAGATCAGCTACATTAGGACGATTATATGAAGCTTAGGAAGGATGTATGGTAGCTAAAAGGATTAATTGAGATAGTATGTAACCTTTTTATGGGTAGACGTCCTTCCTAAGCTGAATAAAGTCGTCTACTAATTGTCATCTGGATGTGTGTGAGTTTGTGTTTTTTATCTGTGTTTATTTTTTGTTTTATGTTGTTTTTGTGTTTGCCCTGTTCTTGCTCTGTCTTGAGTCGGCTACCCCCAAAATGGGGATTGGGCCTGAGCATATAGATAGATAGATAGATAGACTAATTGTCATCATATAATATAAAGGACTTCACCGGTACTGAAGGGGCTAAGGTAGACTGGTGTAGATTATAGTCTGTTCATTCTGGGTTGAGCAGGAATCGTAACCTCTAACCTCTCATAGCTCAAAGAGGACTTGAGTAATCGAGCTAATATTTCTATCAAATAGGATGGCTGGACTAAGGAATAGGTGTGGAAATTGACAGCTCATTTGCTCTAGCCCTTTTGGAGTTACTGAGGTTAGAGGTTGCGATTTCTGCCCAACCTAGATTGAACGGACTATAATTTATAGGAAGCTTGTGTAACTTAAAGGATATTAGTGTGTGAAACAAAGGGTGTGATATGCTCCATTACGAGGGAGGTAGTTGTTTTTTTATGGACGCACTTCTCTCTCGTGTTTAACCCCATTAATTTTGAGATTTTAAGACTTTTCATCCCATTTCTTTGTCATTATTAGGATCTTTCGTGCCATTTAGGTGTCGAATCTTTCCTTTTATTTTCAATTTTAAGAGGCGTCTAAGAGTAGTCTAAGAAATATATTTTTATAAGAGCTAGGGCTAGAATTCGAACCTATGCAGGCTGGAGGGGGCGCCTGCAAAGCGTCAAAACTATTCCAAGGGTGTCAGCCCTATCAATACATCAAAAACCCAATCTTTTCAAAGCATAAAAAAAGTTGGACCTTTTCAATTTGACAAAAGGCTGAAACTGACTGGATGATATCATATCATCAAAAATAGTTAGGGGTTAACATTAGCCTAACCTAACAACCTTCCCTAACCTAACCTAGTAAGAATGGGGTTAACATTAGCCTAACCTAACAACCTTACCTAACCTAACCTAGTAAGAATGGGGTTAACATTAGCCTAACCTAACAACCTTACCAAACCTAACCTAGTAAGAATGGGGTTAACATTTTTGATACATCGATGACTTTCAACTTTTGATGCATTGAAGTGATATAAACTTTTTTACACATTGATATGATCTGGGGAAAAACTGGTTTTTGACGAAATGAACACATCTGGAAAATGTGATGTACTGATAGCTTTTTGCAGATTTGATGAAATGATAGGATACGTTTTTGACGCTTTGATGCTCCCCCGGCTGGAGCTCTGTCCACTATACTGCACCAACGGTTGAAAGGAGAATTTCAGTAGTTCTCCCTATGTTTCTCCCCAACCTCAACTCCTTTTAACTTTTAACCTCCAATGTGGTGCACTGGACAGAGATCCTGCCTGCATTGGTTCGAACCCTAGCCCTAGCTAATATATTTATCACCAAGTATGCATAGGATTTCGAATTAAAGACTATTTTTCACCCACACAAGTTGAGGTTGGGGAGACACAGAGGTAGAAGTACAGAAATGTGTCTATTAACCTAGAATGTGGTGTAGTGGACAGAGCTCCTGCCTGCGTAGGTTCGAATCCTATTTGTCACCAAATATAACAACATATCGTAAAACATATATATACTGTATATAGCCTCTTTCAATGTTAGTTACTTGAACCAGATATATTATGCAATTTTTACTAAACACTGCACTGGACTCTTCTATTATATCTAACAACACTAAAATAGATAGAAAGTTCGGTATTTGGAACGACTGTGTGTTACGTGAGGCAGATGTGGCGGTGATTCGCTACATAACAGTTACATTCACACTTTCGCTACACAACAGTTACATTCACACTTTCGCTACACAACAGTTACATTCACACTTTCACTCTCACTCCGCTGCTAAGGGGGGTGACCTGCTTTTTGTTATTTTCTCTTTCTCTGGCTTGTATCCATTCGGCCCCATTCAGCCAACTATTTTAAGACGTTTATCCCCATCTAGGTGTCGATTTCTTCCTGGCGAGCGATAGCGAGCCAGCATTATATGAAGAAATCCGGCTTCGCCGGAGACATTTTTCTATCGAAAAATGTACAAATTTAGCCTGCTGTCTAACAAAAAATAAAAAATATGCTGGCTCGCTACCGCTCACCAGTAAGAAATTGACACCTGGATGGGGATAAACGTCTTAAAACAGTAGGCTGAATGGGGCCAAATGGATACAAGCCAGAGAAAGATAGAAAAGGACAGAACAAAAACAGGTCACCCCTCTTAAACTTATTTCATCCTCTGTATTTGGATTTCATTCTATTTGATGCAAACTAGATTATCGGTTTACTAAAGTTGCCCTTGTATTAGAATATAGAGCATAGTGTCTGTAGATATAAGATGAATGGTTTGTTTATTAGCTGTTGAAGTCCTGCAGATAAGCAATAATAAGTAAAGCGGTATTAATTAATTACTATGTGTGTATATATATATTTATATCGTACATATATACAGTGAATAAGGATAACAGGCTGCAAACACATATAGCAGATATTATAAATTTACGTGTACTGAGCTTGTGTATTTATTATGGACTCGAAATGGTATGTGCAAACATATCCGACAGCTTGGATATAAAGGTAAAACATGTCTTGGCAATTAGTATTGTTGTCATGTAACTTAAAGACAATTTTCATGGACACTATCTGAAAAAACTGTATCTAAATTTCCGAATAAAAATACAATACCATTAATAACAATAAAGTTAATATATGGTATATCATTAATTTAACACACTTCGAAATGACAGCCCCAAAGAAATATATGCATCCTTAAATCGTAAGACCATGCCTACAAATATTCCCTCTTTCTCTCCCCCTCTCTGCTTCACACACACACACACACACACACACACACACACACACACATACGGAAGCACATACATACACACGCAAATTAATATAAATACAGACTTGCATGGAAATAAATTATGTATATTATTGCCCCACGGTACCAAATTTAGCCTCGTATATGTTGTTTGCGTATTTCGTAAGGGGGAAGTACTCGCTTTTTCTGGACCTCCTTCTCCCTCATGTTAAGCATATTAGTTTTGAGGTTTTAAGACTTTCGTTCCGTTAGTTTGGCGATTTTGAGACCTTTCACCTCATTTTTGTGTCAATATTAAGACCTTTCGTGCCTTTTTAGGTGTCAATTTATTCTTGGCGAGCGCTAGCAAGCCTTTAATTTTAGAAGGAACCGGCCTTTGGCCGGACCATTTTCCTATCAAAATGTACACATTTATCTTGAAAAGGGGTCTAAGGGGTGTTTTCTAAGATTGATGGCGGTTTAGCGAGGAAACTCAAAAATATATTAACAAATAAATATATAGACCAAAAACCAAGCACTACTTAATGCAGTTGTGCCTGGGGGGGAGGGGGGAGGGGATGGTGGTGAGGGAAAACGTAATTGTAATGATGTGGTTGACCTTGTGGAGAATCTGCTTCCTGCGGTGGCCCAGTCAGAATATGTTTAGGTTTGACTTAAATATGTTGGTGGGTGAGATGTATGTAGGAGTGATTATGGTGGTGGTGGAGTGACTATGGTGATAATGTGGGAGTGATTATGGTGGTAGTGGAGTGACTATGGTGGTAATGTAGGAGTGGTTATGGTGGTGGTGGTGGTGGTGGAGTGGCTATGGTGGTAATGGTTTGATGGTGATTGTGATGTTGGTGGTGATGGTGATGTTGAGGGTATGATGAAGGCAATATTTTGGTGGTGGTGGTGATGTTGGGGGAGGAGGAGGAACGACGATGGAGGCAATGTTTTGGTGGTGAGGGTGATGTGGAGGGTATGATGGAGGCAATGTTTTGGTGGTGGTGGTGATGTTGGGGGAGGAGGAGGGACGACGATGGAGGCAATGTTTTGGTGGTGAGGGTGGGGGGAGGAGGGACGATGGAGGCAATGTTTTGGTGGTGGTGGTGGTGATGGTGATGGTGATGTAGGGACGAATGATGGAGGCAATGTTTTGGTGGTGGTGATGGTGATGTTGGGGGAAGGGACGATTGTGACAATGTTTTGGTGGTGATTGTGGTAGTGATGGTGATGTTGGGGGGAGGAGGTGACGATGGAAGCAATGTTTTGGTGGTGATTGTGGTGGTATTGGAGGTGATGGTGGTGGTTTAGTTAGAGTAGTGGTGATGATGGTTGGGGTTGTGGTGGTTATGATGGTGGTGGTGGTGGTTTAGTTAGAGTAGTGGTGATGATGGTTGGGGTTGTGGTGGTTATGATGGTGGTGGTGGTGGTTTAGTTAGAGTAGTGGTGATGATGGTTGGGGTTGTGGTGGTTATGATGGTGGTGGTGTTGTGGTGGTGATGATGGTGGTGGTTTAGTTAGAGTAGTGGTGATGGTGGTTGGGGTTGTGGTGGTTATGATGGTGGTGGTGTTGTGGTGGTGATGATGGTGGTGGTTTAGTTAGAGTAGTGGTGATGATGGTTGGGGTTGTGGTGGTTATGATGGTGGTGGTGATGATGGTGGTGGTTTAGTTAGAGTAGTGGTGATGGTGGTTGGGGTTGTGGTGGTGATGATGGTGGTGTTTGTGGTGATGATGGTGGTGGTTTAGTTAGAGTAGTGGTGATGATGGTGGTTGGGGTTGTGGTGGTTATGATGGTGGTGGTGTTGTGGTGGTGATGATGGTGGTGGTGTTTAGTTAGAGTAGTGGTGATGGTGGTTGGAGTTGTGGTGGTGATGATGGTGGTGGTATTGTGGTGGTGGTGGTTTAGTTAGAGTAGTGGTGATGATGGTTGGGGTTGTGGTGGTTATGATGGTGGTGGTGTTGTGGTGGTGATGATGGTGGTGGTTTAGTTAGAGTAGTGGTGATGGTGGTTGGGGTTGTGGTGGTTATGATGGTGGTGGTGTTGTGGTGGTGATGATGGTGGTGGTTTAGTTAGAGTAGTGGTGATGATGGTTGGGGTTGTGGTGGTTATGATTGTGGTGGTGATGATGGTGGTGGTTTAGTTAGAGTAGTGGTGATGGTGGTTGGGGTTGTGGTGGTTATGATGGTGGTGGTGTTGTGGTGGTGATGATGGTGGTGGTTTAGTTAGAGTAGTGGTGATGATGGTTGGGGTTGTGGTGGTTATGATGGTGGTGGTGTTGTGGTGGTGATGATGGTGGTGGTTTAGTTAGAGTAGTGGTGATGGTGGTTGGAGTTGTGGTGGTTATGATGGTGGTGGTGTTGTGGTGGTGGTTTAGTTAGAGTAGTGGTGATGATGGTTGGGGTTGTGGTGGTTATGATGGTGGTGGTGTTGTGGTGGTGATGATGGTGGTGGTTTAGTTAGAGTAGTGGTGATGATGGTTGGGGTTGTGGTGGTTATGATGGTGGTGGTGTTGTGGTGGTGATGATGGTGGTGGTTTAGTTAGAGTAGTGGTGATGATGGTTGGGGTTGTGGTGGTTATGATGGTGGTGGTGTTGTGGTGGTGATGATGGTGGTGGTTTAGTTAGAGTAGTGGTGATGGTGGTTGGGGTTGTGTGGTGTTATGATGGTGGTGGTGTTGTGTGGTGGTGATGATGGTGGTGGTTTAGTTAGAGTAGTGGTGATGATGGTTGGGGTTGTGGTGGTTATGATGGTGGTGGTGTTGTGGTGGTGATGATGGTGGTGGTTTAGTTAGAGTAGTGGTGATGGTGGTTGGGTTTGTGGTGGTTATGATGGTGGTGGTGTTGTGGTGGTGGTTTAGTTAGAGTAGTGGTGATGATGGTTGGGGTTGTGGTGGTTATGATGGTGGTGGTGTTGTGGTGGTGATGATGGTGGTGGTTTAGTTAGAGTAGTGGTGATGATGGTTGGGGTTGTGGTGGTTATGATGGTGGTGGTGTTGTGGTGGTGGTTTAGTTAGAGTAGTGGTGATGATGGTTGGGGTTGTGGTGGTTATGATGGTGGTGGTGTTGTGGTGGTGATGATGGTGGTGGTTTAGTTAGAGTAGTGGTGATGATGGTTGGGGTTGTGGTGGTTATGATGGTGGTGGTGTTGTTTGCGGTGTGTAGTCGGGTTGATATTATCCCCTCTACATGCTATAGTCTGTTTGTTGTAAGTAGGCGAGAAATCATCACCACTAACCTCTGTAACTCAATAACGACTAGTGTAATCGAGTTAATATTTCTACCATTTGGGAAGAGTCAGTCAAGGAATAGATGTGGAGATTTACAGCCAATTTGCTCTAGCCCTTTTAGTGTTACAGAGGATAGAGGTCATGATTCCTCGCCTACTTACAGCGAATAGACTATAGCAGTCATAGTGGTTGTAGTGATCGCGTTATGGACGATGACAATGGTGACCAAGGTAGTGGATACGGTGGACTGAATGATAATAGTTTTGTTAATTGACCACTGGCGAGTTTTAGGCTATAAGGAAGTTGGCACCATGAACATCCATATTTAGCAACAATATAAACGTTTCGTAAGTTTTTGATGAACAGAAAGATTGCTAGATTTGTTTTTGTGTATTTTATGTGCAATACAACCATATCTTAGCTCTTACCTCTGTTAAATATCGATATAAATAACTCCAACTTCCTTATAGACTGAAACTCGCAAGTGGTTAAATGGCCGTGTTAGAGGCGAGGATGAAAGTATTGATGTTGGTAGTAGTGGCAGAGATCATTTTGATATGGTATAATGGTATGGTAGTTCTGACATACATTATCAGGATTCTGGTGTTATAAATATATATATTTTTTAAATCCGTGGTATTCAACATTAGTATTTTAACTTAGTTACATCTTTAAGCTTAAGTGTTATAAGATGGCAGGTGCTCGTTGTACTCTACATGCTTCACATGTCTCACTCCCTAGACTGGAACAAGACCTCACGGGCTTCACTGTTCATTGTAAAGCGGTGAATGTTAAGGCTCTCAGCCTATGCCCGAGAGGAAGTAAGTTGGAATATAGAAAAAAAAAAAAAAAAAAATCACACATTGCTTGGGGACACTGTGAATCTAATTATCTAAGTATGGATTAAATACACAAAGCTCACAGCTCTCATACACAAAGCTCACAGCTCTCATACACAAAGCTCACAGCTCTCATACACAAAGCTCACAGCTCTCATACACAAAGCTCACAGCTCTCATACACAAAGCTCACAGCTCTCATACACAAAGTTGTTGGAGGCAATTGTAGTTTGAGGAATACACAAGTACTGGAAGATAGAATACACAAGTACTGGAAGATAGAATCGTAAGAATTGAAATGCTGCAGGGTAAATATTATCGATGGATATTGGTAGCAATGCAATATTAAATAGATGAAGACATTCGGAGACATAGTGGAACAATTTCAAAGTGTTCTGAAAGGTGAAAGCATGTGAATGAGTGTGAGGAAAGTGTAAAAGAAAGCTTAGGAAAAACATGAAGCTATAGTAAATGGAAAACAAATGAGGTGTGTGCTAGATGAAGGAGCATTTCAATGATCTCGAGAATGACATTGGTTAAATTGTCTGTAGTTCATGTAGGTATATGTAGAGGAGAGCAAAGTAAGCTACCAGATGAACAAAGAGAAGGTATAATAATTGAGCAAATGTTTAGTCCATATCATCATAATCATAGTTAATGTGAGAGTGAAATAAAATATTTTGTGTTATTGGTGGTTGCAGCTATTCTACATAAGTGGCTACATTGGGGAGACAGTGACGGAATCGAGCTTGTATTGTGGCAATATAGGCATTTCGTATTGTATTGACATTGGTTGTTGTATCAGATGGAGGTTGTTACTGGGATTATGATGACACCGGTGATCATGGTGGTTGTGGTAATGGTGAAAGGAAAAGAAGATATAGTGGTGGTCTTTATCTTGATGAATATATTGATGACACTGCTATGTTGGTTTATATTTATAATCCAATAGTGATAGAATAAATGACCGTGATGATGTCATAGTTAATTGGAATTCGGATCATGAATGAAGTACCGGTAACATGACGTAACTTCGGACAGGGAGATAACTTCGGACTCTCTAGAAAAAAACTATGCAATGAACCACAGTTATGGGATAAATACATGATGTTATGGAAGAACAAGTATGTCTTCGGTGTTCTTCCATAATGCAGAGTTATTTTTCCATAACTGTACCTTATATACTTTTATCCAGAAGTGTCCGAAGTATAGCCCCCGTCCGATGCTAGGACATTTCACGGGTACTGAAGATCGATGATATCTGTTACGAAATAGTAACGATGAAATTATAGTAGTTAATAGTGATGTTTATGTTCACAAATATAATAATAAATTTGCTTGTGGTGAGCATGTTGTTATTTACTATGAAGATGAGAGTGGTGGTGGTGGTGGAGTTGTTGGTTTTATGACAGTAGGGATATTATAGGTGAACAGTGTGTTAGAAATGATAATGGGAAGATTGTGTATGCAGAAAATGAAATCAGATAAGCATGGAAGGTACACTATGAACGATTGCTAAATGTAGAGTTTGAATGGGATAAGGAACAGCTTAGTATCGAAAAACCAATATCTGGGCCCCCTCCTTTGATAGCACCAGCTGTAGTGAGCGACGCAATCAATAAAATGAAGGACGGTAATGCTCCAGGGTGCTCTGACATTGTCGCTGAGATGATAAAAGCCTCAGGGGAGATTGGTGTAAACTTAGTCACTGAGTTGATAAACACCATTATTAAAGATGAGAAAATCCCAGAGGATTGGCTCAAAAGTGTAATAGTAAATATATACAAAGGAAAAGGGGATGCGCTAGATAGAGGAAATTATAGGGGCCTGAAAATGCTTGACCAAATCATGAAGGTCTGTGAGAGAGTCCTTGAGGGTTTGATCAGGCAAAGCATCTCTATTGATGATATGCAGTTTGGGTTTATGCCAGGAAGGGGTACAACCGATGCTATCTTCATAGTCAGGCAGATACAGGAAAGATACTTACTAAAAGGCAAGGATCTCTACTTTGTGTTTGTAGACCTGGAGAAGGCCTTTGATAGGGTGCCTAGAGATGTTGTGCAGTGGGCTATGAGGAAACTTGGTGTGGAAGAGTGGCTGGTGCATGTGATAATGAAGATGTATGAGGATTCGCGAAGTGCGGTGAGGGTGAAGGGTGTACTGAGTGATGAGTTTGCAGTCCGTGTTGGAGTCCATCAGGGTTCAGTGTTAAGCCCCCTCCTCTTTATTATGGTCTTGGAGGCACTGTCTAGAGTTTTTAGAGGCGGACTCCCGTTGGAACTGTTTTATGCAGACGATTTAGTCCTAATAGCTGACAGTATGTAAGATGCTGAGGCCAAATTCAGAGAGTGGAGAGAGGGCATGGCGAGCAAGGGTTTACGAGTCAATATTAACAAAACCAAGGTTATGCATTGTAGATTGAGACGAGGCAATGAGGAAAAGAGAGGTGCATACCCATGTGCAGTGTGTGGAAAGGGAGCGGGCGTTAACTCAATTCAATGTAGCATCTGTCGATGTTGGGTACACCATGGGAGTAAGCGCTGTAGTAGAATAAAGGGACCCCTGCCGAAGGATAAGTCAGAAATAGAGAAATTTGAGTGTGTAGGGTGCAAAGGCGAGCTTGTGTTAAGTGATGATCCTGTGGCTGTGAATTTTGGAAATGAGTCTTTGGAGCTGGTGAACAAGTTTTGTTACCTAGGAGATACCATCTCTGCCGGTGGTGGGGCCGAGGCTGCCACTGTTGCTAGAATTAGGTGTGGGTGGGGGAAGTTCAGAGAACTGATGCCAATCCTGACCATGAAAAGAATACCTCTCCCCCTGAAGGGAAAGGTGTATGCCTCATGTGTTAGAAGTGCAACGACGTATGCCTCAAAAACATGGGCCGTTAAAGTAGAGGATGTCAACAGAATGGAGCGTAATGAGATGAGAATGGTGAGATGGATGTGTGGGGCCAGGCTACAGGATAGAATAACAAATGTTGAGCTGAGGAGATGTTTAGGTATAAAGAGTATTAGCGAGGTGATGCATACAAGTAGACTGGGATGGTATGGACATGTGGAGAGAATGGATGAACAAAATTGGGTGAAAAAATGCAGGTCTGTGATTGTGGAGGGAGCTGCACCAAGGGGTGGACCGAGGAAGACCTGGGATCGGACTATACGCGCCGATCTCAAATCCAAGAACTTGACAAGTGAAGCAGCCCTTAACAGGGTTGCCTGGAACGCCGCCATTAAGACAAGAGACTGAAACTGCACATATGTGTGGAACACTTAAGTCTTAAAATTGTATGTATGTATGCATGTATACTGGCATTGGTGGTGGTGGTGGTGGAGTTGTTGGTTATACTGGCATTGGTGGTGGTGGTGGTGGTGTTGTTGGTTAAGCCGGCATCACACGAGACCATTTATAGTCAACATTCGATGATCAACATTTTCTGGCAACATTTCTGGAATATTTTGCACTGGTATCGGAAACTAGACTGATGTTAGATGAACTTAAGTGACCGAAGTATTTTACATTTTGACCTAATAAGCTGCCAGACCAGTGTTAAGGATACATGTTGAGTGAAAAAGTGCTCGTGTGATACCGGCTTTATACTGGCATTGGTGATGATGTTGCAAGTACCGTAGTATTGCAGGAAGTGCTAAACGGATAATGACAGCCTACAGAAGACATCAAACAAAATATATTACTTGTGAACATAAATTAGTGTTACCAAACTATGTACAGTATATTAAGAGGGGTGACCTATTTTTTTTCTGTCCTTTTCTATCTTTCTCTGGCTTTTATCCATTTGGCCCCATTCAGCCTACTGTTTTAAGACGTTTATCCCCATCCAGGCGTCAATTTTTTACTGGTGAGCGGTAGCGAGCCAGCATATTTCTTATTTTTGTTTTCAGCAGGCTAAATTTGTACATTTTTCAATAGAAAAATGTCTCCGGCGAAGCCGGATTTCTTCATATAATGCTGGCTCGCTATCGCTCGCCAGGAAGAAATCGACACCTAGATGGGGATAAACGTCTTAAAATAGTTGGCTGAATGGGGCCGAATGGATAGAAGCCAGAGAAAGAGAGAAAAGGACAGAAATAACAAAAAGCAGGTCACCCCCTTAAATGTGATTTTGTGTATTTATGAGTAATATTACTAACAAAGTATTAATAGTCATAACCTATGATTAAAGAGGCATTTTTTTGTCTATTACATTTTCCTTGTTATGCTGATAAATATATATTGTTGTGCTGAGCTGTATGAATCCTTATAAATATATATTGTTGTGCTGAGCTGTATGAATCCTTATAAATATATATTGTGCTGAGCTGTATGAATTCTTATAAATATATATTGTTGTGCTGAGCTGTATGAATCCTTATAAATATATATTGTTGTGCTGAGCTGTATGAATCCTTATAAATATATATTGTTGTGCTGAGCTGTATGAATCCTTATAAATATATATTGTTGTGCTGAGCTGTATGAATCCTTATAAATATATATTGTTGTGCTGAGCTGTATGAATCCTTAATTTATATATATTGTTGTGCTGAGCTGTATGAATCCTTATAAATATATTTGTTGTGCTGAGCTGTATGAATCCTTATAAATATATATTGTGCTGAGCTGTATGAATCCTTATAAATATATATTGTTGTGCTGAGCTGTATGAATCCTTATTAAGCCGGTATCACACGAGCGCTATTTCACTCAACATTTATCCTCAACACTGGTCTGGCAGCTTATGAGGTAAACATGTATAATATTTCGGTCATTTAAATTCATCTATCATCAGTCTAGTTTCCGATACCAGTGCCAAATATTCCAGAAATGTTGCCAGAAAAATGTTGATCATCGAATGTTGACTATAAAAGCTCTCGTGTGATACCGGCTTGAGAATAGTTCTATCAGTACACCCTTTGTTATATATATAGTATATGTGAGGGAAGGGAAAATAATCCAAGTGGTGGATAAAATTATGTTTATGAAGGCGGTCAAAAAAAAACACACACACACATTTGTGACAATCTTAATAACCATGGCAAAAATCTACTTTGAGGTGATTCATTAAAGCCAAGGAGTGTGGTTATAGCTAGGGCAGTTGTTGTGGTTGTAGTGGTGATGGGGTGGGGTGTGCTGGGCATCACTGTGGTTGAGCAAATGGTTGTGATGAACGATTGCGGTATCTGGCTGCCGTAGTCTTGGGGGAGGAAAATAAACGAGCAAGATGATGAATTGCAAAAAGAGAAAGGAAATTGCGCTGAGCTGAAATAGAAAATTTGGAAATATAAATTGCAAACTAGATAAAAATCTATAATGAACGGGAACATTGCTCAACAGAATATAGACTGTTCAAAGGCCTTTACAGTAAGTTAAACAATCATTAAAAATATGATGTACCGGTATATACTTATCGACAACAAATCAGGTCATGGAAATAATAGACGAACGCAAAACTAATAATAGATCTTTGAATATTATGTTGCCTTTACCTTTTTTTTTTTTAATTACACGAAGTCTGATCTCACTTGACCAGACAAGGGATACAAACCTGAGAATATCCCCGCCATACATTGGTTATCTATTCCTTACATCACCAGCCATACCTGTTACGACTGTTGATATAACCGAAACATATAAATTACGACGCATGATTCGCCAGAAGGAGACCATAACATAAAACTAAGGTAAAGGCTTGTATTCACGTTAACACTCACCAACCCTCATCACCTCACCTCACATACATCACATCCACATACATCACACTCACACATACACTATTCACAACACCACACCTCCACATATACACTATACCACATACATCACACTCACACACCTACATATTCCACTCAACACCTACACATATTCATCACACCTATATTCACATCACACACCTACACACCATCCACACTCAACCCTACACATACCCACTCACACATACATTCCCACTCACACCTACCATACATCACACTCACACCCACATAATTCACACTCAACATACATACATCCACCTCACACACCAATACACCACACTCACAGACCTCCACACACATTCACATCCACACTCACACACCTACACATACTTCACACTCACACACCTACACATACATTCAACTCACACACCTACACATATCACATCACACCCCTACAAATACTCCACACTCACACACTCACTACATCCACACTCACACACCTACCATCACACTCCCCACCTACACACTCCACCACACACCTACACATACATTCACCATCACACCTACAATACATCCACACCTACACATACATCCACACTCACACACCTACACATAATCCACATCACACACCTACACATACATCCAACTCACACACTACATTGTCACACTCACACCTACAAACATTCACACTCACACACCTACACATACATCCACACTCACACACCTACACATACATCCACACTCACACACCTACACATACATCCACACTCACACACCTACACATACATTCACACTCACGTTCACACTCACACACCTACACATACATCCACACTCACACACCTACACATACATTCACACTCACGCTCACACTCACAATACACATCTCCACCACTCACACACCTACACTACATTCACACTCACGCACTCACCACTACACATACATCACACACCACACCTTAATACATCCACACTCACACACCTACACATACATCAACACACACACACATACATTCACACTCACACACCTACAAAACATTCCACTCACACACCACACTCACCCCTACATTACATCCACACCACCACACCTACACTACACACTACATTCCACACTCCTACACATACATTCACACTCACACACCTACACATACATCCACACTCACACACCTACACATACATCCACACTCACACACCTACACATACATCCACACTCACACACCTACACATACAACATTCACACCTACACCTACATCACTCACACTCACATTCACACTCACACACCTACACATACATTCACACTCACACACCTACACATACATTCACACTCACACACCTACACATACATCCACACTCACACACCTACACATACATTCACACTCACACACCTACACATACATCCACACCTACACATACATCCACACTCACACACCTACACATACATCCACACTCGCACACCTACACATACTGTACATCCACACTCACGTTCACACTCGCACACCATACAGACACAGACATTCCCAGACACAATCTGGGAAAGAAAAAAGTAGTTACTTCAACTGTTGGACCGTTAGTCGATGAAAAAGGAGAATACACCAAAGACGAAGTACAAATGAGTAATGCCCTCAATACCTTCTTTGCATCAGTTTTTACAACAGAAGACCTCAGTGATAGCCCTACACCATCGCCGATTCAGATTGATAATTCAGATGTTCTAAGCAATATCACCGTTACAGAGAGAGAAGTATTGAATTGTTTAGATAAAACTCAAGGTAAATAAAACGCCAGGACCTGATACAATCTCGCCTAGAGTTCTAAAGGAAGCTAAGAATGAGCTCTCCAAACCACTGACATTACAATTCAATAAATCCTTGCAGTCTGGAACTATGCCTGACCAGTGGAAGCTAGCCAACGTAACACCGATATTCAAAAAGGCAGCAAATCCCTACCCAGTAACTATCGTCCAATTAGCTTAACCTCAGTTGTATGTAAAATGCTAGAAACGGTCATACGAGACAGACTCGTAAATCACTTGGAGGAAAATAACAAACTTAAAGATACTCAACACGGCTTTCGTAAAAAACGTTCCTGTTTAACAAACCTCTTAGACTTCTTCCACGATATCCTCAACCTCTACGATGAGAGTAAAGCTGTAGATATTATATACCTTGATTTTCAAAAGGCCTTTGACAAAGTTCCCCACAAACGTTTACTGCTAAAACTAAAAGCGCATGGAATACAAGACGGTGTGTTGAAATGGATAGAAAATTGGCTCAGCAACAGAAAGCAAAGGGTAGTCATAAACGGTAAGGCATCTAAATGGACCAATGTAAGTAGCGGGGTACCCCAGGGATCGGTACTAGGACCAATTCTCTTTCTAATTTACATCAACGACATAGATGAGGGTCTCACCTGCACAATCTCAAAATTTGCTGACGATACAAAAATTGCACATAGCGTACTCTCAAAAGAACAAGTTGACGATATGCAACACAATCTAGATAAATTGTCATGTTGGGCCCAAATTTGGCAAATGAGTTTCAATGCGGATAATGGTAAAGTACTACATGTCGGATACCTAAATGAGAAAGCAAACTATTCGATGAATGGCACTCAGCTTAAGAATGTAAACAGAGAAACTGATCTGGGCGTAACAATATCGAGTAACCTAAAACCGCGTCAACAATGTTCAGAAGTTGTTAAGAAGGCAAACAAAATAATTGGCTTTATAGGCAGGTCATTTGAGCATAAATCCAAAGAAGTTATCCTAACCCTTTACAATTCCTTAGTCCGCCCTCTTCTGGAATACTGCGTTCAATCCTGGTGCCCTTATTACCAAAAAGATAAAACAAGCTAGAACGAGTTCAACGTAGAGTTACCAAAATGATACCTAGCCTAAAGAACAAACCATACGAAGAGCGTCTTAGAGAATTAAATCTATTTCCTTTAACCCAGCGCAGATTAAGAGGCGACTTAATTCAAGTGTTCAAAATCATCAAAGGCATCGACAATATGAACTGTCGTAAGTACTTCACTATCGACCAAGCTAATTACACGCGGGGAAACGGTTGCAAAATTATTGGTAAATCTTTTAACTCGCACGAATCTAAGAATTTCTTCTTCAATCGAGTTGTCAACTTGTGGAATGGGCTTCCCCGAGACGTTATAGACTGCAGCACCGTTGATTCATTTAAATTCCGCCTAGACAAATATCTCGCATCAAACCCGCGACTGACTGCGTTTGTAAATGAATAACTTTATCCTCCCCTCAGTTACTAACCCATATGTCCCCTACTAACTTCCTAGTCCTGCCACGTTAGTGGCAGGGCAGTAGTTCCCTTTCCAATGTTCCCTTACCCACTCTAAACCACTGTTTGGACACTTGATCCTCAGTGTTTTGGAGGACAAGCAACCTAGAAGGGTCACTAGATCTGTTGTTGCTTGATTTCCTTTGTACTCCTTTGTACAAACCTAGCCGCACACACAGACAATACAGTCCATCAATCGACCAACAAAACCTGGCTGACAAGGAACACAGGTGGGGTCAGGTGTCACGTTCCTAATATCACCTTCTTCCCGTGCCCCGTGTGTCATGTTCTTCCTGCCAGTCTGGTGGCTGTATTGTTTTGGTCTACTAATTAATTTACTCATTTATTTTATATATTTTCTCGCTAGACCTCCCTTAAACTTAGAAAAACACTCCCTAGGGGCTCTAGGGAGTGTTTTTCTAAGTTCATTTGTCAAGACACATTTGTACATTTTTCGGTAGAAAAATATCCCGGCCAATGGCCGGTTCCTCTTATAATTACAGGCTCGCTATCGCTCGCCAGGAAATAATCGACACCTAAATGACACAATAGGTCTTATAATTGACAACGAAATGGAATTAAAGGTGTTAAAATAGGCAAACTAATGGGCCGAATGTCTTAAAATGTCTTTCCGTACTGTGTGTCATGTTCTTCCCGCCTAGATCGAATAATTCGAATCCACACTCTTCTTGTCCGGATTTTTCCACGCATCTGTATCAGTGCGGCGCTAACGAACATAATTATTTGTTAGCTAATGAAGTTGGGCATACTATTCTCAAGTCCCAGTATATTGCTTAACCCATTCTGTATCACCGACGTCTGTTAATGTCTTTTCAAGTTGCAAATTTGGTTTTAATAGAACATTTTGACACTAATTGTAGTTTCTTTATCCATACAGAGTCTAGTCAAATTGACCAGAACGTCCTCGACTTTCCAAATTGACTAATTCCTTGAACGTGACGATAGTGCGTTGTTATATGTGCGATTAGTGTGCTTGGGAACCAGATTAACTTGCTTATGTAGTAATGTACACCCTATGTGGTGGATTGTGTTCTTTCATTTATAAATTATTGTTGTATTTAAGCGTTGTTTCCACATGGCGATTTGTATTGATTATGTTGTCTTTTTACTGTGTTCGTGTGGGTTTTGGTTTGTTTATCTTGCAAGTTTTACATAATAATATGTTTTTCTAGCTATATTTACACGATTATAATTATGCAGCTTAGGAAAGATATGTGGCAGTTAGAAGGGTTGATTAAGATAGTTCGAAGCCTTATAATAGCTAGAGATCCTTCCTAAACTGAATATAATAGATTAGTACTAGCCAGAATGTAATTAAAAGGACGTCACTCGGTACAGTAGGGGTTTTAAGGAGGATTAGAGTATATTTATTGGTCGCTTAATGTATTTATGTATTATTATGTATATTTATTGGTCGCTTAATGTATTTATGTATTATTATGCTTTAGTTGGTATTATGTAAAACTATGAATTGGATATTGCTGTTAGTATGTTAAAGGGGGTCACCGGCTTTTTTTTTTTTATCTTTCTCTCCTTTTCTCTCTTTCACTGGCTTATATCCGTTTGGCCACATTCAGCCAACAGTTTTAAGACGTCTATCCCCATCCCGGTGTCGATTTCTTCCTGGCGAGTGATAGCAAGTCAGCATTCTAATGCAGAAATCCGGAGAAATTTTTCTATCGATAAATTTACAAATTTAGCTTGCTGTCAAAACAAAATTATATATATGCTGGCTCGCTACCGCTCGCTAGGAAAATATTGACACCTGGATGGGGGTAAACGTCTTAAAACGATAGGCTGAATGGGTGCCGAATGGATACAAGCCAAAGAGAGAGGGAGAGAAAGAGAAAACAAGCGAGGTGGGCTCCCTTAAGGGGAGGTATTTGTGAACCTCCCTCTCCCTCATGCTTAATAGTCCCATTAGACGTTCACCCTATTGATTCGGCGATTATAAGACCTTTCGCCCCATTTCTGTCAAATTTAAGATCTTTCCTGCTATTAAGGTGTCGAGCCAGTAATTTAGGAGTAGCGGGCCTTCGGTTGGAAATTTTTTCTACCGAAATATTTACAAATTTACATCGAAGGTGGGTCTTGGGGGGGTATTTTTTGTAAGCTTGATGGGGGTCTAGGAAACAAGCTAATAATGATCCCTTAACTATATTAGTAGACCATAATTAGTAGATTATAATTAGTAGACCATAATTAGTAGACCATAATTAGTAGATTATAATTAGTAACTGATTTAGATATTAATTCGTATGACCATAATTTAGTAGACCCCTACTAGTAGACCATATTAGTAGAACCCATAATTAAAAAAAACAAAAAAAAGTTTTTAGACCATAATTAGTAGACCATAATTAGTAGACCATAATTAGTAGACCATAATTAGTAGACCATAATTAGTAGACCATAATTAGTAGACCATAATTAGTAGACCATAATTAGTAGACCATAATAAGTAGATAGCCCATCTGAGTAGACATAATTAGTACCTAATTGTAGACCGATAATAATTAGACCCTAATTTTTTTAGTAGACCATAATTAGTAGACCATAATTAGTAGACTATAATTAGTAGACCATAATTAGTAGACCATAATTAGTAGACCATAATTAGTAGACCATAATTAGTAGACCATAATAAGTAGACCATAATTAGTAGACCATAATTAGTAGACCATAATAAGTAGACCATAATTAGTAGACCATAAGTAGACCATAATTAGTAGACCATAATTATCCACTATTTCAGCACCATCTTGAAGTCCTAATATAACCCAACATAACCTATATTATTTCCACATAACTAATTTGATAAGTTCTTTTATCTTTATATGGCCTTGTCCTAGTTTTAGTTTGTTTATTTTGCAAGTTATACATTAAAAATTCTAACGAAGCAATAGTGGTTTATCTGGCATTAAGCCGCTGTCACACGATCGCTTTTTCCGTCAATTTTTCATGAGCAAATTTTTCTAGTAATATTTCGGGACTTTTTCGCGCTGGTATCAGAAACTAGACTGAAGGTAGATTATGTTAGGCGGCTGAATATTGATAAAGTGTAATTTTTGGAGCTGCCAGACCATAATTGCCCGTAAAAATTGCTCGAAAAACGGCTCGTGTGACTCCGGCTTTAGTTGAGTTGTGTTGTCACCCCTGCATACATATAGTTCGTTCAACCCAGTTCAAATCATATTCCTTCTCACAATCCTTATAAGTGATGCAAGTGTTTCATCTTTCGAACATATAACAGAGCTTCTTTATACAATTTATCCCGTCCACTCTATGCCTAACAACTATCCTTTTCGTTAAGTCTTTTTTTATCTTTCTCTCCTTTTCTCTCTTTCCCTGGCTTGTATCCATTCAGCCCCATTCAGCCAATTGTTTATTCCCATCCAGGTGTCGATTTTCTCCAGCATTGTATGGAGAAAACAATCGAAAAATATACAAATTTAGCTTGCTGTCAAAACAAAAATATATATATGCTGGCTCGCTACCGCTCGCCAGGAAAATATTGACACCTGGATGCGGGTAAACGTCTTAAAACAGTAGGCTGAATGGGGCCGAATGGATACAAGCAAAAGAGAGAGGGAGAGAAAGAGAAAAACCCCGAGGTGGGCTGCCTTAACAACCATACTTACAGCATGGGATATAGCCAGCAATAATATTCTGTGACTTAAGGGGAGATCTCCACTCGAGGGATTCTTTTCTTGACCCCTTTCTCCCTCATGTTTAGCCCCATTGCTTTTGATATTATAAAACGTTTGCCCCGTGAGGTTTAGTGATTTTAAGAACTTTCACTTTCACCCCATAGTAAGACCTTTCGTGCCATTCAGGTGTCAATTTTAATCCTGGCGAGCGAATAGCGAGCCTGGAATTTAAGAGAGAACCGGCTGTCGGCCGGACATTTGGCGAACCGAAAAAGGGACAAATTTATCTTGAAAGGGGACGCACGGGTGTAATTTTAAGTTTGATGGAGGTCTAGGGAACAAACTAAATACCTCCTCTTAAGCATGGGCAAGTTTCATGAAGGATGATTAATTCCGTGACTATAAGGCAGGCAGTATCATGGCTAGTATGACGCTGTTACTCCTACTCGGTTCTGGGAGGGGTTGTGGAGGGGTTCTGGGAGGGGTTGTGGAGGGGGTTGTGGGAGGGGTTCTGGGAGGGGTTGTGGAGGGGTTCTGGGAGGGGTCTTTGAGAGGACCTATTTCGGGGAGGGTTGTGGAGGGGTTCGGGAGGGGGTTTGTGAGGGTTCTAGGATGGGTTGTGGAGGGTTTCTGGCCAGGGGTTGTGGCAGGGGGTTCTGGTAAGGGTTTGGAGGGGTTTCTGGGAGGGGTTGTGGCGGGTATTCTTGGTGGGGTTGTGGAGGGGTTATGGAGGGGTTTGTGGAGGGTGTTATGGAGGGGTTCTGAGTATGGTGTGCGGGTTGGGAGGGGTTCTGGGAGGGAGTTGAGGTTTCTGGAGGGGTTGTGGAGGGGTTCTGGGGGGGGGGGGGGTTTGTGAGTGGCTTCTGGAGGGTTTGGAGGGGGTTCTTGGAGGGGTTTGTGGTAGGGGTTCTGGGAGGGGTTGTGGAGGGGTTCTGGGAGGGGTTGTGGAGGGTTTCTGGGAGGGGTTGTGGAGGGATTTTCCCTGGAGGGTTTGTGGAGTGATTCTGGGTGGGGTTTGTGGAGGGGTTATTGGAGGGGTTGTGGTAGGTGTTTGTGGATGGTTCTGGGAGGTGTTTTGTGGAGGGGTTTGTTGGGGGAGTATGTAAGTGGTTTTTATGAAGGGTTTCTGGGAGGGGATGGAGAGTTCTGGGGGGGTTGTGGATAAGTTCTGGGGAGGGGTTCTGGGAGGGGTTGTGGAGGGGTTGAGGAAAGGTTGTGGAGGGGTTCTGGGAGGGATTGTGGTAGGGGTTGTGGAGGGGTTCTGGGATGGGTAGTGGAGAAGTTCTGGGAGGGGTTGTGGAGGGATTATGTAGGTGTGGTGATAGGTCTGGGTGGGGTGGTGGAGGGATTATGGAGGGGTTGTGGAGAAGTTCTGGGAGGGGTTTGTTGATGGATTATGGAGGGGTGTTGAGAACTTCTGGGTGGGGTTGTGGAGGGATTATGGAGGGGGTTGTGGGACTCTGGGAGGGGTTTTGTTGAGGGATTATGTAGGGTTGTGGAGAAGTTCTGGGCCGGTTGTGGAGGGATTATTGGAGGGTTGTGCGAAGTTTCTGGGAGTGGGTGTGGAGGGATATTATGGCGGGGTTTTTGGAGAAGTTCTGGTATGGTTGGAGATTTCTGGGAGGGTGTTGGAGGGATTATGGAGTGGTGGTGGAGAAGTTCCTGGGAGGGTTGTGTGTAGGAGATTAGGGAGGGGTTGTTGAAAGTTTCTGGGAGGGGTGTTGTGGCGGGATTATGGGGGGTTTGTTGAATAAGTTCTGGGTGGGGTTGTGGAGGGATTATGGAGGGGTTGTGGAGAAGTTCTGGGAGGGGTTGTGGAGGGATTATGGAGGGGTTGTGGAGAAGTTCTGGGAGGGGTTGTGGAGGGATTATGGGGGGTTTTTGAGAAGTTCTGGGAGGGGTTGTGGAGGGATTATGGAGGGGTTGTGGAGAAGTTCTGGGTGGGGTTGTGGAGAAGTTCTGGGAGGGGTTGTGGAGGGGTTGTGGAGAAGTTCTGGGAGGGGTTGTGGAGGGATTATGGAGGGGTTGTGGAGAAGTTCTGGGAGGGGTTGTGGAGAAGTTCTGGGTGGGGTTGTGGAGAAGTTCTGGGTGGGATTGTGGAGGGATTAGGCGGGTTGGGACGAATTATTGAGGGGTTTGTGGAGAAGTTCTGGGTGGGGTTATGGAGGGGTTGTGGCGATTTCTATGGGTGGGTTTTGTGGAGTCTTATGGAGGGGGGTTGTTTAGAAGTTCGGTGGGGTTTTGTGGGGGATTATTGAGGGTGTGTGGAGAAGTTTGGAGGGTGTGGAGGTTCTGGGTGGGTTGTGGAGATCTGGAGGGTGTTGTGGAGAAGTTCTGGGTGGGGTTGTGGAGGGATTATGGAGGGGTTGGTTTGTGGAGAGTTCTGGTGGTTGTGGAGGGATTATTGGCTTGTTTGGGAAGTTCTGGGAGGGGTTTGTGGATGGATTAGTGGAGTGTTTTTGAAGGACGTTTCTGGGAGGGGTTTCTGGAGGGATTATGGAGGGTTTGTGGAGAAGTTCTGGGAGGGGTTGTGGAGAAGTTCTGGGAGGGGTTGTGGGAGGGATATGGCGGGTTGTGGGAGAATCGGGGAGGGGTTGTGGAGAAGTTCTGGGAGGGGTTGTGGAGAAGTTCTGGGTGGGATTGTGGAGGGATTATGGAGGGGTTGTGGAGGGATTATGGAGGGGTTGTGGAGGGATTATGGAGGGGTTGTGGAGAAGTTCTGGGTGGGGTTGTGGAGGGATTATGGAGGGGTTGTGGAGGATTATGAGTTTTTGTTGGAGAAGGTCTGGAGGGTTTTGTGGAGAATTCTGGGTGGGATTGTGAGGGATTATGGAGGTTTTTGGCGGGATATTGATGGTTGTGGAGAATTCTGGGATGGTTTGTTGTGATAAGTTCTGGGTGGATTGTGGAGGGATTATTGAGGGTTTGATGGATTTGGAGGGGTTTTTTGTGAGACGTTCTGGAGGGGTTGTGGAGAAGTTTCTGGTGGGTTGTGAGGGGATATGGAGGTGTTGTGGAAAGTTCCTGGGTGGGGTTTTTGGCGACGTTCTTGAGGGGTGTGAGGGATTCTGAGGGTTGTGGAGAGTTCTTGTGGGGGTTGTGGAGGATTATGGAGGGTTGTGGAAAGTTCTGGGAGGGTTTGTGGAGGTATTATGGAGGGGTTTTGTGGCAAGTTCTGTGAGGGGGTTTGTGGAGAAGTTTCTGGGGGGGATGTGGCGGAGCATTTCGGGTGGGTTGTTGGAGGGCTTATGGAGGGGTTTTGGAGAAGTTCTGGGTGGATTGTGGGGAATCTATGGAGGGTTGTGGACTGATTAGTGAGGTGCGTTGTTGAAATTCTGGTGGGGTTGTGGAGAAGTTCTGGGTGGGGTTGTGGAGGGATTATGGAGGGGTTGTGGAGAAGTTCTTGTAGGTTGTGGAGGAAGTTCTGGTGGTTATTTTGAGGGATTATGGAGGGTTTTGTGGGAAGTCTGGTTCTGGTTGTGGAGGGATTATGGAGGGGTTGTGGAGAAGTTCTGGGTTGGGTTTATGTGAGGGATTTATGGAGTGTTTGATAAATTTCTGGTAGGGGTTTGTGGAGGGATTA
Organism: Paralithodes platypus; assembly: GCA_032716605.1. Classification (NCBI taxonomy): domain Eukaryota; kingdom Metazoa; phylum Arthropoda; class Malacostraca; order Decapoda; family Lithodidae; genus Paralithodes; species Paralithodes platypus. The sequence goes on along the minus strand of CM064544.1, from coordinate 23,690,641 downwards.
GGAGTGGTTGTGAGAATTGCTGGGTTGGGGTTGGTGGATGGATTTAATGGAGGGGTTGTGGAGACAGTTTCTGGGATGGGTTGTGGGAGGGATTTATGGAGGGTTGTTGAGAAGTTCGTTTTGGTTATTTGTGAGGGGTTGCGGAGGGATTGTGTGAGAGGTTTAGGGAGGGGGTTGTGGAGGGGTTGTGGAGGGTTTATGGTGGGGTTGTGGAGGGGTTGTGGAGCGGTTGTGGAGCGGTTGTGGAAGGGTTGTGGAGGGCTTGTGGGGGGGATGTGGAGGGGTTATGCAGGGTTTATGGTGGGGTTTTCTGGAGGGTTTGGGGGGTTTGGAGGTTGTGACGGTGTGGAGGGTTGTGGAGGGTTGTGGAGGGAGTTGTGGGGGATGGTGGAGGGGTGGTGGAGGGTATATGCATGTTTAATGGTGGGGTTGTGGAGGGGTTATGCAGGGTTTATGGAGGGGTTGTGGACAATACAATAATATTAACAAAAACAATGGGAAAACAGGAAATACCAACAAGAGATAAGAAATGCAGAATAGCGAAGCAATGCATACTAGGGAATATTAGATGAAGGTACAAAAAAAAAAAAAAAAAAAAAATAAATAAATATATCATATATATATACTTATTAATCATATATCGATATATATATATATGATATATTATATATCATTATATATTACACCTCTTTCTTAACATGATATCACACGTACAAAACCATGGACGGTCGCGCTAATTAGTCAATGTCCCCACTTCATACTTGGCTTTGCTCTGTACTGTATTAATGTCTGTCAGATGTTGATAGGGTGGGTAAGTGTAAAAGAACATGTTTGTATATTTCACTCGATATGAAGAAATGACGCTTAGATATTGCTGCATACCCAGTATTGATCAAAAACTACTGGTGCCGAGACATCACTTTATTTAACGTGATTTGTACTTGAATCAACGATGAAAAACCATATGGTTCCTCCCCCCGGGGGGATTCGAACTCGGGAGGGAGGTCTTGCGAAGAAAAAAAAACATGAAAAAAATAAATAAATACGATAATATTTGTGAAGCTAAGAACACCAAATTTCTCGAAATATGTAAATGAATAAACAACGAACTCAGGCACACCACTTGCGAGTTTTGGTCTATAAGGAAGTTGGAGCCGTAGACATCGATAGTAATTATAAATGCAATAATAATGTAGGTTTCTGATGGATAAAAGGTATGTTGAATTGGGTTTTATGTATTTATAAATGTACTACGACCGTATTTTACCTGTAAATTATGTTAAATATCGATGTCTACAGTCCAACTTCCTTATAGGACGAAACTCGCAGCCGGGGCAATTAAGCCAATGTAATTAATGTGAAGAAGTCCTTGCATGACAGTGTGGTAATCCCGACACTGAACTTACTGAATCGAAGCATGGACGTTGTTGAGAGACTCAGACCAAGAATGAGAGCATGGACGGAATTACTTACGGAGTGCGTGCGGAGTTACATGGAGGGATAGACAGACCTAATTGGTGCGTTCACACACTCACGTACCTTGCTCCCTTCCGGGGTAGCGCCAATTTATGTAAAGACGCCAGCAGTTTCTTCTGCCGTGGAACGACCGTTCTTCCACGTCTATTGCACTTACCGCCAGACGTAGCGTAACGGGGCCCAGTGTTACGTCAGACGTAATGGAGTCGTATTGAACTACGTACGTGTTTGCGACGTGCGTAAGCATCGCCCACTTTCGACCTCATGGGCTGCACGATTTGGCGGAAGCAACATGGCCACGCCCATGCCACGCCCCCTCAAGACCAGCGTAGATGAGGCCGCATGTCTTGGGATTTGTTAGGTCTTACCTGGACCGGTTCGAGGCCAATCGTAGGCACATCCCCGTCGGACCAAACACAGACAAAGACATTCTTTGTCAACCACGTAGGTCTGGGTTGGAATCTGGGAACTACAAAAGGGCTAGAATGGCCACACCATTACCATTCCCTTCCTTCATCGGCAACCATGAACAAAATCGAGTAATTCATCCTGGAGGAGTCAACATCGAGGAATTCATCCCTGGAGGAGTACCCCTCTGAGTGGCCAGCCAATTTTGACAGGTGTGCTTCTTCCAGTGCCATAGTTTTTTTTTTTTTTTTTTTGGCTAAATCTATTAAGTACGGAGAGAAATGGTAAAAAAAACACTCCCCTCGCCAGAAATCAGGTCCCCGATGGTCCCGAAAGTATTGAAAAGACCCTATAGACCTACAAAGACTTTTATGGTAATCCGTGCAAGTCTTGGTGGGAGTGGTGGTTTGCGGGTTGGTTGGGGGACAGGTAGAAAGGGTAACTGACTTGTTTTTACACATAAGACGCCGATTGGTGATTTAGTTTCGCCACCATCGTATTTTCCTTTTTTTCCTTTCCTTCGTACGGATAACGGCCTAGAAGTGGGTGGTTGGAGGAGGTTGGGGGTGTGGTGTGGGGAAGGCAGCAGGGTCAGAGAACTTGTCACACAAATATGGAACCGATTTGGTGCAGTCGTTTCGCGCCGCCACAGATTTTCTCCGTTTTTTTCCTTTTCCTCTTCTTCGTTCACGGATACGCTAGAAGTGGGTGGTGGGAGGAGGTTGGGGGTGTGGTGGGGGGAAGGCAGAACGTAAGAGACTTGTCACACCATTATGGAACCGATTGGTGCAGTCGTTTCGCCGCCACAGATTTTTCTTTGTTTTCCTGCTGCCGGGACTGAGTCAGCGAGTGGGTGGGAGGAGGGATTTGGGATTTTTGGGTGGTGGGTAGCCTACAGGGTTAGGTCCATGTGGTAAAAATATGAAAGCCCTAGGTGCAGTCGTTTCGCTTGGCTAACGATTTGTTTTCGGCAGTGTGCAGATGGTGGCAGGGTGGGCTTGTTGGTTTGCGTGCTCCATGTGGTGAGGTGTGACTGGACGTTCCCTCGCTGGTCCCCGTTGTCCCCTCGTACAACGATGCCGCGTCTTCCCGCCAACACACAGTGCGGCGGCGGTTCTGCCAGATTCGGCCTAACTACTCGTATACTTCCACGTTCGACTGGAGACTTTCCACGATTTGACGAGAGCATCTCTCGTCTCAACGTGGTCGCTGCTACGTCCGACGAGGATGCTCTGGTCAGACGACCCGTGGTGCCCTGGTCGGTCGTAAGTTCCCCCGTCTTTTGACATACGTGAGGGCGAGCCACGTCCCTGATTCGACTCGAATCAGCAACCGCGCGGCCTTGGCCGCACCCACAACATTCCCGACCCACGTGGGCTACTCGTTTCTACTCGCGCCATGCGAGAGTACCCCCCCGACTGGTGGCCTTCAATTTCATTAAAGTTTTGCGTATTATGCCATTACGTTTTACGTAATCGGTTGCCAACTACCAAGAGACCTTCGTTTACAACAGAGCGGAGCTGACGGGAGCAATATACGAGAATGTGGGACCCCACCATTAAAGGTGGGATCACCCATTCCCGTATATTGCTCCCGTCAGCTCCCG
>CM064544.1:23474278-23687051 GCA_032716605.1 Paralithodes platypus | reverse complement strand
AGAGATAGATAGATAGTTAGTTGCACGGTTACATAAAATTACAAGGATTAGCTAGTATCTCAAAGAACTTGCAGTCCATTCTGGGGAGATACTCACAGTGGAAAGAGTGATATTGTGCAAAGTACTGTCTACTCTCTTCTTAAGCTGCTCTACTGAAGAACTATATACTACTTCAGAGGGAAGTTTGTTCCAGGTAGAAAATATTGTTTTGTGAAAAAGTGTCCACATACACTCCTGCTGAACCTCTCCATTTTTAACTTCCAACCATGGCTGTGTGTTGTATTCCTATTAAGGTTAAACATTTTGCTATAATCCACATTGTCAAATCCATTAAGTACCGGTATTATATAAACCTCACTGCTCTGACGTCGTATTCTACGCACTTCCAGTGAAAAGAGACCAAGAGCTCTCTAATGCTTATTATAACGCAGTCTTCTTACCATTGGAATAATCTTTGTAACCATAACTTGGACTTTTTTTAGTCACTCTATATCTTTCCTGGGTGCTGGAGACCAGATTTAAACACCATATTGTAGAAGATGCCGTATCAAAGCATGTTTAGAGTGTAAGGATTTTTCCTTACTTCTATATTGGAACTCTCTCTATATATACCCTATTAATTTCTCGGCTTTCTTCTCTACATTAGTGCACTGCTTGGAAAACTTTAGGTCACTACTAATTAAAAAAAATATATATATATAAAAAAAAAAAAAAAAAAAAAAATCAGAAGACCCAAACATGTTTCAAAGTCACTTCCAGAGTATTTTCCAATATTCAGTAATCTGATTTGTGATTATTTTGACCTATATGCATCACTTTGAACTTCTCCAACCTTACTAGCATCTGCAATGTATTAGACCATTCACCTAGTCTTTTAAGATCTTGGCTGATTTGTTCAACTCCTTTAGGATTGTTCACATTCACTCCAAGATTGATATCGTCTGCAAACTTAGATATCACACTCAACAAACTAAAGGTGATGTCATTGACCTACTGTATATTATATATATAATAAGCAGTAATGGGCCTCGGGTATATCCCTGTGGAACTTCAGAAGTGACTGGAGTCCACTTAAAAGAAACACCATTGATGGTATTTCGCTACTGTTTACCTGTTAGCCAACTTTTTATCTAGTTTGTTAAGCCGGTATCACACGAGAGCTTTTATAGTCAACATTCGATGATCAAAAATTTTCTGGCAACATTTCTGGATTATTTTGCCCTGGTATCGGAAACTAGACTGATGATTGATGAAGTTAGGTAACCAAAATATTATATATGTTGACCTCATAAGCTGCCAGACCAGTGTTGAGGATGAATGTTGAGAATGTTGAGTGAAAAAGCGCTCGTGTGATACCGGCTTTACCTCTGTCAAATGTTTGTTTTTATATATCCTAATAAAGCATGTCTATGGTTCTACTTTTGTCACACTCACTCAACATTGCTTTGAAAAGTTCCAGCAAGTTGGTAAAACATGATCGGTGTCACCCGTGTTGGAAATCCATTATTTAGTAATGGATTTCCAGGTAGTCAACTATCGTATCTATTTTTTTTTTTTTTTTTTTTTTTTCTGTGATTGAGGGAGGCAAAAGGCAGAATTGCCTATAGCGAGTGCCTCCCCCATAGTTGAAAGAGTGACAGGGCCAAAATCAAGGGACGATCGAGCCAAAATGCCTGGACACACGGAGTTTGAAGCAATTTAAGTCATAGGAAGAGGGAAAGACTGATTCTGGGAGAGAGTTCCAGAGCTCAGCTGTTGAGTAGAAGAAAGTTTGAGAGTAACGTTTCACTCTTGGGTTAGAGAGTTGCACAGAGTAGGGGTGGGATTGAGTTGCAAGACGGGTACCACGTGCCCTACGTAAAGGAGGTGGTATGCACTGGGAAAGCTCTGAGGAACACTGATTATTATAGTAGCGATAGAATAGCGAGAGAGATGCAACATTGCGGCGGAGAGAGAGAGATTACAGAGAGTTGGTGAGTGGACGGGAGTTAATGATACGAAAGGCCTTCCTTTCAACTTTGTCTAGGAGAGCGGTGGGAGAGGAACCTCCCCACACATGTGAACAATACTCAATACAAGGACGCACTATGCCCCTGTACAGAGGAAGAAGCTGTGCTGGGGAAAAGAACCCCCTAAGGCGGTTGAGCACACCCAGCTTCTGGGAGGCTGCCTTAGCAAGACTGGTAATATGGTCCTTCCAAATGAGAGCAGAAGAAAAAGAGACACCAAGAATATTGAGAGAAGATGAAGGGTTGATTTTTGTATTGTTGAAGAATAAGGGATAGTCCGCTGGGAGATCCTGACGGGTAGATAGATGGAGAAATTGGGTTTTGGAAGCATTAAAGGTAACAAGGTTTTCTCTGCCCCAATTGGAGATAGTATTTAGATCAGAATTTAAGAGTTCTATGGCTTCATTACGTTTGTCGTTAAGGGATTGCTGGTTGGGGCGTTCTGAAAAACTAATGGAGTAGTGTAAGGTTGAGTCGTCTGTGTATGAATGGATGGGAATTAAGGTACAGTTCAGGAGATAATTTATAAAAATTAGAAAGAGAATAGGGGATAGGACAGAGCCCTGAGGAACACCAGAGTTTATAGGGTGAGGAAGTGAACAATGGCCGTCCACAACCGCGGCTATGGAACGGCCGGAAAGGAAATTAGAGACAAAGGCACAGATGGAGGGATAGAAACCAAAGGAGGGTAGTTTAGAAATTAAAGATTTGTGCCAGACTCTATCGAAAGCTTTCGATATGTCTAGTGCAATAGAAAAAGTATCCCTTCTAACATTATTCCTATCATAGATGTCAAGCTAATTGGTCGATCAATCTTAGGTCACTCATGATCCTTATTCTTAGAGATTGGGGTCACATTGGCCAGCTTCCAGTCTTAGGGTATCTTTCCAGTTTCTGACGATTTACGGAGTATTTCTACTAAATGGTGCGCCACTTGCTCACGCACTTCTCACATGACTGTGAAGAAAGCCGTCTGGGCCAGATGACTTAAACTTATTTAGATTGACTATTCACATTGTTATCTCCTTTGGGTTACGTCTACTATAATAATCTTGGGAACTTCACCCTCATTAACTAATCCTGGAAATGGAATGTCACTGATATCTTCTCTTATAAATATTGAAGCAAAATATTAATTTAAAAATCAAGCCATTTCAAAATGTTTGAGACTTGTAGTTGAACTGCTGCATCCTTTAATGGTTCAATACTACTCTTGAATGGCTTATTACTATTTACATAGATAGAGAACTTTTTGGGACTCGGAAAGAGTTGCAAGAGAGAGAGAGAGAGAGAGAGAGAGAGAGAGAGATGTTTTACTTAATACCAAATGTAACCTAAACCATAGATAATAGCTGTAGGTTTTTAGATTTGGGCAAGAAGAATAGGTGGCTCTTTAAACCTTAAGAAATGTATTATACTATGTACTGTATTATAAACGTGTGTGTGTTTGTGTGAGTGAGAGAGAGAGAGCAGTATTCGTAATGTTAAACATACATTATGTGCAGTCAGAGCTATAGAGTAATAGACTCAACATTGCCACCAATATAAGTATACACCGCGGGAGCTAATCACATCAACAAGGATGCACAAGCAAAAATAGGTGCACTTTTCATTGATTATATACTGTAATTTCTTAGTAAGGCCAAAAAACAAACACATCTTTGAAATATAGTAAGGTAATTATAATCACCGAATGATCATAAAAATGGGATTTTTGCATTTGAAGATAAAACAAAATTATCGGATGATCAAATGATTGGGCGCCATGGACATTTGTGTGCGTAATTGAGATGGAACAGGTCAAGCAGTATGCATGGATCAATTATCCTAACCTTATCTAACCTAGTATTATAGTTTTAACCCATTCCAAGTTGATATTAAGAAAATTAAGATATAATTAAATAATTAAAACTATATATATATATACAGTATATATATATATATATATATATATATATATATATATATATATATATATATATATATATATATATATATATAATTGAAGACTTACAGTATGTATGCAGTCAATAATTACAAACGATGTCGTATTGCCATGTCTGAATCGGTTGCAAATAAAACCTGGGAACTTTCCTGGTCTCCGTGTTATACTCTCTAGAGATGGTGGAAAGTAATGAAATATGACAACTTTTTACTATGACATCATTGTAGAGACATGCTCGAAAAAAATATATATATGAGAGAAAAAGCAAAACTGTGCATAATGTTTGTTACATCAGTAGAACTACATGCTTTAACAAAATAATGCACAGACATACTGTACACTATTTCAGGCTTACTTGTGGTGTATAATGAGAACAATTTAACATCCTCATATTCCCGATTCTTTACTGAGGAGTTTCGAACACCCTTCCCTCCCCCAGCTCCCCTCCCTTCCCTCCCTCAGCTCCACCCTATAACCCTCTACTTCCGTGTGACGTCAGAGAACTGCACACAGTTGACCCAAGAGTGTGATCTCAGTTGCCATAATATTTTGATCGTTCTTCGTTATAGTAATGTCTGCTTAATGTTGAGTGAAACTAAATAATATTGAAAAAACACGGACGATGTTCATGGCATAAGAATATCGAGGTTGTTTTTGCCGGGTGTCACATTTTGATCAAATTCCAGTGGGCCATGTGAGGTAGGTTTCTGAGCCAACTGTGCTGCCAAGGTCAAAATGTGTGAGACATATTATTAGTGACTCATAAGTAATCTCTCTTTACATAATTAGTAGTAAGTACACTATTATATACCTGCGCATAGCTTTGGCAGCTAAGTTATGTTAAGGTGTATTGGAGTTAATTTAGTGTATATAAAGAGATGTATAATTTGAATCTATACACATACCATTTGACCCCAACTGTTTAAGTGTGTACCTGTGTATACCTCCTCCTTGGTTGGCCGCGCCCCCAGCTTTCCAGGTAGTCAAACACTACCCAACCATTGTTGTAATGTCTGCTGTATTTTTAACAAGTTGCAAGAATTTTGAAATTATTTAGGAACCATTTTAGTAATTTTAGTAATATATAGTAATAATTATCCTCATCATCTGCTGAGTGCTATTATCCGGTAGTATGATGCTTGGCAGTGAAATGTATTTATCTGGACTAGCTGTAGATCGCCAAAATCCTTAATGAATGTCACTGCTAGCATTTTCCCCTGACAGTCTTCATGTGTGCCGTGGATAGTACTGTAAGTTGCGTGTCTTAGTAATGTCAAGTTAATACCCTTCCCTCTTAAGCAGCATATTGTTTTTGTTTTTTTCGTGAAGTTCATTGAATTCTTGAATGTGGCTGGGAAGTCGTAGCTACACACCCATGAATCTGTATCGATTTTTTTTTTTTTTTTTAATCTAAGGTGCTTTACGACATAGTATTATTCATCCAGATAATTACATGGGTATGTAGGCTACTTATATTATGTTACGATTATCCCCTCCTACCACTCCCTCTCCCCAAAAAAAAAAATATATATATATATAAATAAATAAAACATAAAACATAAATAAAATAGTATAACATAAATAAATACTGTACATATTGTTATGCCCTGATTTTATACAGGTTTAACTTGGTATAGGCGAGTTCTGCAAGACTGGGCTATTGGATATATTTCAAATTACATAAAAGAAATCAACAGAGGACAAAAATAATCGTGGATAAATGGTTTGTAATACAGCTTTATTTAAACTGTTAAACACTCGGGTATAGAGTACGTAATAGGATTCTCACGAACAATAGATGTTGGAGCACTCGGTTAAGGTAGTGGCCTTTGTATCGTCTCTTAGCACTGGTCGCGGATTTGAATAGAGTTCTTTCGCTTCCCACTTCCAACGTTCAGAAATTCTTCTTCTGATCACATTACTCAACGACACGTGGATTACTTAAATCACAAGGCTAGGCATCTCGTTATCTTGAGTTGGTGTGTTGGGGGCTAGCAGCGACTCTTTTGCCGTCCAAGTTGTCCGGGAGTGTAGAGAAGTGTACAGTTGGGCTAATTTGTCTAGCCGTTGATGACACGTCGTTATGGGACTCCTACTGAAAGCCTTAAATGCCTCTGTCATCGGCATAGCCAGAGAAAACAGTGGATCGAAGTAACGTAAGACAGTCGGGAGGACTTTTCTTACTAATTCTGGCCTTATGAGGAGGTTCAGACGTGCAAACGGCTTCTCGCCTTTCGGTCAAACAGACAATTGTTTGCCCAGGAATCTTCTCGTCGAGTCTTCTCCTAAACTCGCGTAATCCCTTCTAACATAACCAGATCTTTCTACCTGGGACCGGTTATGAGTTATGATTGCTCTTAAACCCAAAGTAGTGGCGAACCGGCTGACAATACGTTTATGAGACAATCAAAAAGAATTTATGAATCGGTTGTTGAAAGATATAATCTTGCCCCTGGTTTCTCAGTTGCAACAATATATTTTGTCAGGATTGATTCGCTCCCTCACAGAGGCACTTGGATCGCGAACACCGCAAATCACCGTATATCATGAGGGTGGAGCTGGGTAATATATCCACGACTGCGGTGCTTCCGTTACATGGCTTATATCCTCTCGAACTGGCTTGTTTTTGGCGCGGAACTATATATATGGAGAGGGGGTTCCTTTGTCTAACTTTTGGATGTCGGAGGGGAATACAAGTTAATTTAATCCCTTGGTTGAAGAGGGTAGCATTAAAGGTCTATTATAAAGTTGGCATGTAGGCCGCAATAGGAATGACCTTTTTCTGACATTTACTCTAAGACAAATCATTAATATGAGTTGAGAGGAGGATGTTGGGGAAACAAAAACTAGTTTGTCCAGCGCCTTTGGACTCCAGCGGTAAGGCAGCCTACGTTAATATTATCTCTAGGATCCTCCTCTGAGTTAGCTGAAATGCTATTAGGAGTCTAAGACGGGTTAAGGGGGACTTGGGGGTTAGATAGGAACGGGATAGGAATAAGATTTAGGCTGGAATCGAAAACTTGGACGTTGGTATGGGTAGTAAATACCCGGAGTTTCTAGCAAGCATTCGGCGGGCATAAGGATGTCGGTAGTCCTACGCGAGGGGGAGATGCTGAGCCTCTGAGGGGAGGTAAGGGGGGGGTTAGCCTCGCGCGCATTAATTCACTGCCCCAGGTTGTAGGGGTGGTTAGTTATGTTAAGGGATAGTTAAAGGAGGTACCAAATAGGTTTGTACTCTCTGCTTACGGAAACTTTAGAAAATGACTTGCTCGGCACAATTTAACATCCTGATGGCATCTTTTTTAGAGGGAGTTATTAAGCTCGGGTTGGTATGGAAAAACGATAGGGTGGATAAAAGGTTACCTGAGCATGCTGTTACTACGCAAAGTATTGGTGGATTAATGAGAGTTAACTTGGGAAAAAGTGACATGCATGAATTGGACGGTATTTTGCCGTCGTTAATATACAAGTATAGAACCTGGTTGAATAACTCAAGTTCAATTGTATAACTACTTAGGTGCTAGAACGAATCCCGGAGCATGGGGTAATATACGTTTATCTTCTTAAATGGAGAGAAAAACTAGGTGGCTTCCTAGAGCTCTCTGGAGAGGATTGTATTCAGATTTGTCATAATTAATCTTATATAAACAACAGAGATACGAAAACAGAGTAGTGTGGACTGTGGACTAGAAGGGATGACTGATTAGATGTATAATAGGTGTGGAAAGAGACGGAAAAGGAGGAACACAATGGTGAAGGAAAAAGAAATACTTAACTTACGAAAACGAAATGCGTGCATAAAGTGACGGTATTAGTCGTTAATGTAAAGCGAATGAACCCTGGTTGAAATGCACGGAATGCGATTCGACATGGGCAGTGCCTCTGTGTCAGATCCGTATCGATCGGGCAATTTCTGGTTCATATAATATCCTAGGCACTAAAACGAAACAGCTGAGCTTGGGGTCGGTGGATGTGACATTTGTATGGCCTATACCCTCTTTCAAGGGGGTGGGAGGGGGGCGCGTTCTACCCCTACGGTTCAGGTGGGGAGTGTGGATTACTTAGGTTAGAGGATCGTGAAAGAGATACCAGAATAGGTTTGCACTCTCTGTATACTGGGGTTCGAGTCGGAACTGACTCGGCACGGAATATAAAAACATCCTGATGGGCGTCATGCGAGGGGAAGGTTTGTGAAGTTGGGTTGGTAGGCCTACGGGGAGAGGACAAAAGGACAGGGTGGCTCAAAAGGTTACCACTGGGCACGCGGTCACTAAGCAGAGTATTGTGAATACAACTTTTTCTTTAACTTAGGAATGAGTACATGCATGAATGACATCGATCTATCTCATAATGGAGAGAGAGAGACTAGGTAGTTTTCCTGCACTTCTCTGGAGATGATCGTATGCAAATTGGATATTATTAATTATATAAATCAACAGATATGGATTAGTACAAGCACAGGGTTAGGTTAGTTTTCTGTGGATCGGTGGCATACATAGAAAAACGGGTTTTCATGGGGTAACAATTTTTGAGGCGGTTGTACCGAGTTTGACCCGTAGCCAAACTCACGCGAAATTAATACGACGATATTGTCCGGCACAACAATTTCCTAAGCACAGACCTGCATACGAAATTGGGGATGGTCTGGGGCTTTCCAAATCAATGAGTAATTGCCTAATTAAATCTCGGAACTACTCCTAGGTATCTTGTCTAGTGAAATGGAGGTTGCATTAGGAAGGTTGGGAACATATAATTGTTACATAACTAAGTACAGGGCTGACGTAATCAGATAGACATGTAGATGGTATATTAATTCAGGTAACGTCTATCTTGAGGAGTTATAGAATCGTCTCAACATAATCATTTCGATCTCCAACTCTCGAATATAGATTCGTAGTCGGGGATGTTTTCTCATATGAAGCAATAGTAATAGTAACACACAAGGGATAGGGTACATAATAGGTTGAGGATAAATCCTACACAAATGTGGTTAAGAATCTCAGTGAATTACTGGCAACAAAGGTGAAACATGAACATAGTATTAATCGCCAGTACTAATAACAATCGATATGAGTCGAGTGTCTTAAGTGACGGATTAACAACAAAGAAACAATTAATATCTCAAGTTGAGAGACTTGGGGAGTATTGAAACAAATAATTGTCCAGAATGACTAGGCGAGTCACACGGCTGAGGTTCGTATTACCGGACAGTCGTGGTGGACTCCAGAACAGGGGGAGGGGCATAGGTTTACTGAGGTGTCTTCAGATCGCCGTCGTACCTACCCAATGAAAATATTATAGTCTGCATGCATGGTTGGTACCTTAATTAAATACATACTTAGTTGGTACATACAAATGTTAAGGAATAAAGTAATGTGGGTTGTATACTAGAAGGCTGTGATTGGAGAGACGTATACATATGTGGAGTTATGTGAAAGGGAGACAACGAAGTTGGTGTGGTGATCCTTATAGCTATCCTGGTCTGTGACGCCGGGCCTTTCGTTCCTGTGGCATTTTACATATATATAATAAAGCAATTAGAAAAATGAAAGGGTTGTCACCCTGGTGATAAATGAGGATTGTGAGTTTGAGTGTCGACATTAGATGTTGCATTGGGGATTATATCAAAATGTATCCTCTAGCATTATAGGGTGTAGCGACAGAAAACCTTCCGATACTTTTGAGTGGGCCTTGACAGTCGCGCTAATACTGTAAGTCATGTTTCAGCTGTTATTACGTTTGGCTCGCTCTGTGCTGTAATAATGTATGTCAGATGTTGAATAGGATGGTTAAGTGTAGAAACATATTTGTATATCTCACTTGAAGTGAATAAATCAAGTTTAGATATTGCTGATCGCAATTATTGATCAAAATATACTTGGTGCCGAGACATCACTTATTAGGCCGACTGTAGGTGTGTACAAGCTGTGCCTAGCTCCGTTTGAGTTCCCCTTGGCCGCTCCTTAGTGTTTCCTGGTAGGCTAACCGCTTCCCCGCACTACCCCTCATACTTTATTGTTCTGATGTCATTTAAGGGGGGATGGGCCATTTTTATGGTCCCCCTTCTTCCTCATGCTTAGCCCCATTAGTTTTCAGATTTTAAGATGTTCGGCCTATTAGTTTGTTGTTCTTAAAACCTTTCGTCCCATTTCTATATCAATATCAAGACCTTTCGTGCCATTTAGGTGTAAACAAAAATCTGGCGAGCGATAGCGAGCCTGTAATTTTAATAGGAACCGGCCTTAGGCCGGGACATTTTTCTACCGACAAATTTACAAATTTATCTTGATGGGGGGTCTTTGGGGTATATTTTTAAGCTTGATGGAGGTCTAGTAAGCTTGATGGAGGTCTAGTAAGCTTGATGGAGGTCTAGTAAGCTTGATGGAGGTCTAGTAAGCTTGATGGAGGTCTAGTAAGCTTGATGGAGGTCTAGTAAGCTTGATGGAGGTCTAGTAAGCTTGATGGAGGTCTAGTAAGGAAACTAACAATTATATGAATAACTGAATAGACCAAAAAAACAGCCACTAACCCCTTAAGCAGCACGAGGGAATCGGGAATCATGTCTAAAAATATATTTCTATTTATTTGACGTCAACTGCTCCTCGATCTCAATCATCACATACACCAGCCTTATAGATGACACTCTAATAATTTGGTTGAACCTAAGTTAAAAATATATATTATAAATTAAGCCTTTCACGTTCATATGACGCAGAGGTTGCCAGATTAGCAATAAGAAATAGAGTTCTCTCACTCTTATAATTACCTCTCCAAAATTAGTTTTCTGCCCACAGCTAACTCAAAGACAACTGCAGAGGTTGAAGTAACTAAACCAAAGGTTTCTAAATACCCCTGATGGTAACAAAGGCTTTAAAGTATCCCCAATAGGCTCAAAATCGCGTCATATGTCGGAGAGGGTTAAATTCAGTGTCCTTCACATAATTATATATTATCAAAATAAACATGTGAAGGGAAAACACGATGAATGTAATTATTTTATCGTGGCCATCTTCTTCTAACGGGACAAGAGAGCTTTAGTCTATTCGCTGTAAGTAGGCGAAAAATCATGACCTCTATCCTTTGTAACTCAAAGAGGGCTAGAGCAAATTGACGGTAAAATTCCACATCTATTGATGGACTGACTCTTCCCAAATGGTAGACATATTAGCTCGATTACTCTAGTCGTTTTTTAGTTACAGAGGTTAGAGGTCATGATTTCTCGCCTACTTACAGTGGATAGACTATAGTGAGAGGCATATGAGGCAGTCTATGTATTTGATTTATATGAGAAAGAAAGAAAAAACTCCATATCCTTAACCCACTTATTAACTCTATCTTAGCCATGGGTGATCTTTTTGGACCACCCATTTAGGCTCATTAGGCAGGCTATATTTAAGATGTTTCACCTCATCAGTTTGGAGATTTTAAGACGTTTCGCCCCATTAAGGTATCAATATTTTTTTCAGAGTGGACTAGAGCAAACCTTGTTTAGGAGAAACTGGTCTCCGGCGACGACACTGTACTGAAAGATGTATTCATTTATATAGAGAGGAGGTTCTGGGGGGCCTTTATTTTGTGAATTTTATTTATATATTTATATATTAATTATTATATTGGTTTTAAAGCATGAAGTGGGTATTGGGAAGTGGTGTTAATGTTGTTGAGGAAAATTTATATAGATTCCTCAAAAATAGCAAAACAATCCATAATCGCGCGCACACACACACACACACACACACATACAGAGAGAGAGAGAGAGGGAGAGAGAGGTCGGATGAGGTAGTGTTATCCGGTGTTCTGAGAAGCCCTGTGACTCACCGCAGTGTGTAGTAGCACGACCCGGAGATCCAACCCGTAGTGGTGACCAACCCCATGGCCAACACAGAGAGAGAGAGTGTGAGTGTGTGTGTGTGTGTGAGAGAGAGAGAGAGGGAGGGAGGGAGATAGAGAGAGAGTGAGAATGAGAGAGAAAGATATTTATATAGATACACTGGCCCCACAATTGTCTTACGATCCTTGCGAGGTGGCCAGGGCTTAATCCTAGTAGAGATAGCAACCCTAAGAGTAAGATAAAGTGGAAAGAAAGGATAGCAAATATGAAGGCTCTCTCCCAATCCTCCGGCAATTTGAGAGAGAGAGAGGAAATACTAGCTTAACGTAGATAATATTAAAACATTACCAAAATATACCGCAATTCTGAGCCAATCTTGACATGCTTAAAGTTATACACTTACACTTACACTTAGTTACACTTAGTTGTATTCCGTCCGTTAGTGACACAGTTGAGCTGGGGCTCCACTGCGACCAGGCAGCTCCCTTTCTTCCACTCTCCATTCCAGAAGTCGGTTGGAGTTGGTGCTGGGGTATCCTGGTGTTGGTGGCCGGTCCGGTATTTTGGCCAGCCACATGTCCAAGTGTTTCTTGAAGGTGTCTGGAGACACCCCGGTTATGTTCCTGAGAGGGGCTGGTATACAGTTGAACAGTCTGGTTCCATTGTATGTAAAGCTGTGATGGATCAGGGATTTGATTTTTTGTGTTGATCCCGGCGTAGTCCTCACATAGCACAGCCTCCCTCGCCTTTGGTGCTGAGTCTCTTGGATGTTTGGGTTTGGTACCTTTTTTTCCAAAATCTTCCAGACGTAGATGATGATGTATCTCTCCCTACGTCTTTGAAGTGAGTACAGCTGCAGCTCCTTAAGTCTCTCCCAGTAGTTAAAGTGTTGAAACCCATGGATTTTACTGGTGAATGTCCTCTGGGTGGCTTCAATTTCTGTTATTTCTCCTACTTTTTGGGGAGACCAGAGCTGGGAGCAGTACTCCAGTCGTGGTAGGACCAGTGACTTCCACAATGTTAGCATACACCTCTCATTTCTTGTGTGGAAGGTTCTCAGGATCCAGCCTGCTATTTGTTTTGCTGTTGTTGTGGCTTTGGTAATATGCTGGGAAAAAGTGGCGTCACTGCTCATATTTACTCCCAAGTCCTTCACTGTGTCCTTGGCGGTAATTTCTTGCTGTCCGCTTTTGTAGTTGGTGTCGTTTTGTAGTGCTCTCTTGTTCCCGTACCTTAGAAGCTCGAACTTGTCTCCGTTTAGGGCCATGTTGTTTTCTTCTGCCCACTTCAGGATTTTGTCCAAGTCTTGTTGTAGTAGCTGAGCATCATGTTGTGAGGTGATTTTCTTCATGAGTCTGGTGTCGTCTGCAAACGATGTGGCTGTTGAGTGTTCCAGGTCCCTGTCGATGTCTCCTATCATGATGAGGAATAGGAGAGGTCCCAGTACTGATCCTTGTGGTACTCCGCTGATGACCCCACCTGCTTCTGATAGGCTTCCTTGAACCGTGACTCTTTGTTTTCTGTTGGTGATGAAGCTATGGAGCCATCTTCCAAGGTCTCCCCCTATTCCCAGTGATTTGAGTTTATGTAGAAGGATCCCATGGTCCACCTTGTCAAAAGCTTTGGCGAAATCTAGATATATGACGTCTACATTTTCTCCGTCTTGAATATCCTGTAGGATTTTGTCGTAGTGTGATAGTAGTTGTGAGAGGCAGGAGCGGCCTTTTCTAAAGCCATGTTGCCCCTCGTTGAACGCCTCATTATCTTCCAGGAAGCTGACCATCTTAGCTCTTATTGTTCTTTCTATGATTTTAATAAGGTGTGACGTCAGCACCACTGGTCTGTAATTTTTGGCTATGCCTTTACTACCCCCTTTGTGTATTGGTGTGACATTACCTTCTTTTAGGGATTGTGGTACATATCCAGTTTGGAGGGACTTGCTCCACAGCAGTTTTAGAGGCAGGGCTAGCTGATGTTTGCAGTTTTTTAGCAGTTGGGCATGAAAGCCGTCTGGTCCTGCTGCAGAGTTTGGTCCAATCTTGTCGATGGCTGCTATTATGTCCTCTGTTGATACTGTTACCGAGGAGAGTTGATGTGGTGTCTCTGGAGCGTTGCCAAAGAAAGTCGTTGCATTCTCGATTTTCTTGTCTTCATTTGGCGGGCTGAAGACACTTTCATACTGCTGTTTGAGTATCTTGGCCATTTCGGTTGGGTCACTCTCAAGTTCGCCCGTAGGTTTTGCAAGTGGTCCTATTGTTGTGGTGTTCCTGAGTCTCCTTTTTGCATATGCATAGAAGAATTTGCTATTTACTCGTATGTTTGCAACTGCTTGTAGTTCTTCGCGTGTTCTTTGCTCTTGGTGTGACTGGATGAGTTTACGTTCCACTTCATCAAGCTCTTCTTGTAGTTTGGTGATATTGTGCGCATAGCTGGTCTTCCTTTGCTTGGCTCTCAAGTACGTCCTTTTCTTCATTAGTATTTTTCTATCTCTGGGAATCTGCTTGATCTGCTTCCTGCTTGATTTGGGTGGTATGGTGTTTTACAGGTCTCCAGGCATTGTTGCTGGAGGATACTGAGAGTTTCGTCGACGTTTTTATCTTCGAATAGTGCCCTCCAATCAGTTCCTGCCAGTTCTGCTCTCAGTCTGTCCCAGTCTATATCTTTGCTGTAGAAGTTGAGATCTTTCAGAGAGGTGCAGGGTATTTGGCTTGATTCCTGTTGACATCTTCTTGGTGGTGTGGCGGTTGGTGTGGGGGTTCTAACTTTGATGAGGCTGTGGTCGGACATTATAGTTTTTACAGTTTCATACGAGTGTACCAGGTCGAAGTTGTTGCCAAATAGTAAGTCCAGTGTGTTGTTGCCTCTTGTAGGTTCCTCGATGTATTGCTTCATGTATGCAGTGTCCATGATAGTCATTAGCTCCTTGGCTTGCTGTTTTTCCTCCCTGGTTCCTCCATCTATTTTCATGGTTGCCCAATTGATGATGGGCAGGTTGAAGTCTCCTGTGATGATGACATCTGTAGCGGGAGTTGGAAGATTTTGTAGGAGTGATTGTATTTTCTCTGTGACCTCCTTGAAAATTTCCCCTGTGGTGTTTGGAGGTCGATACAAAATTATGATGAGCATGTCGGTTTGTCTTATGTGTACTGCTAGTAGCTCTGTTGTGCCGTTTGAGAATGCAACTAAAGTTTCGGTATTTGCAGCCATATCCTCCCTTAGGTAGAGTGCTACTCCTCCGTGGCTTCTGTCCTCTCTGTCGGCTCTGAATAGAGTGAAATTATGGATATTGATCTCTGCATCCAAAATTTTTCGTTCAGGTGTGTTTCTGTGAGGGCTAGAAAAATTGAGTTGTCTTCCTCTGCAATTTCTCCCAACATAGGGACTTTACATTGATTGTTTCGTGGGTAAAGTCCTCTGATGTTGCCCACATCAAAACTAGTTAGTGGTAGTTGCACCTTCCTCTGTGGTTCGTGTCTGGCCCCTCGGTTTGGGCTAGGAATCTCTCCATAATCACTTGAGACCGTTTTTCCACTTCCAGAAGACGTCCCATTACTACCTCTAAAAAAGCACCTTGGTCGGGCATAGCCGTGTGTACCGCTGCTGGTCTGGCCTTGTGAGTTTGCTGGATGGTTGGCCAGCTTCTGAGGGCATTGCGTTGACTTTCTATTTTTTCCTCATATGTTGGTGTGTAAGCAAATTCCCTTTGAATGTGTCCTGTAGCGTGTTCCCTTGGTCTGTTGACGTTGTTTCTTGGCGTCAGTATTTTGGTTCCCTTGATGTGTGGAAGATTGCAGTCTCTCATAGTACATGCCCTTTTGTTGAGTGAGATTCTGCATACATATGGGTGGTAGTCGATGCATTTCCATCCACGCTTGCAACCTATTCTTTCATCCCGCCCGTGCTTCATGAATTTTGCACATATTTTTGGGTGGTCTTGTTTGCATCCCCTGCCCACTACTCCGTATCGGCATTCATTTCTTAGGTAGAAATTGCATACTTCTATTCTTTTCCTCCTAATATCGGTGCCCCTGTAATCAGCTCTGGGCCTAGGTCTCCATGAATTTGTATTTACAGCACTAACCTCCCCTGTTCTACTGTATGTAGGAGCATTTTGGCCGCATCCGTTGCATGTGGGGTGTGTGCTCGTTGGGGTCCCCGACCTCACCTGTCTTGCTGCATTTTGAGGGGGCTCTGCCGTGTCTGCTAGTGTTGCGGTGGGGGGGCTATGTGCATCTGGCATTGTGATGCTAATATTTCCTGGTGTGTTCCCCATCCCTAGATCTAGGCCTATAGCCACGTTTGGTGAGTTACTGGTATGGGGGTTGTCACCGTCACTCTTGCCTAAGGCTACTTCTGGGCTTATGGGTAGGCCTTGGCCTAGGTCAGTGTCCCCAGTTAATTCCTTGGTTTTTGGAGTAGGCCTATTGTCAGCTGGCGTGTTGGTGACATCTTTGTTGCTCTGGGGCTGAACATGTATTTTTCTTACCTTACTTATCGCTCCAGAGTTGGTTATTCGTTCCTTGTGTTGGAGAACGGCTGCTTCTGCCTCGGCCACCCACTCACCTTTTGTGTCAAGCTTTGTTAGGGAGCATGTTTTGCACATGAATTTCCTTGCCGTTTTTGCATAGTTGAGAATTTGATAGGCAGGGAGTTCTGTGCAAAAATAGTGCAGCCAATCCTGGCAGTAGTCGCATTGGATTGCATTTTTTTCACCTGCGAACTTGATTCCGCAGTCGGGGCACTCTGGGTCGGGTTTGTTTTGATCCCCGGCCATTGTTGGCGTCATGTTCTTAGTCACTGTTTTTTTTTTTTTTTTTTTCTCTTATTTTCACTTCAATCCTTCTGTTTCGGTCTTTGTTTCTTGTATATGTGCACTCACTAAGTGTTTATGTATGTTATTCTGTCTTTGGTAATCACCGATTGCACTTTCTTTACGAGAAACACTTGATAATGTATGGAGCTACAGTGTGACGTGGCCTTGACCTTGATACCTTATACCTTACGGACACACAAACTACACAGACTTTTCCGTCCTTGCTAGGTAGTCCGGCTTTACTTAAATATAAGGACAATAAAGCAGAAGGGTCTCTCTCTCCGTTACTCAAGCACCCTCCTAATTTGAGGTAGGCAGGAAACATGGCTTGGGGGTCGGGGGGTCCCCTGCAGAGTGACAAGATATCTACTGGGAAGTTTATTGTAAGTAATTAAGAGGAGAAGAACAAAACATCAAATACTTAACCTATATTGTTTTCCAATATTACTTTGTACTCCAGCCCTCCAGCTTCTCGAGAAAAAATCTAGGCTCGTCTTGGAAATGTTTCGTGTGGTGGTCACCAGCCCATATAAATATTTTATTACAGTCGTTCACCAAGCGAAAGAACTATGTAATAGCTATATACAGTATGTATATACGGTTTAGAAGTAAAGTGGGTTGGTGAACAAATATTAAGTATATATATATATATATATATATATATATATATATATATATATATATATATATACCGGTATATATATATATATATATATATATATATATATATATATATATATACTGTATATATATATATATATATATATATTGTTACGTCCCTCGAAACTCCGAGCCTGCTCAACCCTTCCTGAAGCCCACAACCAACCAAATCTACCTCTACATGGAGCTTCAAAGCACCACACCAGCGCCATGAACCTTTGTATATACTCTTCAATGATCGTTAACTCGCCCCACACTACTAGGGGGCGAGCTTCTTTTCTTAGTGACCAACTCTTTCCCGAGTCTATGAGTGATCTTATTTTTAGACTATCTTCCGTGTTTCTTGGACTATAGCTCGGGGTGGTGTCTCTGTGAATACCTGGAGTACAGTCGGGTTGTTACTTACCTTCTCTTCAATCTACCAACTAGAGAGTGTGACGCTTAGGCTAACAATCCTCATTAACCGTGATTGAGCACGTGACTATATTTCAATGTCATAATTTCATGTTTCTAGTTTATAATATTTGTTTATATATTTATATTTATTTATTTTTATTTGTAAGAGTTATAACTAATATTTTACTTTTAATATTTAACCCTTCTGTAAATAATTCAATTAGTAATTCAAATTTCTTGTAATTTTATTAATCTTTAACTTTACTTTACTTTAATAATAATAATAATAATAATAATTAAATTATTTCTTGGTTTTGAAATCCTATTAGAATAGGCATTAATGAAGCTTGGTTGGTTAACCCTTGAACATATACTATAAGACTAGCCAAGAACTGGAATATTAATGAAGTAACTCTATAAGAATTATATCCCTATAAGAAATCTACCCATACCATATCTACTAAATACCTACCTATCAAATTCAGTCTCTTGTACGGTTTGAAGTTCCCATACCTCTAGAGTCTTGAGGCCAAATAATTTAAGATTACAATATCTGTTGAGCAATACTTCGAATTGTTACAAGATATATATATATATATATATATATATAAAGAGAGAGAGAGAGAGAGTCTAGTTGGATGAATATTCTACCATAACCGATGAATGAAGGTCAACACATACACGATATTAAGCAAATTTTAACGGTATAATATTTACAATTCCCTTTTTCCTTATCTCGTGTCTCTGTATATTCTTCAAGGTTTAACAAGTTAAGAAGCGAATGATGTAAATGTCACCCAATCATTACCATATATATATATATATTGAGAATATATCACAAATACGCGTGAGCCACTAAATGTTTCTAGTCTCTCAGTGGGGATCGAACCATCGACCATCAGGACGATAGCCGACGCTTTAATCAATTACACCACGGCAGTCTAAAAGACACTCAGCCTTCTATCCTATTTATGTTAGGGAGAAGGGAAACCCACTAGGCGAATATATTTCAATTCAAACCTAGTTGTAGGATCCATATTTCCAGAATACCATACAAGGATTTCTGAGTGTCCCGACGCAACTCGGGTCGAAATTGATTTCATTTAATTCTAACCCACAAAGCATGAGAGTGGGTTTCCCTTCTCCCTAACATAAATAGGATAGAAGGCTGAGTGTCTTTTAGACTGCCGTGGTGTAATTGATTAAAGCGTCGGCTATCGTCCTGATGGTCGATGGTTCGATCCCCACTGAGAGACTAGAAACATTTAGTGGCTCACGTGTATTTGTGATATATTCTCAATATTTGTAACTCTCATGCTTTGTGGGTTAGAATTAAATTAAATCAATTTCGACCCGAGTTGCGTCGGGACACTCAAAAATCCGTGTATGGTATTCTGGAAATATGGATCCTACAACTAGGTTTGAATTGAAATATATTCGCCTAGTGGGTTTCCCTTCTCCCTAACATAAATAGGATAGAAGGCTGAGTGTCTTTTAGACTGCCGTGGTGTAATTGATGAAAGCGTCGGCTATCGTCCTGATGGTCGATGGTTCGATCCCCACTGAGAGACTAGAAACATGTATATATATATATATATATATATATATATATATATATATATCTAAATATTTGTTAAATGTTGCTTAATATTGATTCATAAAAATTAAAAGAGTGTTGTACAAGCCAATGGACATTTCCTTAATTATATAAGTGGTAGACTGTGCTCTGTTCAAAACTAATCTCAACTGTACGTAAATGTATGTTGATTCATATTTAATAAGATGCTAGACGATAGAGAAAGACCGGGAGCATTGGCGAAAATATATTAATTGGAATTATCAATTGTTTGTTTTCAGATTTGCAATGTGATGTATAGGGAACATATTTTACAGATTGATATGCCCTTGGGCTACGTTACAAATGTACATTGTATACCTTAAATAAATAAATAAATATATATATATATATATATATATATATATATATATATATATATATATATATATATATATATATATATATTCTTTAACTGTCTTCGTGGCGCAATGCATAAGGTGTTGATTTATGGTGTGAGCGTCCTGGGTTCGAATCCACGGACTGCCACATGTGTGTTTAATTTCATTAATCGATTTTAGGAGTAGAGTTGGTTGTTGGATAGAACATAATAATTGATATTGGTTCAGGAGTAATTTATCGAGAGGACTTCCCTAGTGGTTAAGGCCCCATTAATTGCTCTTTCCATTCACATATGCATAGCCTACGTGAGTTGCAGTTGGGATGTGTGTACATGCTTAGATTGATATGCAGGATTCGAAGTTGCATAATAAATCGTAGGCAGTGTCCACTATTCTTTAACTGTCTTCGTGGCGCAATGCATAAGGTGTTGATTTTCGGTGTGAGCGTCCTGGGTTCGAATCCACGGACTGCCACATGTGTGTTAAATTTCATTAAACGATTTTAGGAGTAGAGTTGGTTGATGGATAGAACATAATAATATATATATATATATATATATATATATATATATATATATATATATAAATGTGATTGTGTGTGTGCAGTCGCACATATCCAAGTACTGCGAAGGCTGTACGTACCTTTTAGTATCAACAGTGTTCAGCAGGGTCACGCAGTCCATAGGCATAAATAACGTAACAGGTTGTCAACTAATAATAAAACCTCCACAACAATACAAACGAGGTCTTGCAAGCTATAATTAGAACTATTTGCCTCACGGAACTGATTTTCACACGTGCCCATGGAATAAGGAGTGTTATCCATTGGACTGGTGTCGTATGCCTATATAATAATTAACAAGCACAATTGATTACGAAATGTTTTGAAAGCTAAACCATTTCGGAACGTTGAGTATGAACAGAAATAATTATCAAGCATCTTGGTTAATAAGCCTTTTGGATACGGCAAACTTCAATATGAAATACCTTGGACATCAAATCTGTTCGATATGTAAAGGTCTGCGTCAGAAAATTAGACTCTCGTCACCATAATATGCTAACGTGTAATTAAACGTTGACTGAATAGAGCCACCGAGATCCTTCTAATCCCTTCTACTTTGTATAAGATTTAAAATAATGCTAATATAAATTAAGAGTGGGTCAAAGCATCCAGTCCCTCCCCCTCATTAACTTGAAATAAATGTATATTTAGGTTTCCAATGAATGAGTACTCGGTAGAATATACCGAGTGTAATTCGTGTAATACATGAACGTGGCGTTGCATGCAATCAACAACAATACGGATATATTTGCACTGACGTGCCTGTCCTAGTTCCTCCCAAACCTCAGATTGCTCTTACCAATCCCCAAATTTGATCAATGACATGTATATATACAACACAATATATGCAGTCACCATAACGTGCCTAATCAATGTTTTAGTTATTCCTGAATCAATGGAAGTTAAATGTTGCGATGTAGCCTTGCATTTACACATACAGTATATTATGTCATCATGTTATTGACTTATTAGAAGACTCATTGAATAACAATGTACTGTAAACAGCAACATTTTATTCGGAATTCTATTGTATTAGTCTTGTGGTATCAGTAATACTGAAGCGAAATATACAAATACGTAATTAACTAGAGGGGATCTCGGGAAACTGTGTATCTCCGCCTACGCTGGCAGAGGTATGCACTCTTATGATCGGCTCCTAAATGGAATCACTTCTTCCTTTGTGCATATCCTATCTGCCCACGAAACTTCGTGAACATCGGTTACTAGCTTTGTGGGCTGCCTACTTTGGTGGAGGTATGCGCTCAACCGATCACCTCCAAACCTGAAAAGCTTCTTCCTTGGCGCATATCCTGTCTGCCCACCCCATTTCGTGAACACCGGTTCATAGCTTTTTGAGATATTTTGCTTACAAACAACAAACGGAGGCAAATATATTATGGCCTCTCCTACAATTCTATAACTACTCGTCAGTACTTACCATGTGCATTTATAAAAAATTATGTGCAAAAAAAAAAAAAAAAAAAAAAAAAAAAAAAACAGTTATCTCAAGGTATTCCTCTGCCGCACCCCAAGTTCACATGTCATTTACTATCTGTCTGTTTATGTTGAGGATTATTCATCAGCATCTTATTATGCACATACAGTATAGTCCGAAACCACTACCGGTACTACGACAATACATTAAGGGGAGGTCTCCACTTGAGGGATTTTTTTCTTGACCCCATTCTCCCTCATGTTTAGCCCCATTGCTTTTGATATTATAAAACGTTTGCCCCATTAGTTTAGCGATTTTAAGAACTTTCACCCCATATTAAGACCTTTCGTGCAATTCAGGTGTCTATTTTATCCTGGCGAGCGATAGCGAGCCTGTAATTTAAGGGGAATCGGCCTTCGGCCGGGAAATTTTTCTACCGAAAAATGTACAAATTTATCTTGAAAAGGACTCGAGGGGGTGTAATTTTAAGGTTGATGGAGGTCTAGGGAACAAACTAAATACCTCCCCTTAAGAGCCACTTGCAAGCAAACTGTACTAGAAACCATACATATAATTGCGTGCGGCCATAATTATCTACAGTGTAAGATCTATTTGTATACGATTGTTGGATGTTCACCCTTTCTGTCAACAAAGAGGTTTATGCTGCGGCTAATTTGAATTGTTGACGTAAAGAGTTATGGCAGAAAGCGAGTTTGAATTTGTATTTTGTCTTTATGTTCATTGTTATCTGTTGTGATGTCCCTATTCGGGCTCTGTCTTGAGTCGCCCCCCCCCCCCCAAAAAAAAAAGGAAGAAGGAAAGGTACAAAGGAGTACAAAGGAAATCAAGCAACAAGAGGTCTAGTGACCCTTCTAGGCTGCTTGTTCTCCAAAACACTGAGGATCAAGTGTCCAAACAGTGGTTTAGAGTGGGTAAGGGAACATTGGAAAGGGAACTACTGCCCTGGAACTAATGTCCGTGGCAGGACTAGGAAGTTAGTAGGGGACATATGGGTTAGTAACTGAGGGGAGGATAAAATAAAGTTATTCATTTACAAACGCAGTCAGTCGCGGGTTTGATGCGATATATTTGTCTAGGCGGAGTTTAAATGAATCAACGGTGCTGCAGTCTATAACGTCTAGGGGAAGCCCATTCCACAAGTTGACAACTCGATTGAAGAAGAAATTCTTAGATTCGTGTGAGTTAAAAGATTTACCAATAATTTTGCAACCGTTTCCCCGCGTGTAATTAGATTGGTCGATAGTGAAGTACTTACTACAGTTCATATTGTCGATGCCTTTGATGATTTTGAACACTTGAATTAAGTCACCTCTTCTGCGCTGGGTTAAAGGAAATAGATTTAATTCTCTAAGACGCTCTTCGTATGGTTTGTTCTTTAGGCTAGGTTTCATTTTGGTAACTCTACGTTGAACTCGTTCTAGCTTGTTTATGTCTTTTTGGTAATAAGGGCACCAGCATTGAACGCAGTATTCCAGAAGAGGGCGAACTAAGGAATTGTAAAGGGTTAGGATAACGTCTTTGGATTTATGCTCAAATGACCTGCCTATAAAGCCAATTATTTTGTTTGCCTTCTTAACAACTTCTGAACATTGTTGACTCGGTTTTAGGTTACTCGATATTGTTGTCGAAGGTGGGGATGGTGCATGAGTATATATACTGTACAATAGGAAGCGAGTTGTTTGTGATGGATTTTTAGTATATTTAAAGGAAATGTACATTTTCAGAAAATTTCTTCACGAGGCAAATATTTTCGTGAAAAGATAAACTTTTTGCGCGAACAAATGTTACTGCATGTAATTCATCACATATTGTTTCGTGAGGGAAAAATGAGCGAAAATGGCTGACGAGTGATAATTAATTTACCGAAAAAGCATAGGTGAAGCTTACTGTTAGGGAAACATGGGGGAAATTGAGTAGAAATTAAGTAAAATACCTTCTGGGCAAACGTGACTTGCGAGGGAAAATTACGTGGGTGAAAATTACTTGTCTGTCGATAATAGTTGTGGGTAAAAATTGACTTGAGGTCGAAGATTATTTGTATGTGTAATTGGTTTGTGCTCTAACATAATTTGTAGGCGAAAGTAATTTACGGCAAAGACAAAGGAAATCACGCATATGCACTACTGTACCTCGACTTGCAATTTGGTAATGAGTGTTCTTAAGGGGGGTGACTTGTTATTTGTGTCCTTTTCTCTCTTTCTCTGGCTTGTATCCATTCGGCCCCATTCAGCCAACTATTTTAAGACGTTTATCCCCATCTAGGTGTTGATTTCATCCTGGCGAGCGATAGCGAGCCAGCATTATATGAAGAAATCCGGAGCCAGCATTATATGAAGAAATCTGGCTTCGCCGGAGACGTTTTCTATCGAAAAATGGACAAATTTAGCCTGCTGTCAAACAAAAATAAACAATATGCTGGCTCGCTACCGCTCACCAGTAAAAAATTGACACCTGGGGGGATAAACGTCTTAAAACAGTAGGCTGAATGGGTCCAAATGGATACAAGCCAGAGAAAGATAGAAAAGGACAGAACAAAAACAGGTCACCCCCCCCCCCCTCCCCTTAACATGGATAAATATGAATATGTCAAGGCTGTTAAATATATTGCTATTATATATTCATAAATATCCAAAACAATTTGGTTAAGCATTATTCTCCTCCAAAAAATATAAGACAAAGGATGCGCCTATAGACCATTGCTGTACGAATGCCATGTTTTTAGATCGGTATCTACATTAATACTGTATCATATCAAATTGTCTGTATTCCTAACTTCCGTTGAAATAGAGAAAACATTTGATTATGCTATAGAAGGTGATTCGAACCGCGTCATTGATAAGGATACAAAGAGATAAGCTTGTCAACGAAACTGTATTAAAAATGATAATGGTGTTACAATAGACGAGGGTTATATATGCTTTGCGGTTATGCAGAAATATGTAAATACCTTCTAAATTTCAACACAAAAAATAAGGCAAACTAATATAAATATTCTCATCCCCAAACCTTCAACAACATGTAATAGTAAGGTGTAGCTTTAAGTATTACTCGTTTATGACCGCAGATTAAAGGCCACTTGAGAGAGAAAAATAGCTTTCCCGAAAAAATAATTCCATAAGGATGATAAGGGAGCCCACCTCGTTTGTTTTCCCTTTCTCTCCCTCTCTCTTTGGCTTGTATCCATTCGGCCCCACTCAGCCCCACTCAGCTTATTGTTGTAAGACGTTTACCCCCATCCAGGTGTCAATATTTTCCGCGTGCTAGCATATATATATATTTTTTTGTTTTGACAGTAAGCTAAATTTGTAAATTTTTCGATAGAAAAATCTCTCCGGCGAAGCCGGATTTCTCCATACAATGCTGGCTAGCTATCGCTCGCCAGGAAGAAATCGACACCTGGATGGGGATATACATCTTAAAACAGTTGGCTGAATGGGGTCAAATGGATACAAGCCAGGGAAAGAGAGAAAAAGAGATAACGATAAAACAAATCCGGTGACCCCCCTTGCGCTCTTCCACTTGAGTCACAGACACGAACCAAGGTCAATGTTGACATTGGGTCGTCACGCGGAAGAAGAGAAGGATCCGTCGCTGCTCATATGTACGTCAACTTGTAAATACATACATATAAAACATGTACACACAGAGAAGTATGCACTCTTACATATATACCTACATCAGTACATGCTCTTACATATATACCTACATCAGTACATGCTCTGACTTATGCACATGTATAGTATATTGTATAGCATAGTTTGTTGATACGCACTACATTGCCACCCATATACACACACATATTTACATATTCACATACGGTACATTGGCACACAGACATTTGTTCCACACGCACACACATTGATACCCATGTACACATTGGTAAGTACACACCCATTTACACACATGCAGTATAAACACTAACTTTAAGGGGAGGGTTTTAGTTTGTTCCCCAGACCTCCATCAAGCTTAAAATTACACCCCCCTAAACCCCCCTTTCAAGATAAATTTGTACATTTTTCGGCAGAAAACTGTCCCGGCCAAAGGCCGGTTCCTCTTAAATTACAGTCTCGCTTTCGCTCGCCAGGACAAAAATCGACACCTAAATGGCAGGAAACGTCATAAAATTGAGAGAAATGGGGCGAAAGTTCTTAAAATTGCCAAACTAATGAGATGAACGTCTTAAAATTTCAAAATCAATGGGGCTAATCATGAGGGAGAAGGGGATCTAGAAAAACTACCCATCCCCCCTTAGCTCACACAGTGCACACACTCACACACACAACAATACACTGAGCTATTTCCTCCCAATACTCTGACGGTGCCCTTGACTTGACCTAGGTGGGGCAGAGAATGAAGGGAGGTAACAGAAACAAAAAACAACTGCAGATATTTAAAGACAGGCTGAAGAATAGGTAACACAAGCAACAACACAATGTCTGCAGATATTGAGAGACAGACTGAAGAATAGATCAAGAAACAAAAAATGTCTGCAGATATTGAGAGACAGACTGAAGAATAGATCAAGAAACAAAAAATGTCTGCAGATATTGAGAGACAGACTGAAGAATAGATAACAGAAACAAAAAA
This sequence comes from Paralithodes platypus, assembly GCA_032716605.1. Classification (NCBI taxonomy): domain Eukaryota; kingdom Metazoa; phylum Arthropoda; class Malacostraca; order Decapoda; family Lithodidae; genus Paralithodes; species Paralithodes platypus. The sequence continues at coordinate 23,660,836 of CM064544.1, read as the reverse complement.
CGAATGCAGATATTGAGAGACAGACTGAAGAATAGATAACAGCAACAATAAATAAATAAATATTGAGAGACAGACTAAAGAATAGGTAACAAAACAACAAAGAAACGGCTGCAGATATTGAGACAGACTGAAGAATAGGTAACAAAAACAACAACAAAATGACTGCAGATATTGAGAGACAGACTGAAGAATTAGTAACAAAAACAAAACAAAATTACTGCAGATATTGAGACACAGACTGAAGAATAGGTAACCAAAACAACTAAAAACGACTGCATATATTGAGAGACAGACTGGAGAATAGGTAACAAAACAAAAACAAAATCAATGCAGATATTGAGTGACAGCCTGAAGAATGATCGATGATGAAGAGGGATTATATTTACGAGAGGTTGAGATAACTATGAATGAGTACCTGTAGCAAAATGGATAGACATTGTGGTGGATAATAGGGCAGAGCAGTGCAAGGAGGTAATAGTAATGGATAGACATTGTGGTGGATAATAGGGCAGAGCAGTGCAAGGAGGTAATAGTAATGGATAGACATTGTGGTGGATAATAGGGCAGAGCAGTGCAAGGAGTAATAGTAATGGATAGACATTGTGGTGGATAATAGGGCAGAGCAGTGCAAGGAGGTAATAGTAATGGATAGACATTGTGGTGGATAATCAGAGCAGTGCAGGAGGTAATAGTAATAAAATGTGATTGATTCTATATGTCAAACACATTGATTAAATTAGAGGTGGATATGAGGCTAAATAATCAAACAAGAGATGGGGAGACTTATGTGGCAAAGTGAAAAAGAAAATGGAATATAAAACTATTATTAATATAGAGAGAGAGCTTAATAGTGGAATGAAAAAGTATGATCGAAGTAATGACGTGTGGGTGAAGAATTATTTAGTGAGAAGTGCGGCAGTATATATATATATATATATATATATATATATATATATATATATATATATAGAGAGAGAGAAGAGAGAGAGAGAGAGAGAGAAGAGAAAAGAGAGAGACGAGAGAAATGGAGAGAGATGAAGTAAGAGAGAGAGATAGAGAGAGAGAGAGAGAGAGAGAAGAGAGAGAGAGAGAGAAGAGAGAGAGAGAGAGAGAGAAGAGAGAGAGAGAAAGAGAGAGAGAGAGAGAGAGCGAGAGAGAGAGAGAGAAGAGAGAGAGAGAGAGAGAGAGAGAGAGAGGAGAGAGAGAGAGAGAGAGAGAGAGAGAGAGAGAGAGAGAGAGAGAGAGAGAGAGAGAGAGAGAGAGAGAGAGAGAGAGAGAGAGGTGTAAGGTGTAAGCACATCCTGTCATTATCTCTGGGAACAAGGTGTAACGAGCGAGCGTGAGCGATGAGTAGGGAGAATCTGATATCTGACGAAATTCAAAGGCACAACAGTGACATCATTTAATCCCAACAATAAGTTAGTTTATGAGTCTGTTCATCTGGGCATAACAAGGGACTGGAGTTCTCGAAAAGAGGCTCCAGTTTTGACGCTATTCTTGACTTTCGGTGTGCTGGTTTAATAATTCAGAAGGGTTGATAGCCTCTGAAGTCCTATTTTAATTAACTAACTAATGGTCATACTTCAGATATTTAGCGTATGGTACGCAGTGAAAGGTGATACCAGTGTTGCCAATTTAGCTACTTTCCCACTAGATCTACAGCTATTTAATTCGGTCTAGCGGATTTTTTTTTACATCTAGCGACATTCATTCTAGCGATAGTCAGTATATTTGAGCCATTTTGGAGCAATATTGTAGAGATTGTGGCATTATTCTAGTGATTTTCGGCATTATTTACTATCTAAGGGGTGTCTTGATTTGGTAACCCTGGGTGATAATATACATTCTATCCGAACCATTCTGATACGCTTAGCTACGATACAACAATATTCTCTGGAACCACCATAACCGAATCACTGGTTTCCCACAATCAATGTTCCCTGTTTGTATCATTGTAATAGTTATCCAGCAACTTGTGCTGCTGATACTATTGAAAAATACACTAACATATGTGTTGACGTTTGTACTGAGAGGTAGGTATGTGATGATAGAGGTAGGTATGTGATGATAGAGGTAGGGATGTGATGATAGAGGTAGGGATGTGATGATAGAGGTAGGTATGTGATGATAGAGGTAAGTATGTGATGATAGAGGTAGGTATGTGATGATAGAGGTAGGGATGTGATGATAGAGGTAGGTATGTGATGATAGAGGTAGGTATCTGATAATAGAGGTAGGTATGTGATGATAGAGGTAGGGATGTGATGATAGAGGTAGGTATGTGATGATAGAGGTAGGGATGTGATGATAGAGGTAGGTAACGGATGAAAAAAAAAATGTTTTAACTTTATAGATATAGAGTGTTATTTATCTTGACGCATTTGACAGTTTATTCTGGCTATCACATGACGATAGTATACAGTTTAAGAAGGATCTGAGGGAATTATAAGGGTGAAGACTATCCCACTGAACTCTCTGACTTCCACATACCCTTTCTAATCTGCATACAATCGTCTGACAATAGCCGAAAAAACCAGAAACGAAATACGTATTGAATGTTGAAAGGGATAGGAACATTTGAAGCTATTGTAGCAGGCATAACATTACTCTCCAGACATGTAAGTTTAAAGGGAAATATTCTCTTAAGGGATTATTTTTTGAACCTCCTTCTCCCTCATGTTTACCCCCTTTAGTTTTGAGATTTTAAGACGTTCGCCCCGTTAGTTTGTAGATTTTAAGACACGTCACCCAATTTCTGGCAATTTTAAGATCTTTCGTGCTATTTAGGTGTTGATGAATTCCTTGCCAGCGATAAAAAAGGTTGTACTTTAGGAGGATTGGGACATGTTTCTACCGAAAAATGTACAAATATATATCGAAGTGGGATCGTGGGGGTATTTATTTAAAGCTTGATTAGGTCTACGAAGCAGGCTAAAACTCTCCCCTTAATGAGGCCTCACCTTCAGTTATGACGTCACCTTGATCGGCCGTGTAAGTTGCTGACGTCACCAGCGTAGGAGAAAAAAGAAAAAAAAAACTTTAGGACGTATTCCCTTAGTCCCCGGATGTCACGGAGGTCCGGGATAACAAATCATCTTTTCTCTATGTTCTGTGTGAGGTGTCCCGAGTTCGAATCCCGGGAGGACCATGATTTATGCTTTTATTAGATTATTCAAGTGCAGTGGGGTCTGTAATTGATGATTATTGTTAAGAACGGGGTGTTACTTAGATCCATTAATATTTGGTTCCTTAAGGGGGTGGTAGTGGCTTTTTCTGGACACCCTTCACCCTCATGTTTAGCATATTATTTTTGAGATAATAAGACGTGCGTTCCGTCAATTTGGTGATTTTGAAACCTTTCGCCCCATTATTTTGTCAATGTTAAGACCTTTCGTGTCATTTAGGTATCGATTTTTTCCTGGCGAGCGATAGCGAGCCTGTTATTTTGGAAGGAAGCGGCCTTCAGCCGGGACATTTTTCTACCGAAAAATTTACAAATATATCTTGAAAGGGGGTCTAGGGAGTGTTTTCTTTAAGCTTGATGGAGGTCTAGCGAGGAAACTAGAAAATAAAGTTATTTAAATAAATATATATACCAAAAACCAACAACTTCCCCCTTAACAAGTATGTATTATCATTAGTCATTACCTTCGCCAACTATACGACCCTCCTACCCCTCTCCCTCATACCTACTCACCTCCCCCCCCCCCTCTCTCTCTCTCTCTCTCTCTCTCTCTCTCTCTCTCTCTCTCTCTCTCTCTCTCTCTCTCTCTCTCTCGTTGTAAATAATTGCATTTTACATTAACAATGTAAACAATGACATTACAAATATTATCTTCAATGATGCAGACGACACTAAAATCTGGAATGCAATCATATCAAAAGATGATAGACATATTGAGCAATCAGATCTAAATGAAATCGTGGAGTGGTCATAAAATTGGCAAATACTCTCTAATATAAATAAATGCTAGAGTTACGCATAGGATCTACAATAAGAATAAACCAAGAGTACTGAGTCCTGGTGTGGCGGCGTCTACGCCGTAGGACCACCTCCCGGAGCTGCCAACCGCGGATGGCTGCCGACCCTCCACGGCCGGAGACAAGATCAACGACCAGTGGAGGACAACCGGATGCCGGCCGCGGGGAGCAGTTTCGGGAGCCAAACCGTCACAACCATCCCCTGCCCCCTCCCTGGGGGCACGGGTCCTTGGAGCGGCTTCGGTCTCGCCGGGAATTTCCACACCTCTCACACCACACACACACATCACACAGTTTTTCCTACACCGAGAAATAACTCTCCGGCTGTCATTTCTCGAAGACTTCTTCTAGCCGGAGACATTGAGAGCAACCCAGGACCCACGTTACACATACATATGTCCAACTTGCTCAAAACCCATCACTTCGAGTCGCCACACTAAGGGTTCAGTTCTCTGCAATTCATGCAGGAACTGGACCCACTTCACCTGTACAACACTTGCCTCCAAGAAACACTACACGAACACCTGGATCTGTTCCTCATGCCCCTCCCTCTCCCAGTCAAATCCCTTGCTTAAAACCCGTCCACCTCTCCTCCCCAACCCACCTAGCCTTTCCATATCATCCACTCCCCCCCCCTAAAACCCATCCACCTCTCCTCCCTAACCCACCTAACCTTCCCATACCATCCACATCCTCACCTCAACACACCACACCCCATCCTAATCCATTCCAACCCCCATCTCCTGCTCCCCAATCCCCCCCCCCCCCTCACCCCTCCCAACCTCCCGCCCCTCCCCCACCCCCCCCCTCACCCCCACCCTATCCTCGTGCAGCAGCACCCAACATACATCGTGCACATAACATTAACATTCTTCAATTGAACATAGATGGCATCAACACAAAGAAACACGAACTCTCACACTTCATCAAACAACACAACATACACATTGCCATCTTACAAGAAACAAAACTCCGCACAACACAAAAAACACCCACATTTCATAATTTCACCACCATCAGACAAGACCGGGCTGTCGGCGGGGGCGGTGGACTCATCACCCTGGTACACAAAGAAATATCATACATAGTAACCAGTGTACAAACCAAATCCCTCCTCCCCCCAAATGATAACACAACAGAAATACAATCAATTAAAATACGCACTGGTAACAACTCCAACATAACCATCATAAACACATACATCCCTCCCCAAACATCCCCTACAGTACCAAATGAATACAGACCACACTTACAACACATCACAAACACCCCACACATCATCCTGGGTGGTGACTTCAATGCCAAGACGTCGGCCTGGTTTGTCGACAACCCCGACACAGACAGAGGGCTGGTACTACAAAACCAAGCTGATAACCTCATCATCCTTAACGACATCCATCAACATATCCATATTCCTCACCAAGCCCTCTATAACCCATCATCTCCAGACATCACCTTTTGCTCCCCAGAACTCGCCCCCACAACATCCTGGAGGGTGGTCAGAACCTTAGGCTCTGACCACCTCCCGATCATTATCACCACCAAAACCAGACTCACCCCAGCTAGCCACAAACACACATACACCAATTATAAAAGAGCTAACTGGGAAGCATTCACAAATGAGACAGAACAACACTTCACAACTCTAAACAGTACACCCATCACTAACATCAACAATGCTGTACACATACTCAATAAAACTATCCAAAACGCTAACAAGAAACTCATTCCAAGTGGTAACAGAAAAAGACACAACCCCAACTTCACACCAGAAATTCAAAACCTCATCAGACAACGCGACATACTGAAACACTCCCCAGCACCCCACACACAAGACATCACATAACAAATTCAAGCACTCAACACCCAAACTAACAACAAAATACAAGAACAACAAAAACTAAATTGGAATAACTTCCTACAAACACTTGATCACAAAACAAACCCCAAAAAACTCCACAAAACACTAAACAGCATCACACTTTCCAACAGCAACACAACACAATCACATGCTGCAATCACAACAACAGACTCTACTCCTTCATGTAAACAACAAGCAAACACTCTCATCAATCACTTCTCACATGTCAGCCACCTAAAACCTCACAAAGACGACCGACGTGTCATCCGACGTAAGAGACAATTCCCCACAGACCCTGACTATACACCCTTCACCAATCACCAGACAAAGCATATCATCAACAATCTCAAGCACTCACCCGCCTGTGGCCTAGACAACATAAGCAACATACACCTCAGACACCTGGGACCACAAGGCATACAAGCACTCACTAACATATCAAACTACAGCTATTCACACAACACAATACCAGACATTTGGAAGCATGGTATCATCATCACATTCCCCAAACCCAACAAAGACCCCACGCTACCCTCCTCGCACCGCCCCATCACACTCCTTTGCTCCCCCTCCAAAGTCATGGAACGCCTAGTATTACAACTAATTACACCTGACCTACCCCTAGCTCCAACACAACATGGCTTTAGGCCACTGCACTCCACAAACACTCTTCTCACAGACCTTACACAAAGAGCTTTTGACGGCATCAACTCAGCTAGACCACCACACAGATCACTATTAGCCACACTCGACATTAGTAAAGCCTTCGATGCCATCCCCCGCCACAACCTAACAAACAAAATCTACAAAACAAACATGCACAACAACACAAAAAGGTGGCTGGCCAACTTCCTAGCAGGCAGATGTGCACACGTATCTTTTGCCGGTCAGTCATCTAAAATCAGAAACTTTCCAAACGGAGTCCCACAAGGATCCGTCCTATCGCCCGCACTCTTCAATCTGTACATGCACGATATAACTACACCCAATACGCCCCAAATAAACTTAGCCTCCTATGCAGATGACATAATACTCTCATGCACACACCATGACCCAAAAAGAGCAACAGATCTCCTTCAACCCTATCTCAACACACTACATGGCTGGTGCACTACAAACAGACTTAATCTAGCCCCAGCCAAATCCACCGCAACCCTGCTCACAAGCTGGACAGGAGAACACGAATACATCCCTCAACAACACACCCCTAACACATACACACACACCCAAAATCCTAGGAGTAACATATGATACTCATGACATTCAAACAGCACACCACAAACATTAAAAAGAAACTGACACCCAGACTTAACGCCCTCAGGTCACTTGCTCACACAAAATTTGAACACAACAAAGAAACTACCACCACAGTATATAAACAATACATAAGATCAGTGATGGAATACGCAAGCCCAGCCTGGGCTTCTAACCTAGCTGAAACACATCATAAGACCTTACAGACTATTCAAAACAAAGCCCTGAAGATCATTACAGGCTGCACAGCTACTGCACCCACAGATCACCTACATCAAGAAACCAAAATCCTCAAAGTCAAAGACCATCTGGACATGAGAGGCACTCAATTCCTGGCAGCAGCCTCCACGAACCAAGACCACCCACTAAACTACATGGCAACACACCCACAGACACCAAAAAATATCAAAACAACACCCAGCACACGGTATCACACACAATTATTTTCCTCTCTCCCTCCCTGCCCACCCCGAACCAACTTCCAGAAGCACATCCATACTCATATCTCTCGCCGATCCATCCACTCACTCACAGACAACACGCAGCTGCATGCACGACCTCCCGAAATCCATCCTTCCGAATCCTCCCTTCCTCGCGAGGACAGAGTCCACCTGGCCAGGCTGAGATGCGGACACCATCCAGCTCTCCTGAGCTATCAGAAGAGACTGGATGACTCCGTTGTCGACGCCTGCCCGGGATGTAACACAGCACCCCATACCATTAAACACATCATAGAAGACTGCATTTCACACAATCACTTAGGCCAACAACACAATCTACACTCAATGAGAGCTCTGTGGGAAAGCCCGATCGTGGCCATGGCCTTCGTCAGGGACTCGGGGCTGTTCGGCCAGGCAGCTTAGGGAAGAACAACAACAACAACCAAGAGTACTGCGAACACAGAGATAAAATAAGAGATCTGCTTCAGCAAACGAAATAGGCGTTCTCATAAATAAGAAACTTGAAGCAGCAACCAGAGCAAACAGAATACTGGGATTCATTAGAAATATATTAATTATCTCAGAAAAGGTATAGTTATATCACTAAACGTAAGTATTCTGAAAAACCTTAATACGATGAGCGAGGAGTAAGCTTCAATAACGTCCCTTAACCGTAACACTTACAAGAGATTTCAAAAACTCAATAATGATTTACTAATGTAAGTAAGAGGAGAATGAGAGGTCAATTTATAGAATGCTTCATGATTTTGGAAGAATAAAATATCACTAATGCCAACAGACTATTCCTGATAGCCAAAGAGCGTTACGAGAATTACATTTGATCCCGTAGGCATAGTGTATTGTACACCACACCTCAAGGTTATGGGAGGGTAGCGTAAGGAAATCATAAATTATTATGTTCCCTCCACCAACCGACTTTACTCCTAAACTCAATTAATGAAATCAACAAATACATATATACTGTATATACAGTATATATATATATATATATATATATATATACCGGTATATATACAGTATATATATACATATACTGTATACTGTATATACTGTATATAATTATATACTCTGACCAAGGTGAAGTGTATTTCAAACTAATTAGCAGGAGGCCGAACCTTCATAAAATATAGCATCTGTTTCTTCTGTTCTCACTTGAAAGGACCACATTACCAATCTTGCTAAGGCCGTCTCCTAGAAGCTAGGTGTGCTAAACCGCCTTAAGGGGTTCTTTACCACTGCACAACTTCTTGCTCTGTACAGGGGCACAGTGCATCATTGCATTGAGTATTGTTTACATGTGTGGGAAAGATCCTCTCACACCGCACTTCCAGACAAAGTAGAAAGGAAAGCCTTTTGTATCATTAACTCCCGCCCACTCAACAACTCTCTACAAACTCTCTCTTTTCGCCGCAATGTTGCATCTATCTCGCTATTCTATAGCTACTACAATAATCAGTACTCCTCAGAGCTCTTCCAGTGTATACCACCTCCTCTATGTAGGGTACGTGGTACCCGTCTTGCAACACAATCCCATCCCTACTCTGTGCAACTCTCCAACCCAAGAGTGAAACGTTACTCTCAGTCTTTCTTCTATTCAACAGCTGAGCTTCCGAAATCTCTCCCAGAATCAGTCTTTCCCTCCTTATATGACTTACATTACTCCAAACTCCGTGTATCCAGGCATTTTGGCTCGAACGTCTCCCTTGATTTTGACCCTGTCACTCGTTCATCTATGGGGGAGACACTCGCTACAGGCAGTTCTGACTTTTGACTCCCTCACTCACATAGAAAAAAACAAAATCACTTATATCATAATGTGAGGAATTAAACGAATATATTAATATACAGCTGCACAATCAACATAATCAAGAGAAGACTACATACTGTATATACCTTAAACACATCAAGAGAAAGAAGACTACATACTGTATATACCTTAAACACATCAAGAGAAGACTACATATTGTATATACCTTAAACACATCAAGAGAAGACTACATACTGTATATACCTTAAACACATCAAGAGAAGACTACATACTGTATATACCTTAAACACATCAAGAGAAGACTACATACTGTATATACCTTAAACACATCAAGAGAAGACTACATATTGTATATACCTTAAACACATCAAGAGAAGACTACATACTGTATATACCTTAAACACATCAAGAGAAGACTACATACTGTATATACCTTAAACACATCGGCCCTGAGTAGGCTTAAACTACCGAATTGAACATAAATATTTGGTTAGGAGAGCTTAGGGATATTTTTTCGAAGTTATGCTAATACTATAATTTCAATTTATACATTTTTGTTTATAGATTTCATCTTATGCAAATCCTTAAAGCTCATTAATGCCAAGCTGTTTGTACTGTACAACTATTTGATAGAGGGATGACAGTGGGCAGAGATCTTTCATCTGTGCTATTTTTCTCTATCCTATATTTTTGGTTCTGCTATCTATACTAGAATTAAGTCTTGACCACCTCGCTTAGATGGTAAGGTCTATGAGCACTGTGTACCTATGTAAATCTATGTATAACTCTATCTCTTTCTTCCCTATGTTTTTCATAAATGCATGAGCTCGAATGACTGCGAATCTTCAACGTTCGAATACCTTTTTCTTTCGCCTGGAACCCACACTCAGATTGTTATTCTTTTATTATAACCCTTTAATATTATGCTGGCAATCATTAGAAGTTTAAAAATAGTTTAAGATAGAAATATGACAGTTGGAGGTTTGATAATGATGAGTTGCTAACCCTTTGGCTCTTCAAGGTCCTACGTAATTCGAGTCCAATTAATTATGAAAAGAACGCCATCGAATAGAAGGGGTTAAAATTTAGTGCTGTTTTTCCCTGCCAATTACCAAACAACCAATATTTACACCCTCATCTTCACATTCCTCTCATCCCTCACCTGGTACAGTCACGTTCGAAAGTCTTAGTCCACTTGCACAATATCAATTTTAAATATCTTCAAAAATATATGAAGTACTAAATACACATGAACAAGGCTTTTGTATTTAACCCCTTCAGCACGATGACGTAACTTTCATCATATCCTGGTTACCATTTGATGATTTTATGGAGCTAAACATCTAGCTCTAGGACTCAAAAGGATAAACATCTAGCTCTAGGACTCAAAAGGATAAACACGAGCTCAATAAAGCCGGTATCACACGAGAGCATTTATAGTCAACATTCGATGATCAACATTTTTCTGGCAACATTTCTGGAATATTTTGCACTGGTGTCGGAAACTAGACTGTTGATAGATGAATGTAGGTGACCGAAATATTCTAAATGTTGACCTCATAAGCTGCCAGACCAGTGTTGAGGATAAATGTTGAGTGAAAAAGCTCTCGTGTGATACCGGCTTAACCCTCTGAATCCAATGTTAGCCAGAATAAAAGGTATACAATACGTCACCGTGCTGAAGGGGTTAAGCTTCTTCCGGTTTAGATTAGGCGTATTTATCCATATCTCAAGAGAGGAAAATACTTTATAGTTGTGGCGTGGGGCACGACTTTTGAGCATGACTGAACTGTCGCGCAGAAAACAAGAGACAGTTGAAACATAAAAAAAAAGTAAGCGTTATCAGGGTGCAGGATCAGAAGAACCGTGACTGGCGCACAGAGGTAGGAAGACGAGTAAACAAATCCATCTTATGGCCACTACGCACACAATATACACACTGCCAAACCAACATTCTTCACCTAATACATACACGAAGAAAATGTAAAAGAATACATACACGTGCAGAGGTACATGAGTGCCCAAATGAACAAAGGTGAAACTAAACAAAAAATCTTGCCTGGGGAGGAGCGCATAGAGGTAGGCGAGGCTCGAGTATATTTTATGCAACAGGGTCCTGACCTTCAGTACATATTGCAGCGCCTATATTAGTCATCCCAGCTTAACCGAGCCAACAGTAACGTAGCTCTTACCTATTCCATGATCTAATATATATATAAATATTGTACTTCAACCTTAAAAATAACATCGGAGCGGCATTTTAAGCGGCAACTGGCTGGTTGTAGGGTCAATCAATTAATGTATTCATTTATTATGTAGTTCCTCGCTAGACCTCCATCAAACTTAGATAAACCTCCCCTAAACCTCCCTTCAAGATAAATTTGTACATTTTTCGGTAGAAAAATGTCCCGGCCGAAGGCTGGTTTTTCTTAAAATTCAGGCTCGCTATCGCTCGCCATGAACCGACACCTACATGGCACGAAAGGTCTTAAAATTGACAACGAAATGGGGGGAAAGGTTTTAAAATTGCCAAACTAATGGAACGAACGTCTTAAAATATAAAACACTACTATTCTAAACATGAAGGAGGAGGAGGTTCAGAAAAAGCGACTACCTCCCCCTTAAGTATTAACCCCTTCAATACTGGTGCCCTCCTTGTAACCTGATTCTGGCTGCTGTTAACCCTCTCCGACATATGACGCGAGTTTGAGCCTATTGGGGAATACTTTAAAGCCTTTGTTACCATCAGGGGTATTTATAAACCTTTAGTTGAGTTACTTCAACCTCTGCAGTTGTCTTTGAGTTAGCTGTGTTGAGCCTATTGGGGATACTTTAAAGCCTTTGTTACCATCAGGGGTATTTAGAAACCTTTAGTTTAGTTACTTCAACCTCTGCAGTTGTCTTTGAGTTAGCTGTGGGCAGAAAACTAATTTTGGAGAGGTAATTATAAGAGTGAGAGAACTATATTTGTTATTGCTAATCTGGCAACCTCTGCGTCATATGTGCGTGAAAGGGTTAAACGATATTATTAAGTTTGAAAAGGTCCTCCCGCAATGAACAGGCTTCCAGCTATCTCAATTAACCCTTTATACTACCACAGATCCTTCTTAATCTTCACAAAATCGTTTAGATATAGCTAGTACAAAATGAAAATACATCACCGGTACAGAAGGGGTTAACAGGCTCACATGTATTGTTCACATGTGTTGGGAGGTTCCTCTCACACCGCTCTCCTAGACAAAGTTGAAAGGAAGGACTTTCGTATCATTAACTCCCGTCCACTCACCAACTCTCTCTCTCCGCCGCAATGTTGCATCTCTCTCGCTATTCTATCGCTACTATAATAATCAGTGTTCCTCAGAGCTATCCCAGTGCATACCACCTCCTTTACGTAGGGCACGTGGTACCCGTCTTGCAACTCAATCCCACCCCTACTCTGTGCAACTCTCCAACCCAAGAGTGAAACGTTACTCTCAAACTTTCTTCTACTCAACATCTGAGCTCTGGAACTCTCTCCCAGAATCAGTCTTTCCCTCTTCCTATGACTTAAATTGCTTCAAACTCCGTGTGTCCAGGCATTTTGGCTCGAACGTCCCTTGATTTTGGCCCTGTCACTCTTTCAACTATGGGGGAGGCACTCGCTATAGGCAGTTATGCCTTTTGCCTCCCTCAATCACAGAAAAAAAAAAAAAAAAAAAAAGGCTATGTGGGAAAGAGTTTATGATGTTGGCTGTGATCTAGAGAGGTCCACCACTATATGTGATCTAGAGAGGTCCACCACTATATGTGATCTAGAGAGGTCCACCACTATATGTGATCTAGAGAGGTCCACCACTATATGTGATCTAGAGAGGTCCACCACTATATGTGATCTAGAGAGGTCCACCACTATATGTGATCTAGAGAGGTCCACCACTATATGTGATCTAGAGAGGTCCACCACTATATGTGATCTAGAGAGGTCCACCACTATATGTGATCTAGAGAGGTCCACCACTATATGTGATCTAGAGAGGTCCACCACTATATGTGATCTAGAGAGGTCCACCACTATATGTGATCTAGAGAGGTCCACCACTATATGTGATCTAGAGAGGTCCACCACTATATGTGATCTAGAGAGGTCCACCACTACACTATATGATGTATAACTTGAGCACTATTTAGTATTCATTATTATTGGCTATTGTACAACTAAAGAGAGGGTACATTTTTTTTTACCGTGTGACAGCCAAGCATTTTAAGGGGGGTGACCTGTTTTTGTTCTGTCCTTTTCTATCTTTCTCTGGCTTGTATCCATTTGGCCCCATTCAGCCTACTGTTTTAAGACATTTATCCCCATCCAGGTGTCAATTTTTTACTGGTGAGCGGTAGCGAGCCAGCATATTTTTTATTTTTGTTTGACAGCAGGCTACATTTGTACATTTTTCGATAGAAAAATGTCTCCGGCGAAGCCTGATTTCTTCATATAATACTGGCTCGCTATCGCTCGCCAGGACGAAATCGACACCTAGTTGGGGATAAACGTCTTAAAATATTTGGCTGAATGGGGCCGAATGGATACAAGCCAGAGAAAGATAGAAAAGGACAGAACAAAAACAGGTCACCCCCCTCAAGCAGAGGAGACAGGGTGAAGTCATCCGTAGCCTACCGTACACACTCTCAGAAGTGGGTTGGATGGAATAGCTCGGTGTCCGGGTAAGGGTATATATGAAGAGGTGTGCCCAGCTACCTGCCTCATTCAGTCAGCTAGGGTTGGGAGGCTCTGTCCTCCGTCCCTTCATTGGTCTGTTTACATTATACTGTACTTGTGTCAGAAGCAAGTCATCATGGCTCGCTCAGTGATTCTTCTGCTCATTGTGGTGATTACGTTTGTGGCGGATACAGGTAAAAACACAGTTATTGCGAAGTCACTACTGGTGTGATTCTGAAATCTTAAATGTTAGGATTTTTTTATATGTTTTGAGGAAACAAAATTTATTATTGGAGAAATGCATATTCTAAGATTTTTAAATGAAAATAATACTCCCCATGTACAAACACACACGTGAAATATGGTCAACAATGCAATGTGTGTGAGAGAGTATTGACACGCCGATTAACCCTTTAAGTACCAGCGACGTGTGTTATATTTTATTCTAGCTGTAATTAGACGGTATTATGCAGCGTAAGAAGGATCTGTCGTAGTTAAAAGTGATGGTTGAGATAGTTTGAAACTTTATTATTGGTAGACGTCCTTCCTAAGCTGAAAAAAATAGTCGCATCATTGCCAGAATATAACCAAAACTAAGGTACCGGTACTGAACGGGTTAATATAGCGAAGGATAATGAGAAACACATACTAACCCTCTCAGAATATCATTAGATGTTTCAATAATTACGGAAGTGTTTGGATCCAACTTGATAAAGACTGCCATCATTGTGTGCGCCGACGCTTTGCTTGGTGAGTGGTTGGTACGGAAGAGGAATTAAGGGCAGGCAGACCGTTTGTTTGGTCTATTAATTAATTTATTCATATATTTTTTTAGTTTCCTCCCTAGACCTCCATCAAGCTTAGAAAAACACTTCCTAGACCCCTTCAAGATAAATTTGTACATTTTTCGGTAGAAAAATTTCCCGGCCGAAGGCCGATTCCTCATAAAATTGCAGGATCGCTATCGCTCGCCAGAAAGAAATCGACACCTAAAGGACATGAAAGGTCTTAAAATTGACAACTAAATGGGGCGAAAGGTGTTAAAATCGCCAAACTAATGGGCCGAACGTCTTATAATGTCAAAACTAATGGGGCTAAACATTAGCGATAAGGGGGTTCAGAAAATCAGTCTGCCTCCCCTTAATTGTGTTGGTGGTGTAATGGTTTAGATGCTTAAATTCTGGGTGTGGTGTCCCGAGTTCGAATCCCGGGAGGACCATATGCTTTCATTCTTTGTTTGGTGGGCGTGTGAGGGGTTGGTCTTGGGTTGGTACGGAAGAGAAACAAGCTGTATTATCACAAACGCACCTTGATATTCGAAATTACAACTTAAGGGGGTAGTGCTTGGTTTTTTGCCTTTATATTTATGTATCTATTTAGTTTGGAGTTTCCTCGCTAGACCTTCACCAAGCTTAGAAAAACACCCCCTTTAATATATATATATATCAGTGGTAGGTACATTTCCAGGATATCTAATTTTGTAGATGAAGAGTAGGACAAGAGCCACAACAGTATACATGTTGAGAATTATTTATTTGCAAATTTTCGGACGCATCACACATCCATCATCAGGCTATATTTCAACATACGATCCTAAAAAGAAAGTAACCTAGTGTAAACATATGTTAAGTACAAAGCTTGTGAGGATCTTTTAACTTTTTCCAAAAGTAACATTACAAAATATACAAAAGAAGAACTTCATCCTTTTAACCAATGAATAAGTTATTATTATAAAGCTTGGGAGGATCTCTTTACTTATATCCAACTGTATAATAAAGAATATTACTGCACACTTGACAGTGGGTGCGAAAATATTATGCAAAAAACACATTAATGTTTTTTGCGAAAATTATTAGATTTTTTTTTTATCATTGAAAGTTAAATTATGTTTAAATTATTATGTTGACTAACTCACCAAAAAAGAAGAAAAAAATCTATTATATATTTATAAAATTCAAAGGCAAGCCTTATAAGTTTATATTTTAAACTTAACCAAACGAATAAGGACATTCACAAATGTATGTGAACAAAAAAGATTAATCTAACCTATCCATATAAATTTGAAAAGGTATATGAAGTACATACACACATGTAGCTTACTATGATGTTGAGAAACTGATGTGTAGGTGGTGACTGACGTAAAAATACACAGTTAACTCCTAGTTTATATAAACACAAAATATGAGCTGCCAACTATGAATTTACAAAAGTTACCGAAATGAACAGACTAAACAAAAAGAAAAAGAAAAAACACATCTAGACCTCAAGAAACTTAGTTCAACAAAAACACACAGAAACAATACAGTGGAAAACAAAAAACTGAAGCTTCCTATAAATGAAGCTATGTATTTAATTCTGGTTTGAATTTACTTATTTCTTTTTGTTTAGTCTGTTCATTTGCTAGAGCAAATGGGCTGTCAAATTCCAGATCCATTATTTGGCCGACTCTTCCTCGGTGATAGATATATTAGTTCGATTATTCAAGTCGTTTGTGAGTTATAGGGGATAACATTCACGAATTTTGGACCACTTATTTGAAGCAGGGATAGTTCGGCTGGTCATAATAGGCTACGACTTCTTAAGAGGGGTGACCTGCCTTTTGTTCTCTCCTTTTCTCTCTTTCTCTGGATTGTATATATTCAGCCGCTTTCAGCCTACTGTTTTAAGACATTTACCCCCCATGTAGGTGTCAATATTTTCCTGGCGAGCGATAGCGAGCCAGCATATTTGTTTTAAATTGTTTTTTCTACATTTTTCGATAGAAAAATTTCTCCGGCGAAACCGGATTTCTCCATACAATGCTGGCTCGCTATTGCTCGCCAGGAAAAATCGACACCTAGATGGAGATAAAGTCTTAAAACAGTAGGCTGAATGGGGCCGAATGGATACAAGCCAGAGAGAGAAAGGAAAGGAAAGAAAAGAAGCAGGTGACCCCCCCCCCTTAATATTACTGCCGCAACGCACACTATTCTTTGTGACAGGACTCTTCGAAATCAACAGTATTGTGTGTTCAACCTATTATTTAACCCCTTCTGTACCGATGATGTACTCTTCATTATATTCTGGCAACTATTAGACGATTTTGTAAAGCTTTGGAAGGACCTCTAATCGTTAAAAGGTTACATACTATCTCAATTCATCCTTTCAGCAACCATATATCTTTCCTAAGCTTAATATAATCGTCTAAATGTAGCTGAAATCAAATATAAAAGACGTCGCCGGTACAGAAGGGGTTAATACTACAGCAAGGTATTGACATATACCCATGCACAATAACGATCTAATTTATACATCAGATTGCCACGCTGACTCCTTGTTTTTTACGACAAACTTGACAGCCAACAACACTATACAATTAGATAATGTCAGTGTTCATCTGTATGATTAGTTTGAGGCTTAGTTATATCCTATACTATATTACTTTAGTTGTGTTAGTATGTGATCCTATCCTTTAGTTTGAGGCTTAGTTATATCCTATACTATATTACTTTAGTTGTGTTAGTATGTGATCCTATCCTTTAATTCCTTGAAATACGCTTGTTATAGGCACAACATTGAGTGACAGTACAATAACAATCATTGAGTGACAGTACAATAACAATCATTGAGTGACAGTACAATAACAATCATTGAGTGACAGTACAATAACAATCATTGAGTGACAGTACAATAACAATCATTGAGTGACAGTACAATAACAATCATTGAGTGACAGTACAATAACAATCATTGAGTGACAGTACAATAACAATCATTGAGTGACAGTACAATAACAATCATTGAGTGACAGTACAATAACAATCATTGAGTGACAGTACAATAACAATTAGCCAGTAATCATGTTGAGATTACATTTATGAAACATTTCAGTACATAATGTTTGCTTTCATAGGATGAAAGATATATTAAGAGCAACTTAGCAGTAACTATTAGGTTGTTAATACAATGCATTATCATACAATATTATCATAATGATTATGAACTCGCGCAAACGTTTTTTTTTTTTTTTCCTATGTGAGTGAGGGAGACAAAAGGCAGAACTGCCTGTAGCGAGTGCCTCCCCCAGAGTTGAAAGAGTGACAGGGCCAAAATTAAGGGACGTTCGAGCCAAAATGCCTGGACACACAGAGTCATAGGAAGTGGGAAACACTGATTCTGGGAGAGAGTTCCAGAGCTCAGCAGTTGAATAGAAGAAAGATTGAGAATAGCGTTTCACTCTTGGGTTGGAGAGTTGCACAGAGTAGGGGTGGGATTGTGTTACTAGACGGGTACTACGTACCCTTCGTAGAGGAGGTGGTGTACACTGGGTAAGCTCTGAGGAACACTTATTGTTGTAGTAGTGATAGAATAGCGAGAGAGATGCAACATTGCGGCGAAGAGAGAGAGAGATTGCAGAGAGTTGGTGAGTGGACGGGAGTTACTGATACGGAAGGCTTTCCTTTCTACTTTTTCTAGGAGTGCGGTGTGAGAGGATTCTCCCCACACATGTGAGCAAAACTCAATACAAGGACGCACTGTGCCCCTGTACAGAGCAAGAAGCTGTGTAGGGGTAAAGAACCCCTTGAGGCGGTTTAGCACACCCAGCTTCTGGGAGGCTGCCTTAGCAAGACTGGTAATATTGTTCTTCCAAGTGAGAGCAGAAGAAAAGGAGACACAGAATATTGAGAGAAGATGAAGGATTGACTTTTGTATTGTTGAAGAGTAAGGGATAGTCCTCTGGAAGTTCTGAACGGGTAGTAAGATGAAGAAATGAGGTTTTGGAAGCATTAAAGGTAACAAGGTTTTCTCTGCCCCAATTGGAAATAGTAGTGAGATCAGAAGATAAGTGTTGCATGGCTTCATTACGTTTGTTTTTGAGGGATTGCTAACTGGGGCGTTCAGGAAAACTAATTGAGTAGTGTAAGGTTTATCACCATTTTGCCCACCAAGCAATGTCCAGATGATTGGCCGTTACATCCCTATAGTCACGGTAGAGTCGAAACTATCTCAGATAGAATAGCATCTCTGTATTTATTTTTCAAGATATTTATGGTTTGGAGGATTGTTTAATAATTTTGAAGGGTCAAAATGCATTAAAATTCATGATCACTACTATACATGTAATTACTTAGACTAACTATCAATTAATTTACAGAAAGTACTGGTTGCCGTGTGTGCCATCATTCCTGTGTAAGTATACCACGAGCTGACGGGTCCTGTGATATCTGCATGTGTGGAGGTGTGGCCTTGTCTGACTGTCCCAACACCTCACCTTCCACCTGCCCTTACTACTGCCTCAGCTCACCTGGTCCGGATGGCTGCTGGAACTGTGACTGTGGTGGAACTGAGCAAACTGTTATTGGCAGCAGTCCGAGTGGAGGTATTGGTGGTGGTGGCAGCAGCGATGATTTATGTCCAGCTCTTGCCCCATGTCCCTCCAACTGCCAGAGGGTGATTGATGATAGTGGGTGTCCTGGTTGTGAATGCACTAAACCTCCGCCACCCACTTGTCCTCCCGTGGCCTGCCATGAAGGATGTACTGAAGAAGTGGGTGAGGACGGGTGTCACAGTTGTATTTGTGATGGGCCTGGTACATGCCCTGCTGTGCCCCAGTGTATGCGTGGCTGTGTTGACCAAGATGAAAATAGTGGTTGTTTTCTATGTAACTGTACCCATAAAGATAAGCCTCAACCGGATCAACCTAAGCCTACTGAGCAGCCACCTACAACACAGTCACCCCAAACAAATCAATATAGTCCAGCAAATTCCAATCCCTTTGGACCACCCCAGATAAACAATCCCGCATTTGGTGCTCCAGGATTCTATGAACAAAACGTTGGCTTTCAGAATCCCTTCACACCTCAAATATCTCCTCCAAGACCGATAGTATTTGAAATAAGCAATGATGAATTCTTCGGTCCCAGTTCCCATTTTCCTGGCGTCTCCAATCCAACTCCTTATCGTCCAAGACCAAGACCACAACCACAGCCACCCCACACATCATTACTTCGTCCTCCATGGTGCCCTCGCCCCCGCTCATGCTCTCGCAATTGTCAGTCTGTGATTAATATAATTGGTTGTCAAGAGTGCATGTGCGGCTATGATGCCTATCTCTGCCCAGGTGTTCCGAGGTGCATGAACCGGTGCGCATTCCTAAGCCCAAAAGACAGGTGCTGCAAGTGCCGATGTCCCCAGCTAAGTACGAGCACCGGAGTAAGCTTCACAGTCAATGGTCGCCCCCCTCCTCTCCACCCTCTCTTGCCATTCAATCCATTCCCTGATTTCGTCTGGAGAGAATTTGCCGATTTACCATTTTTTGCACAGAACTTCCCAAGTTTTAGGGGAGGAACGGAAGTTGTGTTTCATGCTGGGCCAGATTCGACGACCCATTTTATCACCAGTTCAGTCAGTTCAGGAAACCAAGCACCAAGTCATCCAAATAATCCTAGTCATCAAGCACAGCCTATTCCACCGAGTACTGATCATTCACAATATCCATCTTCAGATCCAAATGTGTCGCAATTAGATCCTCAATCGCCCAATCCTTCTTCATCCAGCCCTCTAACTCCTGACCCATCACAGCTCAACCCTCAAAATTTGGATCCTTCTCAATATAACCCACAAAATATTGATCCTTCTCAACCACCAACTAATCCTGTCGAAAATCCTCCCTCCACACTACCAGTTGATTCTTCAGGTAACCCATATCCCTCTCCACCAGAAGATCCTTTAGAATACCCTGATTCCTCTCCAGTAGTAGATCCTTTAGAATATCCTGATTCCTCTCCAGCAGTAGATCCTTTAGAATATCCTGACTCCTCTCCGGCAATAGATCCTTTAGAATATCCTGATCCCTCTCCAGCAGTAGATCCTATAGAATACCCTGATCCCTCTCCAGCAGTAGATCCATTTGCTTATCCTGATCCGTTTCTTCCTGTAGATCCATTGGGTAATCCTGACCCCTCTTCTCCTGTAGATCCATTGAGTGGTCCTTATCCCTCCCCATCAGAGGATCCTCTCGCTAATCCATATCCTTCTGCATCAATAGATCCATTAGTAGATCCTTTAAATAACTATTATCCTTCTCCACCAGTAGATCCTTTAGATCCCTTTCAACCAATTGATCCACTAGCTAATCCTATTCCAGTTCCGACAGTAGATGCATTGGGTAATCCTTATCCCTCTCCACCAGCTGACCCATTTGGAATTCCTCTTCCTCCACCTGTTGTTGACCCTCCAACTAATAATCCTCCACCAGGACCCGCTGATCCTCTCGCTAATCCTTATCCAGCAGAAGATCCTTTGGCTAATCCCCCGGCTCCTGTTAATCCTTCAGCTGGTTCATATGACTCACCAACGAAGGGTGCATCGCCCAATCATACACCAGATAGTGTACCAAATAGTTTAAATCCTTCTAAGAGACCAAGTTTTAGAACAAGCCATACTGCTCCTCCACCTCCTTCTCCTCCAAGTGATACACAAGATCCTACTAGTTCTGATCCGCAACCTAATGATCCTAATGCTCCAGAACCACCACCAAGTGACCCTAATGCTCAAGAACCTTTAGCCAGTGACCCTAATGCTCCAGAACCAACACCAAGTGACCCTAATGCTCCAGTACCAACACCAAGTGACCCTAATGCTCCAGAACCACCACCAAGTGACCCTAATGCTCCAGAAGCACCACCAAGTGACCCAAATGCTCAAGAACCACAACCAAGTGACCCTAATGCTCCTGAACCACCACCAAGTGGCCCTAATGCTCCAGTACCACCACCAAGTGACCCTAATGCCCCAGTACCACCATCAAGTGACCCTAATGCTCCAGTACCACCACCAAGTGATCCTAATGCTCCAGAAACACCACCAAGTGATCCTAATGCTCCTGTACCACCACCAAGCTATCCTAATGCTCCAGAACCACCACCAAGTGGCCCTAATGCTCCAGTACCACCACCAAGTGACCCTAATGCCCCAGTACCACCATCAAGTGACCCTAATGCTCCAGTACCACCACCAAGTGATCCTAATGCTCCAGAAACACCACCAAGTGATCCTAATGCTCCTGTACCACCACCAAGCTATCCTAATGCTCCAGAACCACCACCAAGTGACCCTAATGCTCCAGTACCACCACCAAGTGACCCTAATGCTCCAGTACCACCACCAAGTGACCCTAATGCTCCAAAACCACCATCAAGTGACCCTAATGTTCCAGAACCACCACTAAGTGACCCTAATACTCCAGAAGCACCACCAAGTGACCCAAATGCTCAAGAACCACCACCAAGTGACCCTAATGCTCCAGAACCACCACCAAGTGACCCTAATGCTCCAGAAGCACCACCAAGTGACCCAAATGCTCAAGAACCACCACTAAGTGACCCTAATGTTCCTGAACCACCACCAAGTGACCCTAATGCTCCTGAACCACCACCAAGTGACCCTAATGCTCCAGAACCACCACCAAATGACCCTAATGCTCCTGAACCACTTCCAAGTGACCCTAATGCTCTAGAACCACCACCAAGTGACCCTAATGTTCCAGAACCACCACCAAGTGACCGTAATGCTCCAGAACCACCACCAAGTGACCCTAATGCTCCAGAACCACCACCAAGTGACCCTAATGCTCCAGAAACACCACTAAATGACCCTAATGCTCCAGAAACACCACCAAGTGACCCTAATGCTCCAGAAACACCACCAAGTGACCCTAATGCTCCAGAACCACCACCAAGTGACCCTAATGCTCCAGAACCACCACCAAGTGACCCTAATGCTCCAGTACCACCACCAAGTGACCCTAATGCTCCAGTACTACCACTAAGTGACCCTAATTCTCCAGAACCACCTCCAAATGACCCTAATGCTCCAGAACCACCACCACCAAGTTACCCTAATGCTCCAGAACCACCACCAAGTGACCCTAATGATCCAGAACCACCACCAAGTGACCCTAATGCTCCAGAAACACCACCAAGTGACCCTGATGCTCCAGAACCACCACCAAGATACCCTAATGCTCCTGAACCACCACCAAGTGACCTTAATGCTTCAAAACCACCACCAAGTTACCCTAATGCTCCAGAACCACCACCAAGTGACCCTAATGCTCCAGAACCACCACCAAGTGACCCTAATGTTCCTGAACTACCACCAAGTGACCCTAATGCCCCAGAACCACCACCAAGTTTCCCTAATGCTCCTGAACCACCACCAAGTGACCCTAAAGCTCCAGTACCACCACCAAGTGACCCTAATGCTCCAGAACCACCATCAAGTGACCCTAATGCTCCAGAACCACCACCAAGTGACCCTAATATTCCTGAACCACCACCAAGTGATCCTAATGCTCCTGAACCACCATCAAGTGACCCTAATGCTCCAGAACCACCACCAAGTGACCCTAATGTTCCTGAACCACCACCAAGTGACCCTAATGCTCCTGAACCACCACCAACTGACCCTAATGTTCCAGAACCACCACCAAGTGACCCTGATGCTCCAGAACCACCACCAAGTGACCCTAATGCTCCAGAACCACCGCCAAGTGACCCTAATGTTCCTGAACCACCACCAAGTGACCCTAATGCTCCAGAACCACCACCAAGTGACCCTAATGCTCCAGAATCACCACCAAGTGACCCTAACGTTCCTGAACCACCACCAAGTGACCCTAATGCTCCTGAACCACCACCAAGTGACCCTAATGCTCCAGAACCACCAACAAGTGACCCAAATGTTCCTGAACCACCACCAAGTGACCTTTATGCTCCTGAACCACCACCAAGTGACCCTAATGCTCCAGAACCACCACCAAGTGACCCTAATGCTCCAGAACCACCACCAAGTGACCCTAATGCTCCTGAACCACCACCAAGTGACCCTAATGCTCCAGAACCACCACCAAGTGACCCTAATGCTCCTGAACCACGACCAAGTGACCCTAATGTTCCTGAACCACCACCAAGTGATCCTAATGCTCCAGAACCACCACCAAGTGACCCTAATGTTCCTGAACCACCACCAAGTGACCCTAATGCTCCAGAAGCACCACCAAGTGACCCTAATGCTCCTGAACCACCACCAAGTGACCCTAATGTTCCTGAACCACCACCAAGTGACCCTAATGCTCCAGAACCACCACCAAGTGATCCTAATGTTCCTGAACCACCACCAAGTGATCCTAATGCTCCAGAACTACCACCAAGTGACCCTAATGTTCCTGAACCACCACCAAGTGACCCTAATGCTCCAGAAGCACCACCAAGTGATCCTATGAATATCAATCAACCAATAAATGATCGTACAATACCTGAAGATCCAGCAAGTGATCCTAATGTTCCTGAAGAACCAGTTGGAAATACTATTACTCCTGAATCGCCACTGACAGATTCAGCAACACCTGATATGCCAGGCCCTGATCCTACAGCTCCCAATGATCCAACAAGCGAGCCAAGTGATTCCTCCCCGAACGATCCAGCAGCTCCTGAATCCCCGTCAACAAATCCTTCTCCTTCTGATCCACCCAACAATGATTCTGATGCTCCATCTAAAGCTGACCCATCAACTCCCAATTCAACCAAATCAGATCCACCTCCTGAGCAATCCAAAACAAGTCTCTCATTTCCCGAGCAATATCCCCCTAAAGATCCACAGGAAGAGGACCGTAGCCACCGCCTCAAGAAGGTGACTAATCTGATCCTGAAGGTGCTGGAAGAACATCTGAACATTCCAGGCAGACTAGGCAGAATTTTTGCGTCATAATTTATGTTTCTTTGAAACTTTCCTTCCTCCTCTCTTTCATTATGTTTTTCACTTAATACTGTTAACATTTTATAATATAATATTTTCTGGGCATCGGCTGATTAATTTCAGTGTACGTAACTTTACCTATGAAGTTGTGCAATAAATGATAGCTTCCTGTGGTCCACAATATAGAAAAGTGGCTTACCATATAGAAATATACAGGGTGTCCAAACATAGGTGTGCTAAACTTCTGGATTAAGTTATATACAAAATCTTAGCAAAAAGTGTTCTATAAGAAAAGATACAAATCTCGATTGTTCCAGAAATATTGCATGTTGAAGATAATATTGTCCCATGCCTGCCCAGGTGTCAAAGGGCCTATCCCACCTTCACTTATATGTGTTGTTTGTCATATTATAGGAATTATAATTTTGTATGTTACAAAAGGATTAGAGACATCATAGTTCACATTGGACTTATTAGACACCATTTAACATGGAAGAATTCATTACACGGTACGGGGAGGCTCTATATAAAACCTTCAACATCCTTTTTAATGTTGAGATTTGGAAGCTTTATTATAGAACATTTGGAGCTTGGAATCATGTATATAAGTATATCCTAAAGTTTGGCACATCTATTGTGGGACGCCCTACATATGTACCGGTATGTGTTGTATGGGCTGATAAAGTCAATACTGAGCGTGATGTTATTATTCATTTCACAAATGTAAACAACATTCCAATAAATAAGTAAAAGTTTAATATAAAGTATTTATTATTCTCCAACAGTTTTTAAACAACAACTCTGTCTTCAATAAGATATATTTGAAGTATTGAAAATGTCGAATTATTAAAATAATTTATTAGTGGAAACAAGATGGCTAAAGATTAATTGATTGTGGAAATGTGAGGAATTTTCTTTTTTTATTTAACGTTGTAGGAGTTGCTTTCATAAAAGATATGCATGCTGTAAAATGACAAGCGTGTCCTTTATAAATAAATGTTTTTGTTTCCTATTTATCTAGTTTTGTTCTCCGTAAATGTCATATATAAAGGGAGTTGAACAATGAAATGCATACAGATGGAAAATATTGAAACTTAAAACAAAAACACAACATAAAGTATACACTACCCATACTTTTCTTATATACCACACCATTTACATTTATGAGATAACAGAATAGTAAATGCTATGTAAGTATTTTTGCACCCAGGGCACTTCAATCGAGGGCAAAATAAAGAAAGTGCACCCTATGATTGAAAAATAGATATATTAATAAACAAGTTCGTTCTTACAATTAAGTCCTATTAAATTAAGCTATCACCAACAAATATTACTCGATAAAGTAAGCTCTAATAACAGTACCATAATATTGCTAGAAAACTAAAGTTTTATATATATATATATATCTACATATATATATATATATATATATATATATATATATATATATTTTTTTTTTTTTTTTTTTTTTACTGCTGGTATTAGGCATATAGTATTGTCATTGGATATCACACAATAAAGTGACAAAGCATGTACAGTACAATCTCCTGCGTAATTAGCTGGAACACTATAATATACTTGGAACTGTGACTTAGAATGTATGGCATAAGGACAAGTTACAAATACTACAACATGTCAGAATAGTTCGGTAAAATGTATACCACTTATCACGGCAGGCTACTCTACATTCCTGTGCTTTATGTAGAATATAAACTGTAACATCAGTCTGGCATACATAAAAAGGGACCAGTATTTGCTTTGTGTAGCAATGTGAACACTTATTTTCTAACATTTAGGATGCTTATAATAATTATTGTAATATGAAAAGAATGCCAAATTAGTGAAGCTTTCTACAATGCCTTCAAATTAAAACTCCTACTTCATGTATCACTTTTCATACAGACCATGTGCTTTATAATGCAGTCACACAATTGACAATGTAGATCATCTCATTCTGTCTCGGAACAATATACTATATTTATGGGAGAAGGAATGTAAATGTTTTTCAGTACAATGGCAAAGCAATGAAAAACTTGTGTTAAGTGATCAAATGTCAGGTTCTTTTTAAATAATTTAAGTCCCCAGTTCAGCCAGTGATGTTTTTAAAATAGGACGCGAATTCAGTGCTAACCGTTTAACAAAAACACACTAAAAAAACAAAGACGACGTAACAAACAAACATTAAATACACATGCACACACACACATATATAACAATCAATCACTGGGGGCATATGCCGTGACAGCGTGTAGCCACACTCATCCTTCGATTCCAACCCGAGGGATCCCCCAGACAAGACTCCAGGCATCTTCCCGGCCCATATCTAGTGGAAGACTGGTCTACTTGCCTCAGCTAGGAGTTCTGTGGTCTTCCGATAGGCCTCAATCAATCCTAGTTGAGACCACCTAGTGAGCAGGGTCAGCTTCAGGAAGGCAAACTACATGCCCATATAGCCTAAGTTGGCTTCACAGACCATACAACTAATATATCTTGTATCAGTTTCACAGAGAAGTCTCTGGTTTGATACGTAGGTATGTCAGTGACAGCCCAGCGCATTATCCTGCGAAGACATTTAGTACCAAAGATGTTGATGCGTCTCTTCAACTTACTATTAAGTGCCCATATCTCACATCAAGATAAAAGACAGGGAGCAATACTGCCTTGAAGATCCTGTTTTGTCCTTCTGCACAGGTATCGACAACGCCATACACTTTTGTTGAATGAATCCATAGCCCCATATGCGTAGCCCGACTCACCACATTTATGAATTACACTACCAAGATATGTATAATTATTCAAGATTTCTAAGTCCTTGCCACATGCATGAAGAGATTGCACTGCATCATCCAATTAGTCACCAAATGCTTGGACTTTGCCCTTAGTTCAAGACAATTTTAAACCTAGCGAGTACGATTCCTCAAGTAATGTCTCGAGGGCCATTCTGTCTCCACTAGAATCACTGAATCATCTGCAAAATCAAGATCCATGATCTTGAAAGTACCAATGTCTGCTCCACAGCGACTCTACCCAACTGTCCGCCCCAGTAACCAGTTCACAGAAGTGTTGAAAAGTGTACGTGCTAGAACACACCCCTGTCTCACACCTGCATTCACAGGGAAGATAGTGGATGGTCTCCCACCACACTTGACAGCACTCTCTGTTCCTGCATAAAGTCCAGACACCAGATTAATAATTGGTGCAGGGATCTCGAGTAGCTGTAGTAGCTCCCAGAACGTCGGTAAAGCAAGTCAAATGCCTTCTTGAAATCAACATAAACTGCAAGCCACATTTTTTCAAAACACAACTCGGCGTTCCATGAGAACCCGGAGCGCCAGAATCTGGTCAATTGTTGACTTCTTAGGTATAAATCCAGATTGCTCAGGTTTCTGCTCCTACAGCAGGTGGCCTTAGATTCGCATCTGTAGAATATGTGTTAAGACCTTGTTTGGCACACTGAGCAGCGTGATACCATGATAGTTATTGCAGTCCTGTCGTTATACTTTCCCTTTCTAGATAGGGATGACCAGACCCCTTTTCGACAGCCTCCCTTACCTCGGCAAGGGAGGGAAAGTCTTCACTGATTGGCGGATCAGGCATTGGTGATTAGATGTTCACTGGATAAAGCTGTCCAGTGGGGGCACTGTCCATGTACAGTTGTTCAAAATATTCAGCCCAGCGGGTTCTGCACTCATCATCACCCGATGCGAGTTAGCCATTCGTCATCCAAAATTAACTAATCTGGGTGGCAAGCTTTAAGCGGAGTTACTTCAGGGCTCGGTAAGCAGGCCGAAGGTCATTTACAGAGAAATTCCCCTCAGCCTTCTCAGTGATTCCCCTGACATACTTTTTTTGTGTCTCCTCAGGGAAGTTCTCACTCTGTGAGACAGGGCCCTGTGTTGACCCTGATCTTCATCCTTTCTGGCAGCATAACTCTTTTATATTATGCCCAGTGTTTCACCCGATTTGAAACTCCTTGACCTTGGTTTTTCTCCAATGCATTCATCAGCTGCCGACAGTGTTCCACGTTTATAGTTTTCCCACAATTCTACAGGGTCCTCCAGGGAGCCAAGCACTTCAAACCGGTTTGAGACTACCACTGCATACTTACTTGTACACTCCTCATACTTGAGCCTCTCAAGATGAAACCCTGGGGAATAACATATTGTGATTTTCTAGTTTTGAGTTGTAGCTTCAGTGTAGCAACAAAAAGCCTGTGGTCAGTAGCAAAGACCTCAGCACTCCTAAAGACCCTGCAGTTCTGGAGGATCCTCCAATGAGTGCTTAAATGTATGTGATAAATCTCCTTGACCACACCACCAGCATTGGAGTACGAAGTCCTGCGGTGTGAATCTGGTCTCTGAAACCAGGACCCTGAATCTTTAACTTCCTGGACCTTGCAAAGTTCAGGAAAAGATAGCTGTTGATATTCCTGTTACAAAGGAGTACAAAGGAGTACAAAGGAAATCAAGCAACAACAGATCTAGTGACCCTTCTAGGTTGCTTGTCCTCCAAAACACTGAGGATCAAGTGTCCAAACAGTGGTTTAGAGTGGGTAAGGGAACATTGGAAAGGGAACTACTGCCCTGCCACTAACGTGGCAGGACTAGGAAGTTACGAGAGACATGAAGACCGGCACATACCCCGTAGCCAGTTCAATCTACGCCAGTACCTGCACTGAAGTCCAACGAGTGTATCACGTTGGTGGCACGGTTCAACAATGGAGTCGAGCTTGGTGTAGAACAATTCTTTCTCTTCTAAAGTACTCATATCAGTAGGAGCATACACTGCAACAAGAGACATGAAACACTTCAAGTGCTTCATCCTCACCAGCAGCATACGCTTGTCAACAGGTGTAATCCCCACAACTGTGGAAACCAACGCAGAAGAGATCGCAACAGCCAACCCCCTTCGGTGAGCACCATTGCCACAGCCAGACCAGTAGTATGTATAACCATTGCAACTGATCTCACCATTACCAGGCTACCTCACCGCATAGAGGGCTGCTATGTCGATCCCCAACCGCCGCAGCTACCCGGATAAAGGAGGTATTCTAGGCTGCAACTTGGCAACCCCTCTGAAGGTTATGCCCAGGAGCGGGTCTTTATGTTTATGACTCATCTGCACTGACACAACCCCCCCACAAGTCAAGGGGGTGTCTAGGTAATCCGCCACCATTCAGAGTGCAAGGGTCATGGGCTTTACCCAGCACTCATCACAACTCATGACAACAGTATACTGTATATATACTGTATATACTTTATATATACATTAAGTTTATCTCACAAATACACGACGTGGTAGAGTTGGTTAAGGCGTGGACAATTGCCCTGACTGTCAGTGGTTTGAGGCCAGCAGAGAGTATAAACAATATATATATACTGTACATATATATATATATATATATATATATATATATATATATATATATATATATACCGGTATATATATTATATATACTGTATATACTGTATATATGAACATTTTTAGGCATCTGCCAGGATTTGAACTGCAGTTAATCAGAATGACAACCCACGCTTCAATCCACTCGGCCATGGTGTGATCAAATCTTACCAACCTTTTTCCATATACTGTATACTGTATATAGAAGGGAAATCCTACTTGGGGGAGGTTAATTACATTTCAAGCCTTAGCACCCATGTGTCAGAGCACACCACAAGTTTTTTTTCACGGTAGGCCATGTCAATAGGCCAAATAGGGTTTGGCCTTCATAGTGTGGGGGAAGTCCTCTTCCTACACTATCAAGACCAGCCCTGAGTGGCACAACCTAGACCCTCATTCCCCTGATGTATGAGTCAGGGTCCCTGAGCTACCTTGAGAAATTAGGGTGAATCCCCTTTTCCATTCGTCCCCTATAATATGATAGGGTTGTCTCTGGTGATAGCAGTCGCCCTGGTATCTGAAAGGGGTGTTTCCGGGTGGATGGGACTCGACAGCCTGGGCGGGCAACCCATCTAGGGGAATAGACCCTAAACAAATTACCGATGGGCGACATGCTAATCGGTGCCACTTACAGGTGGCGATCTCTATAACAGACACCACTTTCATTCAGATCAAAGAACTCGCTCTGTTCATCCTCCACTGCCGCCCTTAACCCCCCGTAAATGTCTTTCACCGCTTTCAGCAGCTTCCCATCTATTCAGTATATTCTCAGTACTTTCCATAAACTCTTTCTATCTGTTCTGTTATTTGTTTTCTCCAAGGTCATGAAGGTAGCAAATGACTTACTTCTCCACAACATTCCTCAAGGAGATCTGATCCGCTTTCCTTCCTAATCCCACCCGGCTCCTCACTTATCAGTTTTACTGTTACTCTTGATTAATTAGCATTGTCCTTCAGTACATCTTCCCTACTATGTTAAGGAGACATATCCCCATGTAGCAACCACATAATCCTCTCTTCCCTTGCTCCTTACACAGGGGGACTATCATATTTGTTAGTTAAACTAGACTTCAGAGGCTATCAACCCTTCTGTTTTGATAGCGTAATGCATAAATGTGCGGAATTTCGGTGTGAGTATCCTAGGTTCGAGTCCTTGGAGTGCCACATGTATTTGTTAATTTAATTAATTGAGTTTAGAAGTAAAGTTGGTTGGTGAAAAAATATGAATTATATAGCCAGCACACTGGAAGTCAAGAATACTGTCAGGACTGAGGCTCCTTTTCGAGAACTCCATTACCTTGTCATATCTTAGTTAGTTAAAATAAGAGTTCAGAAGCTATCACCCTATTGGATTATTAAGCCAGCGTACTCTAAGTAAAAAATAACGTCAGGACTGAAGCCTCTCTGCGAGAACTCCAGTCCCTTGTTGGCATATCTGATATCCAGTCTTCTATTTATATTGACACACACACACACACACACACATACATATACAGTATATATATACTATATATATATATATATATATATACAGTATATATATAATGTATATATCAAGCATAAATATGCTTTCCCATACTATATAATTATCTAGTCATCTGCTTTTTATCTAGTTCTTCCAATTCGTAACAAAATCACTAAATTGCCTCAATAATGTTATCTCAACCTTTCAATACGTGTAATTTTAAAAAGTAAAGGCACTACAAAGTAAAGGCACTATTCGCAACTTATTTTAAGTTAACAAAAAAAAATCCCCTTCATCTTCTGTTGCCTCTTATTTAAAAGTTAACGTGTGAGGCCCGTTCTACTTCCGCTGTATTTCTTTCTTTTCCCCATCTTTAATGTCCTCTTACATTCTTATTTTCCTAATTCTTGCCCATCTCTTTGTTTCGCTTCGTTCGTGTCTGTAAGGCGTCGCACAGTCATGATCCCTTATTGCTTTACCCCCTTGGCTTGAGGTGAATCAAAGCCAGGGTTAAGGGGGGTGACCTGCTTTTTTTTTCTCCTTTTCTCTCTTTCTCTGGCTTGTATCCATTCGGCACCATTCAGCCTACTGTTTTAAGACGTTTATCCCCATCCAGGTGTCGATTTTTTACTGGCGAGCGTGAGCGAGCTAGCATATTTAAAACAATTGTTTGACAGCAGGCTACATTTGTAAATTTCCGATAGAAAAATGTCTCCAACGAAGCCGGATTTCTTCATATATTGCTGGCTCGCTATCGCTCGCCAGGAAGAAATCAACACCTGGATGGGGATAAACGTCTTAAAACAGTAGGCTGAATGGGGCCAAATGGATACAAGCCAGAGTAGGCCTAAGCGAGAAAAGGAGTGTCAAAAAGCGAGGTGGGCTCCCTTAAGAAAGCGTCAGGATGATGATGAGACGCTCACTCACCCGAACCACAACTCATGAGCACGTCTAACGTTATTATTTAATTGTCAACGTTATGAATGTATTACAAGGACGCAACAACAAACACCAACCATGATTTGTTACTATTGCATTAAATATTGCAAGTATATTAGCAGTAACATTCGAGGTATTAGTAGCCTATTGTTATGCTTTGAAATTAGCTCGGTGGTTCGTGAGTATTGTGATCACCCAATATAATCTATTTCGCACAGGGAACGGGCTCACAATACTATATATATGGGAACCCCATACTGTAAGCACTCGAAGAGTGTATAAAGTGGTAATGATATAATGTTTTAACCCTTTCACGCACATATGACACAGAGGTTGCCAGATTAGCAATAAGAAATAGAGTTCTCTCACTCTTATATTTACCTCTCCAAAATTAGTTTTCTGCCCACATCTAACTCAAAGACAACTGTAGAGGTTGAAGTAACTAAACTAAAGGTTTCTAAATACCCCTGATGGTAACAACGGCTTCAAAGTGTCCCCAATAAGCTCAAAATAGCGTCATATGCCGGAAAGGGTTAATGTGTTGCATTTAATGATAATACTATGAGTCAAACTCCATGCCTATTTATGTAATAGGAGTCAGTGATAATGTTTGTGTACGGTACATATGTGTGAAGCACTGCTTTCCATCATCGTGAACCATTTTCTCACTCCTTGACTAACCGTGTCCGCTCACCAGACAATTCGTCAACCCTGGCGTCGATTTGCCTCGAGCCAAGGGGGTAAAGAAATTAGGGATCGGTACTGTACATTAGTAAAACTAAGAGGCACCTAAGATCTCATATTGTAGAACATAGGGGTCGATCCGCCCGAAACCGGATCCCGTATCAACTAACCTCCTCCATCTTAAGCCATTATGAATCACTGTTTTTATAACGATCATCCCCAGAAGTATCTAATAAGGAAGGTCATAAACAGGCACCCAATTGATCCCTAGTTTTGACCAAGCACCCCTGAAGATGGCTCTGCTATCGGTGGTGCATCGTCTGCACACTTACACTGTCACTGGGAGCTGCCAGATAGCGTGGCGGCAGATACAAACATGGCACCAAAACAACACGGTCACAGCTGTGTTGTTTGTGGAAAATGCAAGCGGAAGCAAAATCATTTCATATATCACTTCTTTCCCATAGGTAAGGTGAAGTGCTTAGTCATAAGTATGGTGTATCTACGAGTATACAGTATGTAGTATACTCACATACTCATGGCTGACTGAATAAAGATTCCAGAGACTTCGTCTCGGTATATAGCTGACCCATGAATGCTGGCATTTGTGTCATTACAGATGTTTATTATAGCTCAAGAACCTTGGTATCACTCTGAAGACGAAAACACCTGATCAGCTGAACAAGTCCCGTTGTGTGAAGCAGCCACTTAAAGTGTGAAGCAGCCACTTTTAAGATGACCAGTATAGCGGGGTTGGCCGTCTGACGTCTGATGCTCCACAATTTACAGATGTTTTAAATAATATAAATAAATAGCGTAATCTACTCACGTTGTATTATATGCCATTCACCTGATCGGATATCTTTAATGTAAGACATACCCTCAATTGTATGTTCTTAGTTTTTGTGGAGTGTGAGGATGGAATTACTTGTTTATAGAATATTATTCATGAATACATATAAAAGCAATACACGGTAGTGGAAACATTTCCCTAGCATTGTATTGTGCTGCAGTGGTCGACCTGAATAGTAAACACGTAACATCGAGAGCAAATATATTTATAAACACGTACAGGAGGCAAAAGATATGTTCCACACTTTTGGCAATGTTGCTGAAGGGATGTGTATTTATTAGTGTATGACGTGTATGGGTAGAGCTGCAGAAACATAAATTACTCGAGAGACAGTCACTGGGATGATTGCTGGGGCTGTCTCGCTTATTGCTGGGGCTGTCTCACATATTCCTTCGTGACAGATAATTGCGTACCGGTATATCTTTATTTACTCCTGACCATTTAAGCAGTGTAAGTAATATGAGGACCTGTATGATTCACAGTGTGTGTGTGTTTGTTTATTTACTTTTCAGTAAACGTACGAACACTATGGGGAACATATATGGACGAAATCCATACAGGTACTGAAACAAATGTAAATGTAAGGAACAGAACCAATACAAGATATAGACGTTGAGTAACCTACACATATAACAAAGGTATTATATTATATAAAGTATTGTTTACAGAAAAAGGTAAAGTTGTTGCTAAAATACTAGATTGAGTACATGGAATGTAGCACAATATATTTAGCTGTAGTAGTAGGACAATAATGATAATGACAAAATTGGGATCACAATTAAAACATCATGAATGACAATAGTAGCCTACTATTTAGATATAGGCCTATAAGAGCTATTATGAATTGTGAAAAATTAATAGATATTGAGTACTGCAAGCGGTAGCCTATAGATATTAGAAACTATATAGCTATAGCTCGAATATAACCGTTTTCTAAAGAACGGTACATTCTCTATTGAGGGGTATAATACTGTATAGTTATTGTTCGAAATTAACCGTTCTCTATTGGTGGGTGCTTGACGTTAGATGGGGTAAGTATCAGGGGCCTATAACCAAAAGCAGAGAGTCACTTCTCCTTATTAGATCCTTCTTGGATCATCCTCTTTCACCCACAATGTTCTCAGTCATTGGAAGTAGTTCGTCAGAGTATGACCTCACATCATGGAGTGCCTCTATACATACTCGGAGAAACCCACGATCAGTACCCATGCCAACTATTGCGTTTTAAGGACTAAGGTTAGTAGTTTGTTTACACTATTTGATGTGTTTAGCATCGAGTTTGTGTTCCGCTTTAGATCCCCCCCCCCCCATCTTATAATATTCTAAGGTTACTTAGAATATTAATATAAAATACTATTATATAGTATTTTAGTTCAATGTTAACAATCATTTATATCCCTTAATGATGTGCTATTTCTCTATAGTTTCGCTCGATCATGTCTCATTGGTCTGCTTTGGAATACTTTGTTTACTTATTCGTAATATGATGCATAGAAATGCATGAGATTAAATCAATTCAATAGTATTGTAGTATGTATTTGCTTCATATCTCTAGCCTCAAATTTCAGTTCAATTACCTACACCTATTGCCTATTCGTCTGCGCTTTCCAAGTTCAAAGTTAGTTTCCGATATATATATATATATATATATATATATATATATATATATATATATATATATATATATATAAAGAGTGACACAACATTCTGTTACCCAGCTGCCAGAAATTGACAACGCTGCCTTTCGATACATTTGCATAACCAGACAGTAGATTGCGTGGATCCTCCGATGGATATTCAAATTCAGCAAACAATATATTCACAAACACTACATAAAATGCCTTTAATAATACAGTAGCAACTGTTTTTTTTTTTTTTTTTTTTTTTTTTTTTTTTCTTTTTTAAAGTTGCAGTACAATTATACTTTTCTGAATATTGACGAGTAGAATACGATTTATGCACAAAAAGTCTATTAACTTCTTATTTTAGGCGATTTTTCGATTATTTTCTGAAATGTTCTACAGGTGAAAACACTTGCATGATATAGATGCATCCGTCCAGAACACGATGGTAGTTTCAACATCTTTGCAAGTTTCATATTTTCCAATATATCGTACCTGTAATATAGTGTATTTTGTAAGTGCGAGATAGCATCCATAATATTGTTATCATATGTCACCTCTGAGCTACGAGACGACATGCTGGTCTTGTTTTGAAAGGCCTAGTTAACCCGGGAACGGCCGCAAAGCTCATAAGATGTTTTACTGGGCGAGGGCGGCAAAGCTCTCAAGAGGGAGGCCTAAAACAAAAAATTAAACGGCCCCAGTAGCACTAAACAATTTTTTTTTATTTTTTCCCTATACCTCATATCACTCCTCCACATCCCCTCCTCCCCCCTTTTCCCCTCCCCCTTCAATTATCACCTATTTTCCCTGTTATTCCCTAATTCGTTGGTATATTTTTGTGCTAACATTAGCAAAATGTGTTGAGGATGTGCTTACGTGCCTAGCGAGTGTGTTATACAACCGAGAGTGTGAATGAGTAGTCTCAGTGTGGCTTGAGGCCTCGTGGAGGGAGGGGTTGCCTCAATTTTCTCCATAATTCATGAATGGGCTGGTCCATCTATATTCGCGATTTTGACCAGAAAAATTATATTTTCACTTGTTTTATTGTTGTTACAGGTTACTATCTTCATAGTGAAGGTAAAATAGCCTCATATGAATAAGTAATAACGATATTTATCGTAAAATGATGATTATAGGCCTGAATGGAGCCAATATGCTCACCCATGGGCAGCTAGTTCAATACCCCCCCCTTGCCATTGCCGGGTTAAAGGGGAGAAAAATCAAAGTCGTTGCACATGCGTAGATCTGCACCGCACCAGCATAGTGCTCCGTGCATGGCCTCCCCACTATTAGAGTAGGCTATATTATATGGTTGATATATCAGAAAACAAGAAACTTACATAAGTTTGGAATTAGTGTCACCCTCGCCTTTGCCCATCCCTCCATAATGTTATTCATCACCTTCTGCAGTTTCCCAACCATCGTTTCTCCTCCCTCTATAATCTTTTCTTGTGGAATATCTCCATCCCTGACGCCTTCCCTCTCCATAACTTGTTTATCCATCACTTCACTTCTTTTTACATTTGGAGTCCCATTATGGCATTAGGCAGTACACTAGGACTGTACGGCTGGAAAAGTGTAGATAGCAGAGAAGAGGTGTTGTAGATAGAGGAAGCTGTTGCAGTGGCTTTTTTGTGTATGTTATAAGTCTGTATACGTCTTCGAAGTGTGTGAAACACGCTAGGACGTACCGCCATTTAGCTCTACTTCCTGCATTTCCTTTCCCCCCATCTTGACATTCCTCTCCCTATCCTCATCATTCTCTCCCATTCCTCCTATGCTCTTCCAATATTCTTGTATCCCCCTTCCAATCTCTTCCTCTATCCACACCTTCTCTCCTATCTTCAATTCATCAACCTTTATTTCCTCTTTCAGGTCCCCTTTCAGCCACTTAAACCATTCCCTTCCCTCCACCCCTCCCCTCCTTAATATTTTCTCCATTCCCTCTTTCTCCCACTTTGCTATTGCTTCACAAATAGGCTAGTCGCCTCTGTGTTCCTTCTCTGACGCACCTTCGTCATCGATGACGTAGGTCCGCACAGCCGTGTGTGCTTTCCCTGGAGTTAAAACTTCACGTGCGTGAAAGCCACTGTTACCACACTACCTCTAAGGTCGCCCAGTTGGGATTACTTTAAGTATAGATGGCAAATTATTCGTCTTTGTGGTACTGCTTGACACAATTTATCGTGATATGCATTATGTAAACCGAGTCAAAATATGGGAGTATTTAAAAAACCTAAACTCCAAGTTGAATTAACGAGCACTAGCATCAAAAGAGGCAATGTACTTTAAGCCTAAATTTGTTAATTTCGGAATAAACATTACACAATATCCATAATTGGTCGTCGTGACAAAATGCACAGCTATCAAATTACACTTTCTATACAATTCTGGCTTCACAAAATGGAAAATATGAGACTATTTAAAAATGTGGGCTACCTATTTGCCTTGCTCCTGGGCTATAGCACATTGGCAGTACTTCAGAACTCGCCCAACAGTGTGTCCTTGAAGGAGAGGGCAATTGTTTCCCTTGTTTACATTATAAATACGCACTATACGTACATACTGTGTGTGTATGCATAGGTTATTGGGTGTGTACTATTCATTGGTGACCAGTGCATGCCAATATAGTATCTCATGGGCACCATAAATACACGTAATTGTCTTCCAACGTCCGTCCAAGTTAAATCGGATACAACTCTGATCGGAAGGTCGGAGCCGGCCGTGACGGAGGGCTTATAGCCTGTGTTCCTACCCGCCGGAGCCCACGCGGGGACCTATCTACGTCATTGATGACGTACGTAGTTCCGTCCAAAACGGAGAAATGGGAACCGCGCTTCACTTCTTCATCCGTCTGTAGGTCCACCACCATTGGATTGTGGTCACTCCGCGATTCACATTCCCCCTCTTCATCTATCCATATATTCTCCAATATCCCCCCAACCAAGCTATTCACTACTGTGTAATCATTCACTGACTTGACTCCATTCCTACCTCTCCATGTGGCTGCTTCTTCGATACTAGTTCGATTATAGTATCTCCATCTCCTCTTCACTAAACTCTAACAATAGTTGGCCATTGCCATTAAGCTCTTCCCCCCAAGAGACCTATGTATCCATTTAAGTGCCCCATCACTATAACATCTCCCTTAAATTCTCCCAGCACCTTCCTCAATACTGCATGCTTCCTAGTGTTCTCTTCTCTTTCTGCTCTCCCCTTCTCTACAGTCATGTAGCATACTACCACTGTGATCTCCTCACTCATATAGCTCTTCTCCGTAGACTCACTGCAAGTATGTCTTCCTGCTCTTGCTCCTTTCCTAATGGTGTACCTCCTTACCATCCCAATCCTTCTTTACTACCAGTGCAACTCCTCCCCTATTTTTGCTGATTTTTCATTCTCCCTTTCCCCGCCATCTTAAATTTCTCACTAGTTGTTTCCACTCTAACTTTTAGCGATGTCTCAGTAAGTACCATCATTTCCACCTCTCTTTCTTCACACTCTTCTGTCACTTCAGCCTATGTGTACATATTACCATTAGACGATTTTCTGTACTTTGCATTTTACCTATACGACTCAAATGGGTAAATACGATCTCAATAAAGTCTCTTAGTAACATAGGTCCTTCTTAAACTGCATATAATCATCTAATTTTAGCCAGAATTAAAGTTAAAAATGTGTTATGGTTGCTGAAGGGGTGAAGCCGAATAATGGGAAGATGGCAAGTACTGTCATTGAAAACGTTGAGGGTAAATACAGTGTGAGGCCAATGTGTTATCTATTTGAAGCTGCTCCTTCCCTGTTATATAAGCTTGATAATATCCGGAAAGGAGAATGGTCCATGCTGAAGACCAGGTGTGGGAAATAATTAACGCACAGCACAGGTGACTGAGTAGCCTGTGAGTGATTTGTCCGTGGCCACCTCTTCACGGGGATTGAGGCGTCGGGCAATAGATGAATAGATAGTCAGCATAGTACTACTAGGTATAATAAATAAGAGGACAATTATGCATTTGAGAATAATGAAGCCATTGAAGCATTCGAAGACCGTATTTTAATCAGTTGTGTGCATATGTAAAATTGTAAATAGTTGTATATAATCTGGGTTTATTATTATTGATTACTGAAAGTACATAGTATAATATTATATTTATCATAGACTACAGTAGATCTGGACTTGCCACGAGAATGGAACTTTGCAGTAAGGGACCCAACATCGGAAAACGAATCCCCAAAGTCGAACCTCGAAACAGCGAAAATGTGACATTTTCGCAGTTTCGAGGTTCGAACTTGGTAGTTCGTTCTCCAATTTTCGGCCCCTTACTGCAAAGTTCCATTTTAGTGTCAAGTCCAGATCTACTGACGTCTATTCCTATATCTAAAATACTCTTACGGTAACTGAAAACAGAACTACCGTAATTATTATATATAATATTTAGCTAGTGTTCGAATTGGGCATATAACTCAAAAGGACTCGGTTCAGTAGTTTATTTTCACAATGTTTCAACAAATATCAAAATGATCAGAGTTGAATACTAGCAGACGCGCACGGTAGGTATCAGTTGCTACCTTACAGCCATACGGTGAATATACAGTGCGTCGGTGAATACTGCACGGACTATAATACTATTTAATCGGTCACCATTATTATTAACAATTAATATGACCTATAACTTACGTGACACCAAAGTTACAAGGCTCTGAAATTACTACATAATATAACAACCAGAGCTTCGGTGACCTAGGATAGGCGCCCATATGTTTTTGCCGCTGGCCAGAGGTAGGAAGGCATAGGGTAGCTTTTAAGTTAGCGTTAAGCTGCCCTACATCTAAAAACCATCACGTAAGTTTGTTAACCTATCATGTCTTTGTTATCGCTAACTTATTATTACTTTAAATATTCCTTTATTATATGGTGAAAGAGTTAATATATGGATAACGGGTAACTTACAGTTCATTTACTTTCCTCCTTTCAGTGGACGTTCCCCGTAGCCACGAGACTGGTATAAGGCTAACCCCTCGCTACAGTGAGTAAAGATAGTTTTGTACGAGTATAAGGAGAATTTATTAGACTTTTCTAGTACATTTGATTTACTAGGTGTGGAGATTTTGGTCGAACGAAGGACGACTAGGGCGGTCGTGATTACATTTTTCACACTAGGGCCAAATTTATCTTTATATCAATATATTTTAATCATGTATCTTAGTCTAGGTCTTCTCCTGGATGACCTAGATGTGTGTGAATTTATATTTTGTTATTGTCTGTTCATTGTGTTCTCCCTATTCGGGCTCTGTCTTGAGTCGGCCACCCCCAGATTTTTTTTTTTAGGAAAAGTGGGGCATGGGCCTGAGTAAATACATGCATTCATACATGTATATTATTGGTTTAGCTGAGACATGCTCTTTTAATATATATATTTATATTCTCATCTCATCATTCAGTATTTGATTTAATGTTATTTTAATACCACGATTTTTTTTGATATATTTGAAGATAAATATTGAATCTATATGCTCTAAAGATCATAAGAAAATTTGTTTTAACCCTCGGCAAAACCTAATAAAAAAAAGTATGGTACTAAAACTTATTTTTCGTAAAAAGGTTGTCAATACGGTACTTTCAGTGATCGATAGCTCTAAAGATCATATGAAAATGTGTTAAACCCTCGGAAAAACCTAATATAAAAGTATGGTACTAAAATTTAATTTTCGCAACAA
Organism: Paralithodes platypus; assembly: GCA_032716605.1. Lineage (NCBI taxonomy): Eukaryota > Metazoa > Arthropoda > Malacostraca > Decapoda > Lithodidae > Paralithodes > Paralithodes platypus. The sequence goes on along the minus strand of CM064544.1, from coordinate 23,619,397 downwards.
GGTTGTCAATACGGTACTTTCCCGTTATCAATGTACAATAAAGCTGAATATTGCAGAGTAAACACCATAGACTTCATCGACTTTTCTTTCACCTTCGTATAATCGACAGCCAATTTTATTTTATTTTTTATTAAGGGATTATTACTCAACCAGCGGGGGTGTGGGGGCGGCAGCCCCCACTCATAATACTAGGTTAGGTTAGGTAAGGTTGTTAGGTTAGGCTAATGTCTTTTCAAATCACTATCGGGGAGCGAGCGTGTCTCAACATCCATCGATAGGCCTAATGGGGAAAATAGGTTTTCCCGAGATTTCTAATTAATTACAAACACTATAAATATTATATTGATGCAAATGACCAATTTTGTTTATAAAAAACACTGAAAATTCGTGGTATTAAAATAAAAAAAATCCCAGTATGCTTTTGATGATTCACGGATTATGGCTGTAGCTACTATATATATATATATATATATAATTCTTTCCCACAAATTATAATTAGGGGTTCCACCCCTATTGTAATCATTAAACCCGGTTATTCATCCAAATTCTTCTTACACGCCGGTTTTGACGCAATAACTCCAGAACCGCTTTTTGGAACGGGATCAAACTTTCACAAGAGGTGCGTTTTTGTATTGGGCAACTTTTGGTAAATTTCTATAATTGCACCTATACGAGCTAAACAAATTATTATTGTATTTAACAGGAAGGTACAACGAGGTAAGTGATGTGGTATAGGTGGCAATATGCGGAAATGGATTATAAGGGCATTCCGCCCCCCTCTGACAAAAGTCTATCAATCTAGATGTGACACGGATATACAATGTTTCAGAGAGACATTAGCCTAACCTAACAACCTTACCTAACCTAACCTAGTATTATGGGTGGGGGCTGCCGCCCCCACACCCCTGCTGGTTGGATAAAACGGTAGAAATCCAGTTGGGGTGGAGTGAATAACCGTAGATTTTCGTAAGGGGGTAAGAGGGGGGGCAGAATGCCCTTATAATCCATTTCCGCATATTGCCACCTATACCACATCACTTACCTCGTCGTACCTTCCTGTTAAATAGAATAATAATTTGATTAGCTCATATAGGTGCAATTATAGAATAATACCCAACTTTTGATATGCTAAACATCCGGCATGGTGGCCAAACAGGTTCGTGGCAGCCGATTTCCCGAAAAACTTTACGCCTAAATACCGTCTCTCCCACTCATAGGAAACGATTGGGCTTTGGCATATGGACTCCCCTCCTAATGCTCCGCAAATGTTATAGAGAAGGTTTTGCTTTTGCACGTGGGCTTTTTACCAGCAATCTTGAAAAATCTTCGGAAAAACTACATTTTTCTGTCAGCAATTTTTCCATGGATGTTTTTATTTTTCCCTGTTAGTTTTCATCAATATATAGTGTTTGGAAATAATTACAACCCTCGGAAAAAACGTTTTCCCTATTATACAACGCTCTTAAGACACGCCGCCCGATAGTGGGGAGGGCTATGAAGTTCAGGGAAAATGAGGGGTTAAAAGCGTAACAAAGACATTAGCTTAACCTAACAACCTTACCTAACCTATCCTAGTATTATGGGTGGGGGCTGTCGCCCCCACACCCTGCTGATTGGGTAACAGTGCAAAAAACACAGTATTATTATTTATTAGGACATACCTACTCCGCCAGTGGGAGGGCCGAGAGGTTCACAACAATAACATGAGTGCGGCGGCGGACGCAGTGTTGCCATATACTAAATGCAGAATTATCGTATTGTGACCACAAAATTATGGAATTTGCACCAAAATTATCGTACACACTAATATATATATATATATATATATATATATATATATATATATATATATATATGGTCAATATGCAGGAGACTCAACAATATAGGTAGCAATTTTTTAATGGTAGTTTTGGGTTCCTATAATCATATGCTTCATTTCTATATACTTTTTATCCCCGGGAAAAAAACAAAAAAATCTTGGGTTTTTTATTTTTTTCTTGGATTTTTTTTTTTTTTTTTTTATTAACCTAACCAAAAAACCTAACTTAACCTAACCTAAATGTATTTGGGGGCTATTAGGTTAGGTTAGGTTTTTCGGTTATGTTAATGACTAAAAATCCCAAGAACAAAAATGAAAAATCCCAAGATTTTTTTTTTTTTTTTTCCCCGGGGATAAAAATTATATAGAAATGAAGCATATGATGATAGGAACCCCAAACTACCATTAGAAATGTGCTACCTATATTGTTGCGTCTCCTGTATATTAACCATATATATATACCGGTATATAGGGAATGTTTGTTCTAAATGGCGTGTGTACGAATCGGTGCCGTCTATAGGAAGGTATTGACAACCATGTTACGAAAAATTCCATTTTAGTACCATATATTTTTATTAGGTTTTGCCGAGGGTTGAAACTAATTTTAATATGATGCTTAGAGCATATAGATTCCATATCTGTCCTCAAATATGTCAAAATAATTGGTGACAAATAAATGGAGTTATACTAAAACTTCTAATTCCACTTAAAACTCCACATCTTGAAAACTGCGCCGATGATCAAAGCCATGCTTGCGTAGTTGGGTGAGGCTCGCGATTCCGAACGTTTTGATACCAAAAGAATATAAATGGGTGGAATAGTTTGGCCGCAGCATTGAAAACTGTCTATTCTTAAATTACTGTAAAAACCGTATTCGCTACCCACACAAAGTTTTCCGTCTACAGTCTATATAGGCTTCCACGCATCCCCCAGTTTTGCTTAATAACATAGTCGATTTATTATTCAGATCTAATATTTTTTTTTATTTAACTCTCTCAAAACAGTTCGAGTCCCTACGAATTCCACCAATTATTTAGCCAACCTACCTATACATACCTACCCTACCAAATAATAATGATATTGCACATTTATTTTTGGTGAATAGCAGAGTATTGGCTAAGGTTTTTAACAATTCCTCCCTTTGCCAAATGCTTTGTTTAATAACAATGATATGGACCTTCACAGTTTGACAATTGCCCGTGTGACAGCCTTCACCAAGGTGTAAAAGAGGAGAGCCCACTCAATGTAATAAATCTGTTCTACAGTGACGGTGGCGCCTCTAGAGGCCAATAGGTGATAACATGTTGATCAAGCCATTTCTTTCCCTCTTGATATTGTTTATACAAACAAAGATGATACTCTGCTGAAGACCACTTTCATGTATATAGTGTGTGAATGTACGAACAATAAGGAATTCTGAAGAATAAAATGCCTCTTCCCCATTCAGTTAATGCCTGGCAGATTTTGTTTATACCTATGAGCCGCTTGGCGGCGCTGGGTGTCTGGGAAATACACCTAAGCCTATTGAAGAGGACAATCCTTTCCTAATGCTCCTTTCCTTGCCTTGACCCTGCTATTACGAACTTTATGCTGACATAAACCTTATCTTCCCATAATAATTATGATTTAGGCTTTCAATCCTACACATAACTCACTGCCATAACTTAATATAACTAGTTTGGACAAGTGTAGCTCAAATATAGACTATATAACAAGAAGTCTGGGTTGGAGTCCCTTTGCGTGTGTAGTTAGCGAGAGAGGGAGTGACTGTATTGCTAGATTCCTTTCTCAAAAGCCGCTAGAATATCCTCTCGATATTGAATAAATGCAAACCATCTCTAGAATGATGCCACAACTCTGGAATGATTTTTGTTGGTTTGTTTTGCATGTTTTACAATGTATAATGGTTCTAGATATTTATAGAGTATCCCTGGGAGTTATGGGAAAATGGTAGCTAAATTGAAGTATGTAGCGTTTTAAGATGTAGCGTTAAAGTAGCTGTTGGTAACATTGACTTACATATTTATCGCTTTCGTGTCTTTGAATATTTCGTATATAATTATAATAATAATAATAATAATATTTATTCAGTTAGCAATTTACAGAGTTGGTACCACATAGTATGTTACAAATATGACATGTACCAGCCTTGCATAATTCCAACTAAGGATAGCCCAATAAGGCCGTTAGGCATATTTCCATTGGGGTCCTTGTGGGATTAGGTTAGCTGGGGAAATGGGGAGGATAAAGGGTAAACCTGACTTTTTGGACCGACAGCGATTTCAGTAAGTTTTATTTTGTTTTCTTTTAATTTTTCCTTCAGATATAGTGTTGTTTTATACTGAAGAGGAGCGGAAATGAGTATTTACCCATTATCCAATAATCTAAAAACACGCCTCGGGGCCCCCACTAGTGGGGAGGGCTTTGAAGTTCAGGGAAAATGAGGGGTTAAAAGCGTAAAAATACAATAATATTGCGTTTTGTATCAAAACTTGGCTCGGGTTTTCCCAAATTGCAAACCCATAAAACCCAATTTTGTGAATAGGCTACCCGAGCCAACTTTTGACGAAAGCTGGCTTGGATTTCACAGGGTGGAGTGGGTAGCCTAATATCTTATGTTATAAAAATAGTCAACTTTGGGAAGACATTAGCCTAACCTAACAACCTTACCTAACCTATCCTAGTATTATGGGTGGGGGCTGCTGCCCCCACACTCCCGCTGGTTGGGTTATGTTTTTTTTTTTTTTTTTTTAAATAGCCTATGCTAGGCTATTAGCCTAACCTAACAACCTTACCTAACCTAGTATATGGGTGGGGGCTGCCGCCCCCACACCCCCGCTGGTTGGGTACTGGCTGAAAAACTGATTGTTTTACAGTATAGGCATAGGCCTATATGTATTTTAGCGTTGTTTTTTTGTTGTTGTCCCTTATAATACATTTCAGCTCTTAATGACATGTATAGCAATGATGTATATGCTCTACCGGACCTATTAGGCCTAATACGATCGATGGGCTAACTGTCGGTCCAAAACATCAGTATAACCGGATAAAGAAATAGATACTTTAGAGAAAGTATTTCTAGGGGGTTATTTTAAGATACCTTACATCCTATAGTAAATATCCGTAATCAGTAATCTGTAATCATTTCAGTTTGGTTTGTCTATCTCTTATGTCGTATTTAGTAGTAGACATAAGCTTGGTGCTCCCTTCTCGCAGCTGTCCGGTTCAGGTGTTCCTTCAGACTACGTCTGAAGGAATACAGTGTTCTCTTTTCACGGACTGACTGGGGTAGGTCGTTCCAGTCTTTGATGGCAGTGAAGAATAATGTTTGCTTACCCTGTCCTTGGATTCTCGGGACCTTAAAATTAAACATCCTGTTTCTTGTATTATGTCCACTCCTCTCATTTGCTTTAACAAAATCATTCTTTAGATACTCTGGAGCTCTGTCATAGAAAATTTTGAAGGCATTAGTGAGCCTGATTTGTTTGGCCCTGTCAGAGACATTGAGCATACCTAGTGACTGAAGTTGTTCCTGGCCAACATGTGATCTGGGTCTTAGGTTCAGCATGAACCTAACCATTTTATTTTGAGTGACCTGAAGTTTGTGCTGTGCTGATTTAGATGATGCAGAGTACCAGGATGACACAGAATAGTCAAAATGACATTGAACAAGCGCTTGGCAGAGTGTCTTTTTGGTCGCCGCGGGCAAGCATCCCACCTGTCTATACAGGTATTTTATACGTGCTCTACACTTACTCAGGATAGATTCCAAAATTGTTTCACCTGACAAACTCTCATCCAGTTTTAGTCAGAGATATTTAACTTGTGACACTGTTGTTATAGGAATGTCATTACAGTTGACCGAGAAGCCCACAATGTCTTCAGTTTGCGTTTTGTTCCACATAAGATGGCTTCCGTCTTGCCCAGGTGAAGAGATAGTCTATTGTCCACTAGCCATTCACTACATGATTCTAGTTCTTTGGAAAGTGAAGCGGCAATACTTATTGGGTCTTTTCCTGAAACCAGAAGCACGCTGTCCTCTGCATACAGTAATAATTTACATGAGACGCTCAGTTCCATGTCATTCACATAACAGAGAAAGAGTAAGCGACCAAGGATGCTTCCCTGCGGGACCCCACAGTTAATTGGCATAGGATCAGATATATTATCATAAATTTTGACTCTTTGGGTTCTACCACTAAGATAAGATTTAAACCAGTCCACAGACCCAATGCCCATTGCTTGTAGTTTATTACATAGAATATCATGGTCTACTGTGTCAAACGCTTTTTGTAGATCAAGAAGAACCATACCGGTGTAGTTACCTTTATACATTTCTCTACGAATGTGATCCATTAAGTAGATGAGACAGGAGTCTGTCGAGTACATGCATCTGAAACCTGATTGAAACTTATAGAATAGATCATTTTGTTTGAGTTAGTGTTCAATTTGGGTGTATACCGCTCTTTCAAGGATTTTAGATACAATACATAATATGCTAACTGGTCTGTAGTTGCCAACTTCTAGTTTATTTCCTTTCTTGAATAGAGGGATTACAATAGCTTTCTTCAGTTCAGCAGGTACAGTGTTGGTGTTAATTGATAAGTTGATGATGTGGGTTAGGGGACCTGCTATACCAATGGCTCCATCTCGTAGAAATTTGGCAGGAATTTTGTCGGGTCCTGTGCTTTTATGTACATTTAGGTTAGACAGCTCGTCAAAAGTGTATTTTGGTGTAACCTTTTGCAATCCAAATGTGTTCGGGTGTATGTCTTTATCTCTGTAGAAATTTCGAAAGGTGGCCGTTGTTGTCGTGTATTTATTGAGAGGTTGAGGTAGGTTCTGTGCAAGTGTGTTTGCTATGGATGTGAAGGAGTTGAAGTAGGTTGAAATTTGTCGTTTATCGTGGCAAACCTGATCATTAATGGTGAGAGCAATATTAGTGTTAGACGAATCCCTTGTCTTGTTGCTGTAGCCTGTTGTTTTTAGGTGCCTCCATAGTTTCTTTGGGTTATTCTGATATTCCTCTGCCTTATTGTGAAAATAATTAGTTTTCGCTGATTTTATTTTCCTACTTAGTTTATTCCTTGCCCTGTTGAACTCATGTTTCAGACCTTGACTATTGGATGTAATCATACACATACAGCTTATCTTATTAAACTCAGAGATTCCTCATTCGAAGTATATCCAAATATGATGTATGTATTTGAGCTTTGTGATACAAACTTCTATATTGTTTATGAAAATACATAATTGAACCTGCGCAGCTTTGTTTGTTTACCAGCTCGGGCCAAGACAAGACTACCCCACCTCTTCGCAAACCCCTTCGAGATATAAGACATTTTTGTTTTGCATTCTTATTGTGTGTTACAAAGCAATGCGGTAAACCTGACTTTTTGGACCAACAGCGATTTCAGTAAGTTTTATTGTGTTTTGTATTTTTTCCTTCAGATATAGTGTTGTTTTATACTGAAGAGGAGCTGAAATGAGTATTTACCCATTATCCAACAATCTAAAAACACGCCCCCCACTAGTGGGGAGGGCTATGAAGTTCAGGGAAAATGAGGGGTTAAAAGCATACAAATACAATAATAGGCCTATAGCATTTTGTATCAAAACTTGGCTCGGGTTTTCCCAAATTGCAAACTCATAAAACCCAATTTTGTGAATACCCGAGCCAACTTTTGACGAAAGCTGGCTCGGATTTCACGGGGTGGAGTGGGTAGCCTAATATCTCATGTTATAAAAATAGTCAACTTTGGGAAAACATTAGCCTAACCAGCGCACTGAAGTTGGTTACTTACAAAATTCCAGTTTATTCACTTACAGTTCAACCTTGTTAAAGTTTGCATACATAGCCTAGTACGAAGTCTCTATCAATATTTATCTTTATGTTACAGATAAATAAATGTCATGAATTTTGTCAAATGTTTTCCTGTGTGGTGACTGGAAGCCTGGGAGTAGTAGTAGTAGTAGTAGTAGTATAAGTAGTATTTGGGGCAGGGGGCTAGGAATCCTTCTCCCCTTGTAAAATTCTCCGGAATGAGTTGTGTTACCGGACGTACGTCGTGTAAACACGTGAGTTGATGTCAAACAGCGGGGGAGTGGGGGCGGCAGCCCCCACCCATAATACCTAGGATTTGTTAGCCTGTTATCAACCGATAGATTTGTGGAAAATAGAGTGAATTAAGGGGCTGGAATATAACATTGACTTCATGTGAATTGCGAGTGCCCTACACATTCTAAAATCTGCATATTAATCTTGGGGAACTCATTGTATAATTATAAGGTATAAGTTCAAGGTCCATTCCTAGAGGCAGGATACCACCACAGCCTGTGATCATGGTGATGCTTTGGGTAAACCTGACTTTTAGCAAGCACCAACAGCGATTTTGTAAGTAGCCTAGCCTAGCATATTATTAGCATATTATTAGCATATTATTTTTCAGATAGGCCTAGGGTTGTATAGGCCTAGGCCTAGGCCTACTTGTATTAGCCTAGGCCTATGATGCTTTGAAGCAGCAATGAGTAGCCTAGGCTGAGGCTAAGCGTATTAGGCTTAGGATAACCCATTATCCAACAATCTTAAGACAGCCCCCCCCCCCCCACTAGTGGGGCTATGATAATGAAGATCAAGGAATATTTGAGGTTAAAGACGGTAAAAAATAAGGTTAGCTAGGATATAGCCTATAGGCCTAGCCTATGACAATAACAGTTGTCATGCCGTGGGCCTAACTTTATAGGGGCCGCCTAGCGGCCTATAGGATTTATTGAGGAGCCCTCAGTCCCCTCACGGCCTTGCCCCTCCCTAGGACTTGTTGAAATTCTCATCTAGCCTAGTTCCACAACCTATTATTGTATCCCACGACAGTCAAAATAGACGCGAACATGCAAGGTGTAAACAAGGCACGGCCTGGCAGGCGGTACGCCCGAATACTACATCCTTACCATTATTTTTTAGGTACGGTATTGGTATATAAGCTCAAACCTATGAAATGGTACGGATATAATCCTGTGTAGCGGGTGAGCCTGTACATAGGCTATATCTCAATAATTTGGAATGGTAATGTTACAATATTTGTTTACATTATACATTCATAAATAGTCCACTAATATACTAGTTAAGGTTAGGTTAGGTTTTGGTTAGGATAGGCTAGGTTAAAGATATTGTTCAATGTTTCTTAGTAAATAGGCATCTGAAAAACAGTTCCCTCTACACACGATCTTACCAACGGTACGTAACAGACAGTCCTAACCTAACCTAACTTAGTGTCCAAAGTGAGGTCTGCTGCTAGCCTATGTTCTTATAACATTTTCTGCCAGAGTACCGGCACAATTTAATAAAGAGTGTACACTGTACCGGTACCGTACTGTATAGCCTAGGTTAAGCGGCTAAGCCTGCCGCCCTACAGTGCATTTATAGAGTTTTCGGCCATGATTTGGGTAGGCCTATCACTGAAGAATACTTTCGCAGTCTTACTGTTTGTTTTTGTTTTCAAGGTATAGCCTAGGCTATAGGCTACGGTATTACTGGTATCTTATTTTATTGTAGTTTAGGCTATATTATGAGTGGAGGATTTGCAATAACTTACCCTAACCAAAGTCCAAACTTAGTGTTCAAAGTGTGATCTGCACCCTGCCTCTATGTTCTCATTTTGTATACCGGTAACCTTTTAGCCAGATTACCGGTACAATTTAATAAGTGTACAGGGTAGGCCTACCGGCTACCGCCTACAGTGCATTTAGAGATTTCCCGGCCATGACTTGGGTATCACTAAAGAATCTTTCCGCAGCCTTATGTACAATTATTTGTTTTTATTTCTTCAAGGAATATAGTACAGTAGTTTATTGTTCAATTGTTTATCATGTTATGAGTAGATCATTTGCATTACCTTACCCTAACCTAACTTTACTTAGTCTTAGTGTCCAAAGTGGGGGCTGCCACTATCCCCACACTCCACACACCCGCTAACTAACCTATATAATTGGTATGTCTTGTCATTACTATAACCTGACTTCACGGGGGTAACAGAGACTTGATTGAATATTTTCGGAATCTTGGGTCTTTTAAAGTTGTGAAAATTAAAGTAAGTTTCTACGTTCCTACTGATTGTACTTAACCCGAGATGGGAGTAGCCTACCCAGGTATTTTTTACTCGGCCCAGGGAAAATAATAGACAAACAAATGTTCTAATCAAAGTTTATTCTGAAACTTGGTACCGGTATGTATTTTAACCAGTAGGCCTGCCGGTACTCTACAGTAACTCATGTATCATATGAAAGGATATAAATTAAGTATGTAATAGTTCTTGGAATGCAACAAATAAACATGAAATCTTTATTGGACAAAAGTTACAAAACTAAAACAGGGACTGCTAAGAATAATTTAAAAACCTGTTTTCAATGCCTATAGTAGTGGACCTGAAGTGAATCCTTTGAGACTGAAGTACAGGCAGCCAGCTCCCCTAATATCCTGATTAAACACCAGTAAACATACATAACATCCCTTTTACTTACAATATTATTCATTCCTTTTAATACATTTTGAGCATGTATTGTGCGTATATTTACCTTCACATCTCAAAATTTCTCTGGGCGGCCGAGGGTCTTAGTCATTCTCTCGCTTCCCATACATTCCACATGGCCGAACTATCTCAAGGTGTTCTTTTTCGCACTTTCCAGTACATTCACACCACACCTCTCGTACTTCCTCATTCGTCTGTCTATCCCTCCATGTAACTCTGGACACACTTCTCAAGTAACTCATTTCCACCCCTTTCACTCTTGGTTTGAATCTCTCCAACAACGTCCATGCTTCGCTTCCGTAAGTCAGTGTCGGGATTACCACACTGATATGCAAGGACTTCTTCAGTTCCATGCCGACCACCCTATTTCTTGTTACTGCTTTCAGCATTCCTACAGCCCTCTTCCCCTGTTGCACCCTCTCCCACACTTCTTCATCCATACTCCCATCTTTACTCTGTACACTGCCAAGATACTTAAATGAGCTGACAATCTCCATAGCCTGACTGTTCAACTTCACCTCACACTCTGTGCCTTCACCCCTTTCGAAGACCATAACCTTGCTCTTCCCCGCATTTACCTTCAGATTCCATTTTTCGCACACTGTTCCAAACATATTTACCAGACCCTGCACCTCCCATTCATATCGTCAGCAAACAGCAGTACACAAACATCCACTGCTCTTCCTTGAATTTCTTTTATGACTCCATCCATATATATATATATATATATATATATATATATATATATATATATATATATATATATATATACATATACAGTATATTATATACATACAGTATGCAGGAAAATCCACAAGCAAAGAAGAAAAACAGAGTCCCAAGCGCTTTCGTGTATTATTACATCTTCAGGGGAGGTCAGACAGACACGTGGTGCTGTGACTTTATTGCATATATACAGTATATACAGTATATACCGGTATATATACCGGTATATATTTAACAACCATGGGGACATCATATACCCTTGCTTTAACCCAACATTCACATCAAAGAAGTAGCTCTGTTCATTCTCCACACATACCGAGGCCTATGCACCCTCATAATTATATACTCCACACTACTTTCAGCCGGGGCTGTTCAGCCAGGCTGCCTAGGGAACATTATAAACAACAAAAACTGCTTTCAGCAACTTACCATCTGCTCCGTATATGCTTCCTTCCCTTATCAGCGATACACCAACATCCACTGCTCTTCCTTGTATTTCTTTTATGACTCCATCCATATACTGTATATATAGAACAACCATCGGGACATCACACGTCCTTGCTTTACCAAACATTCAGATCAAAGAACTCCCTCTGTTCATTCTCCACACGTACTGATACCTTTGTACTCTCATACATACTCTTCACTGCTTTCAGCAACTTGCCATCTACTCCATATATTCTCAGTACTTTCCACATACCTTCTCTATCAACTCTGTCATTCCACTCGTTGCCTTCCCTTATTAGTGGTACACCAACATCCACTGCTCATCCTTGCATTTCTTTTATGACTCCATCCATATACAGTATATATTGAACAACCACGGGGACATCACATACCCTTTCTTTAACCCAAAATTCAGCTCAAAGAACTCGCTCTGTTCATTCTGAACACATACTGACACCTTTGCACCCTCATACATGCTTTTTCACTGCTTTCAGCAACTTGCTATCTGCTCCGTATATTCCAAGTACTTTCTACATACTGGTACCTTCTCTATCAACTCTGTAATAGGCCTTTTCCAAGTCGATCAAGGCAGCATACAACTTTTGTCCCTTCTCAAGATATTTCTCCACAACATATTTCAGGGCAAAGATCTGAGCTACACATCCTCTTCCCTTCCTATGATGAATACTGTATGTTAACCATTTCCCCAGCAATACTGACTGAAAATGCCCAAATATATTGCATGTACTCCTCTGATTTATCTAAAATATGTAAAATTATACCAAATTCCAACTACATTAGCACAAAAATCAATCAATCACAGAAACCGGATAAAAACAGAATAAATACCCCAATAGATGAATATGTTAACCCTTTCCCCAGCAATACTTACTGAACATTCACAAATAAATAGCATGTGCTCTTCAGATTTAGCTGAAATATGTAAAATTACACCAAATACTAACTACATTTAGGGAAGGTAGCAAGGGAAACAGTAAGGGTGTGAAAGATAACAATGGGAGAATGCTAGCCGAGAAGCAAGAGAGAGTCGAAAGATGGAGGGAGTACTTCAATGAGTTGCTAAATGTAAGGAATGAAGAGCCAGCAAACATAGCTGGATATGGTATGGGAGGGAGAAGAAGAGAAGTAGTGGAAGAGGAGGTGGGGATCAGGAGGTCAGAAGTGTGGGAAGCCATGAAAAGAGTGAAGTTGGGGAAAGCACCAGGAGTGGAGCAGATGGAGTGTGTGGGGAAATGTTAAGGTATGGTGGTGAGATAGTGATCGAATGGGTATGGAAAATGTGCAAACTAGCATGGGAGAAGGGGAGTGCACCCGATGACTGGAAGACTGGCATAATAGTCCCCCTATATAAGAGCAAGGGGGAAAGAGGAGTGTGTGGTAACCACCGAGGAATATGTCTTCTAAGCGTAGTAGGGTAGTGATTGAGAGAGTGAGAGTGAGAACGGAGAAATGGATAGGCGACGAGCAGGGAGGTTTTAGGAAGGGAAGAGGATGTGTAGATCAGAATTTAATAGGGCCCCTTCATCATTGACGACTTCGCCTATTAACATTAATAGTTTCCATTCAACATCCTGCGCCAGCAATTTGAATAACCCGCGCGGAAGATCATGGAGTACTCATCACAAGTGCACGCCTAATAATTCCCTTATGGGATCGTCATTTTGATTGGGTACCCTACAGAAAAAAACTCCGTAAAAAAGAAAAGATAATTTAATATCAGTTATCATATGACTTGCCATATATGTGGATTTCTCATGTTTTGCTTCCCCGATACCAGGCCCCCTAGCGGCCATCCTCGTTCTTCCTTCTTCCGCGTCTCTCCCGATCACAGGGCTTGCGCCGTGTCCGCTTCATTCGACGTTCGCAGAGCTTCTAGCGAGTCCTTACTCATTTGTATATATCTGTGTTGCAGTAACAAGGTTTAGATTACCTAGCACGGCTGCCAGATTGGTCGGTCCGCAGGAAGTGTGATAAAATAGGGTACCATTATCACAGGCGTCCAGGAGTCTCGGATGGGTGGACCGTGTGTGTTGTTTTATTTGTGTATGATACCTTAGCTGTTGTGTTTACTTAGCTAGAAGGCGACCACGCTACAAGGCATGATACAGACTGTCATTATTGAGGATAGTACATGCCACTGTCTACAATTATCAGCAAATGCTCTGGTTTAAGGGTGTCTGCACGTGGTGCTACACCTTCCAGGGTTCGAGTTTTGCTGAGGCCCCTTGATAAGGCCTCCCTCTACATGGTGCGGCTGCGGGTTCTCGAGCGTCTTCGGCTGGGATGTCTTCGCTTTACGTGGTCGTCATAATTAGGGTTCTCCATCATAGGCTACAGGTAATTTAGGTGTCTAAATTTTTCTGTTATTGATTACGTTGTATTCCCCTTGTGTTGGTTCTGGCATGCGAGCTCGAACCTTTGGGGCATGGGAGTCGTCCCTATATGTCATGATGCATTTTATTTTATGTGTGTGGGACTGCAGGAAAAGGGCTGTGCCATCCCTGTTTCCCGGCAGTTTTTGTCTGTTCCGGCGGGCCCGTGCGTTGGGTCCAAGTAATCCGCCTCTGGCGGATAGGAACATTCAGGAGATCCTGGTGTGGTTTGGCTGAACCACACTCTCCCGGCGGAATTGCATTCCTACCAGAGCCACCATCTCGGCTCGCCGAGGGAACTCACCCTGTCTGGCCTAGTGACACGTAACTACTTCATCGCCCGCGGCGACCTCAGTCAAGTGTTCACTACGTGATATATTAGTTTTGCAAACTGGTTAGATACAGTCACAACTTAATAAGGTCAAGGGACCTGCGACGCTTGTCACAGGTAAGTTTGTGAGAAACTCAGCTAGACAGATCCGGCGGAAGGTTAGAATAGTTGTGCACTTTTCACTAAGTTTCCGGCGGATTTGAGATAGGATGTATAATACCTCGCAGGTTATCCTTATGAGCATTGATTCCTGGAAATGTTCTTTCCAGGCCCCCAGACTACTTCTCCGGCGGAGTTGGCCATCGGATCCCGACGGAGGAGGGGACCCTCTCTTTGAACGGCACTATGCCCAGATTTGATCTTTGTGCTACACCCACTTGTTCCCTCTTACCAGTGTTTGCTCATACTTTCTGCACTAAATGTGTCGAGTGTCTCAATCGCTCACGCGGCGTGTGGTTGTCGAAAAAGTGCGCCGTTTGTTCAGAATTAAAGTCCGCCTTGTTAGCTAAAACAGACCTTTCATGTTTGGCGGCTTTACATGAAGTTAAAGCGACATTCAATACATACGCTAAAGATATTGCCCATAAGGCCCTCCAGTGTGATGACTAGGTCCTATGGGAAAAGCTTATTATAAAGTCACCCTTAGTAAAACCCGGTCCCTCTAAAGCGGTCAGACCTAAGGTCAAAACTAAAGCCATAAGCAAAGAATATGTCAATAGTAGTAGTGAGAGCGACGTCACAGTGGTCCCCTCCTCGGCCCGTGCCACGCGGCGGAAGTCTAAGTCCAGATTGAAGTCTCCACGGCAACGCATTCACCACTCTACCTCGGACTCTTTGAGGTCGCACAAACGCCGACGAGAAGAGTATACCTCTTCAAGCAGCCGGCGGGAGACCACCCAACTGTCACCGCCCTCTGACTCTCAGACACCCACTACTAGTGGAGAACACTCTAGGCATGTAACTTCTGATGTAACGTTTGCAATACCAAAATTATTTCTAGTTCCCCGGGATGTGAAATCAACGGGCCATAGTAGGGTACTGGCCGATCAATTTAGGGGTCGTCCGGCGGGGGCACAAATTATCTCTCCGATGGATCAGGACCCCCCAGCCCTTGGCGGCAGGAGGTTACTGGCGCCATCCAGAACCTTCACTCAATGTCACTCTAGAACAGACTGAGGATAGCAACACCAACGTGTTGCCATCTTCGGTGCCTGATTTGTCTTGGCCCCCTAGGGATCACGAGGATTCTCAAGAGTTAGGATCACATGAACTCTTGGAGCAGAGTGAGGAGCCGGCGGATCCTATGTTCTCCCCGGTTCCTCAGTCGCTTCCAAGTAATTATTCTGAAGCTAGTTCGAATTCATCCAAAGATCCCTCACGACAATGGATGACTTCGGACCAGGTAAATGACTTATTACATAAGGTGTTACAGCAGTACCAACTCCCTGCCTCGTCAGATCAGCCGGTTATTACCTCAACTGCTCCCGCTAGTACTTCTGTAGTGAGACCATTCGATCTTCCGTCAATTTTGACGTCGTCCCTAACCCCAGTGGTGGCAACGACCCCAGGTCCTGTAGGACCGGCGGCGTTAGCTATGTCCAACCTGAGGGTGATTACTGACGTTCAACCGCCCCCCTTAGACAAGTTACCGGTGAGGAAAGGCCCTATGCCTCTCCTCTATGGTGCTGATTGCTCGTGGGTACCTGTATTACCAGATAATCCTCTTATAGCTCAACCATCTGTGTCAGGAGACCCTCCAGTCCCCATAGAATGGTCCATAGAGATCAATAAGAATCGAAAATTTAGGGCTAAAGACGAGACAAGGAGGGTGCTAGATGTTCTTATTAAAGGTGTACCTAGTCCCCTTAATCCAGCACATTTTGTGTATTCAGCTGCTCCGGCAGTCCCTTCCGCCGCTTCTGCACGACTTTTCGCTGACTGGTCGAAGGCTGATGGCATCAATGATGTCAAGGCCTTAAATGCTATTACGCTGGAGTAGGCTACAACCCCGGCTCTGGACCAAGCTCAGAACCCGGTCCTGCAGATGCGGCAAGTGGGAGCCGGCCTGTGGTTGGATTGGGAACTTGAGGCCCAGGTATTTTCCACTACTATTACATCCAAAGTGTCGCATCAAATTCCCCAAGAGAATCACACTTATTTTTCTCTACCAGTGTCCAAAGCAGAAGGGGTACCACCAGCCTAATTAACTTTTCTGGCGGCCCCCAAAGTAACATTGCATGCCTTAGATGACTCCTTTTCTCCACCACCACCGGCTCACTTGGAGCGAGATTTTAGGTTACGAAATTAGGCTTACCGGATGTTCTCTCAATACTTGGCGAGCCATCAAGTAGCCGCCTCTCTAGCACGTACGATCTCGGCCGTCACTGACCCCCAAATTCGGAGAGCCATGGAGCTGTCTCGTAGACTGTCACTTCAAAATGCCATTCAGTCCCTAGGCGACATTAGAATCGCGATTTTGGAGGCGGTACGAGCTCGCCAAGACTTGAGAGTGCATCTGGTAAAGAAGTTGCCGGCGGACATAGGTCGCCGGGTGACTCTATCCCTGGTGCTTACGGCCACCCTTCTTAATTATTATGTTCCTTCCAATAACCAACTCTACTCCTAAAATCGATTAATGAAATTTACAAACATGTGGCAGTCCGTGGATTCGAACCCAGGACGCTCACACCGAAAATGAACACCTTATGCATCGCACCACGAAGACCGTTAAAGGATGGTGGACACTGCCTACGATTTATTATGCAACTTCGAATCCTGCAAATCAATCTAAGCATGTACACACATCCCAACTGCAACTCACGTAGGCTATGCATATGTGAATGGAAAGAGCAATTAATGGGGCCTTAACTACTAGGGAAGTCCTCTCGATAAATTACTCCTGAACCAATATCAATTATTATGTTCCTTCCTACAACCAACTCTACTCCTAAAATTGATTAATGAAATTTACAAAAACATGTGGCAGTCCGTGGATTCGAACCCAGGACGCTCACACCGAAAATCAACACTTTATGCATCGCACCACGAAGACGGTTAAAGGATGGTGGACACTGCCTAAGATTAATTATGCAACTTTGAATCCTGCATATCAATCTAAGCATGTACACACTGAAACACTGAAACTTGGAGCTTAGAATTTAATTTGGTAAGCGGTTGGAGCGTTCGCTTGGTAAGCGAACGATAGTGAGCCTGTAATGTTGGAAGAACCGGCCAAAGGCCGGGAAATTTGTCTACCGAAAAATGAACAAATTAATCTAGAAAGGGGATCTAATGGATGTTATTTTGTTTAATTTGATGGAGGTCTAGGGAGGAAACTAGAAACATAATGAATACATGCAAAAATCGCCTAAAAAGTGAAGCATCTCCCCTTAAGCCTCAATTATAACAGAATAATAGTAAATAAATAACTTTTGTTTACTTCTTCAGATACATCGAGGATCACTGCATTATTATATAATTAAGGGGGCCCACCTCGCTTTTCTCTCTTCCTCTCTGTTTGGCTTGTATCCATTCGGCCCCATTCATCCTACTGTTTTAAGACGTTTACCCCCATCCAGGTGTCAATATTTTTCTGGCAAGCGGTAGCGAGCCAGCATATAATTATACAGTATATATATATATATATATATTGTTTACAGGAAGCTAAATTTGTACATTTTTCGTTAGAAAAATTTCTCCGGCAAAGCCGGATTTCTCCATACAATGCTGGCTCGCTATCGCTCGCCAGGAAGAAATCGACACCTGGATGGGGATAAACGTCTTAAAACAGTTGGCTGAATGGATACAAGCCAGAGAAAGAGAGAAAAAGAGAGAAAGATAAAAACAGCAGGTGACTTCCCTTAACCAAGATGTTACTCTCTTTTTTCCCAGATACACGAGGGATCGACCCTATCTCTCCCTGGTACTACCTGGATGCCGCAGGATTCCCATATAGGACATTTTGGGGCTACTACTACTACTACTACTACTGCAAGGTATCACTCTGGTATATGCTGCTAACCCAAATTGTCTCCTATTAACATCTCCTAATGCTGCCTTGGTCATTAGTCCAAGGGCAGTATTTCTCTTGCCAATTGTTCCTTACCTATTCTAAATCACTGTTGAACACTCTGAACAGTAGAGATTTATAGGCAAGCAACCTTCAGGGGTCGCTAGAGTTGTTGTTGCTGGACTTCTGTTGTACTCCTTTGTACGCGCTCTCTCTCTCTCTCTCTCTCTCTCTCTCTCTCTCTCTCTCTCTCTCTCTCTCTGTCTCTCTGTCTCTGTCTCTGTCTCTGTCTCTGTCTCTGTCTCTGTCTCTGTCTCTCTCTCTCTCTCTCTCTCTCTCTCTCTCTCTCTCTCTCTCTCTCTCTCTCTCTCTCTCTCTCTCTCTCTCTCTCTCTCTCTCTCTCTCTCTCTCTCTCTCTCTCTCTCTCTCTCTCTCTCTCTCTTTATCTCTGTACGTCTATGCCTCTCTCTGTGTCTCTCTGTCTCTCCCTCGCGCTCTCTCTCTCTCTCTCTCTCTCTCGTTTAGTTATAGATACTTATATTCTTACCTTTT
Organism: Paralithodes platypus; assembly: GCA_032716605.1. NCBI lineage: Eukaryota > Metazoa > Arthropoda > Malacostraca > Decapoda > Lithodidae > Paralithodes > Paralithodes platypus. The sequence goes on along the minus strand of CM064544.1, from coordinate 23,600,595 downwards.
AGAAGGCTAATGTTTATATTGTACCTGCGGCCAAATACCGGAGGTGTATGGGTGATCAACTGGGTGACCGGACAACTCAACCAGTAGATCATCTCAACCAGTAGCTCTCAACCAGTACCAAATCAACCAATACGGTTAGGTTAGGTTAGGGTAGTACTATATTTTGGCACTGGTTTGGTTGGTCTTGGCACTGGTTGAAATGGTCTACTGGTTGAGTTGTCCGGGAACCGATCAACTGTGTTGTTGTCGTTGTTTTTGTTAAATATCACAGGTGGCTGGTGGAAAATATAAGTTGTATGTGGAAATATTAATATAAGTAATGAACTGTGAATTGGTATGTGAAGAGATATTTGTTAACAACAACCCTGTGCCCTGTGAGAGTCAAACAAGCATACGCTAAACCCACGCCATCACCAGTTTAGTTACTATAGTTATTGAAGCATTTAAGGGGATCGACCTGCTTTATCTCTCTGGGTTTTATCCTCTATTTAGCCTACTGTTTTAAGACGTTTCTCCCCATTCAGGTATCGATTTTATCCTGGCGAGCAACAGCGAGCCATCATTATATGGAGAAATCCGGCTTCGCCAGATAAATTTTTCTACCGAAATTTTTTCAAATTAAGTCCGCTGTCTAAAACATAATCCAAAATATGCTGGCTCGCTATCGCGCGTCATGTGTAAATCGACACATGGGTGAGGATAAACGTCTTAAAACAGTAGGCTGAATGGGGAGGTGTGGTGGAGAGGTCTTGCCACTGGACTGGTAATCCAATGGTCCCGGGTTCGAATCCCGATGTATCAATGGGAAGATATTATTTGGATGGAACTTGTGTTGTACCTAATATCAGTGCATTACCACAAAGCCCACCGAAACACCAAACAAATACTGATTAAATATCACTGATTAAATAGCACTGTATGAATATTCCCATATTCAAAATATGGTACAGGGGGGCAATGCCTAGCGAGTTAACTGCTCAATAGGTGGCGTTCTGAGAGTGAGGGTCAGAGTGCAGGGCTTCAGAGATGGGGATGCTTCGAGCCGTGAGTTGAGCTCTAAGTGCTTCACATGTCTCACTCCCTAGACTGGAATAAGACCTCACGGACTTCACCGTGTTGAGCGGTTGGATGTACAGGCTTTCAGCCTATACTCGAGAGGGTACTTTTGGAATATAGAAAAAAAAAGAAAAAGGCTACTACCCATTAAGGAAAAGAAGCGGATGGATCGGTCCCCTTATTAGATTACACTAGGCGATTATTCCCGTAGTAGATCATCACAGTTGTTAACAAAAACGTTCACTTAAGAGGAGGCTGAACTTACCCCCCCCCCCCCCATTCAGCCTGTATAAGAGATTGTGTTTCTGCCATTATTTCATCTTAATACCCATGGAAATAGTAAGATTCTCTGAAAAATGTATCACCCTACGTGCGCATGCGGCAGCAATTTTCAATGCAATATATTAAAAAAATAAAATAACATCGTGGTGGTCAAGTGGTGAGCACGCTCGCGTGTGAATCTGAAAGACCCGGGATCGAATCCCTGCCACGGCGGACATTTAGTGGGTGCGGTAGTACGTCCTAGCATGTTTCACATGCTTGCACCCAGTCAGGGGACATCCTGACGACGTATACAGACAAAACACACATAACAAAGCCACTCCAACACCTTCCTCTCTCTCCAACACTCCTTCTCCCCTCTCAACACTCTTCTCTGAGCTATTGCCGATAAAAATGGCATGTTCAGTCCTGTACAGAATCGTAAGATTCAGAGTCTTAAAGATTCCAGGACGAGCTCATCAGCGGCGGATCCCCAGATCGACCGTGGTGATGGTCACCTAAACATCTACAAAACAAAACAAAACAAAACCGTAGAATCATTCAAATTTCGCGCAATTTTGTTTATGGCGTATCCTACAATCATCACCTACAACTTATCAAGTTCTCTTTCCCATATTGAATAATACAATGTAGGCTACTGAAAAAGTACATATAAAATCTATATATACGTTTGTGGCGCAATATCCGAGTAGCAGCAAATGTCAACGCTTAACCAGGCGCTGTATACTACCATGTATAGTGAGCAAAAGGGAAACGAAGCAGCGCAATATACAATGGAGTAGTTACACTTAGAAGTTGGGGTATAATCCTGTGTAGCGGGTGACTTGTATTTATATCTTAGTAATTTGGTAATGTTACAATATATTTTTATATTTTACATTTATAAATAGTCTACTAATACAGTATACTAGGTAAGGTTAGGTTAAAGATATTGTTCAATGTTTCTTAATAAATAGGCATCTGAAAATCAGTTCTACCCGCTACATAGGATCTTACCGGAGTTGGCAGTATATGACCTTAGGAAGTCGCAGACGAAAGAAATTTATATAAATTTAGCTTCAATATTAATTGAGTCATCAAAAATTTCCATAGTTACGCATAAAAACTACGTTTTCTTATGGTGTTATTTAGAGAAAACTAAATAAAGCGGTCATTTTATGGCATACTAAAGATTTGTTTCTGTATGACATAATATACGTATGACAGTGTGTTTGGAAATATTTTTGTGATGTATATTATATAGGTGGGAAACTTGGAAAGGTGGAGGGAAGAGGGAGGGTGGGGTAAGGATGCTAGATGGGGGATTATAGGGTTGCCAGATAGCTGATATATCCTCTTGCACATGATGCACTATCAGATTCTATTCCTGAATTTAGAACACAATTTAAAGATAAAACATAGGCCTAGGCGTATGGGTGAATTTAGGTTTTTGGGGGATGGGGGGGGGGGGGGGCTAGAGATGTAATATGGGTGTTTATGCCATCTTGTGCTATTCTCCATTGTCGAAAAAAGCATTTTAGACAAACAAATATATATCGTGAAATTTGGGTTGGGAGGTCAAATTAAGGGTCAACTTCCTCACTTAATGTTGCGATCAGAGGCTGTAGAGCAAAAGGACTGATAATATATCTCATTTTGTTCAGTATATAAAAGTCATGTGCGTTCCCAGATGGATTACTGTTCACCTCTGTGGAGTGGAAGTGGAGTAGTTGCATTGAGGCAGTTGGACAAAATTCAAAATAAAGCTATTAGATTAATCAATAACCCTGCAATCACACAGGACCTTCTTACATTATCCATACGAAGAAACGTTGCATCCCTTGCATTATTCTACAGATATTTTCACAGCAATTGTTCCGAGGAACTTGCTTCAATTGTGCCGCCTCTCCACATCTTTCCCCGTAGAACTAGGGCAGCTGAGAGCGCCCATGAATTTACACTTTCTCCTCCACAATGCAGAACTTCTGCTTATCAAAATTAATTTATCCCTAGAACTACTACTCTTTGGAATTCACTTCCCTCGAATTGCTTTCCACAAACTTACAATCTACAAATGTTTAAATCAAGTTGTTACAAACATTTTATGAATGGAGGATGCCTTTAGGCACATGGACCTTTTTGTTTTATCTGTTTTTCCTTCCTCCGTTCATTGTCTCTTTAAAAAAAAAAAAAAAAAAAAAAAAAAAAGTAGCTATAACCAGATGTCTGCGTATGTGTGTGTAGGAGAGAGAGAGAGAGTGAGAGAGATATGAAGCGACACTTGTTCTTACTTCATATAACATCAGTGTTGGTTGGAGAGATCGTATCACTACTGTATATGGAAGTTACACGTTGCAATATTATATCGAGTACACATTCCCATTGATAATTTTCCTGTTTTCGTATTTGATAACGTTTAGGAGTGTTGTGATTAACATGTTTGGTTTTCCTTACTGTATGTCATGTATTTATGTTTGTTATTCAATGTCATCAATTTTAGTTCGTATTTAGGTTTACCAATAGTTTTTTATCATATTTTCGTGCTACATATTTTTCTTGGAGTTTATTAAGTTATTCTAATGCACTCTGATTTAGGTGTAGGGATGTGGCGACCCCATCGCCCATCCCTTTTGTGGCGCAGGTAACCCCTGGAGGTTGGGACTGGGAATCCCATCTCCAGAATTTACTCCCACTAAGGGATCAGCAAGCCTTTTCTTGCTGATCCTCCCTACCTCTTTAAGGGAGTGCGGGTTTGGCTACTGACTGACTGACACTGTGACACTAGTATTTTCTTACAAGTGTGTGTAACTGTTTTTTTATTATTTGCTTGATGGAGTGTCTCCGAATCTTTGCTATATACTGTATGTAGACTAGATGGAAGTGTTCTATCATGCCCGGGTGCTTCTTTTCATTATTCGCCTCAGTTTCCCACGGACAAGATTAATAGCTTATATATATAAAAGTGTTATGCCCACGATAATTATACCTGTCATCAGCAAGAACATTATAACACCCATCTTGCCTGAAATCAAAGACCATCTAACAGCAGAACAACAACAAGAGCTGCTCCAACTACTACTACAGTACCATGACATCTTCGCCCAACACCCAGAGAATATCAGACGTACCAACATGCTTAAGCACCCCCTCCAAACCACGGGCCACCCATCAGACAGCCCTCACGACGAAAAATAACAATTCAGAGAGTCGAAGAACACCAGCAAGTAGAAGAAATGTTGCAAGCGGGGTTTTTCACACTGTCTACCAGCCCTTGGTCCTCTCCTGTCGTACTCGTGAAGAAGAAAGAAGGATCTACCCAGTTTTGCGTAGATTACCGTCGACTGAATGTCACCACTCCCCTGTCCAGAATAGACGACTCACTGGACTCATTATTCGGTTGTAAGCGGTTATCCACCCTACACTTACAAGCTGGATATTGGCAAGTCCCCCTGACGCCCGAACACCAACATAATACGGCGTTTATCACCAGCGGAGGTAGACTATATAAATTTTATGTCCTACCTGTGCAATGGTACTTCCACTTTCTTGCGATTGATGGAATCCGTGTTGCAAGGTTTGACTTGGGAGACATGTCCGGCCTATCTCGACTATGTCACCATCTTCAGCCGTTCCTGGGCAGAACACCTGTCAACGACTGCAACAAGTATTCCTACGCATCAGACAAGTCAAGCTAAAATTATAACCCACGAAGTGCACCATAGGGAGAGAGAGACTGTGATTTACCTGGGACATACTTTCTTGGCTCAAGGTAGCGCACCTGACATCACCAAACTAAAATCCGTAGCCAACATCACCCCCACCTATCCCCACCACCACCACAGTCAGAAGGCTTAGATCATTTTTAGGCTTAGCCTCCTACTACCGGAGATTCGTGACAGGGTTCGCCACCATTCTGTTATCTGTTATAGAGATTGTCACTTTTACAGTAAGTAGCACCGATTAGCATGTCGCCCATCGGTAATTTGTTTAGGGTTTATTCCCCTAGATGGGTTGCCCGCCAAGGCTATCGAGTCCCATCCACCCGTAAACACCCCTTTCAGGTACCAGGGGGGGACTGTTATCACCAGAGACACCCCCTCTCACAAGGGGACTGCGTAACACCAGAGACACCCTACTACATTAGCATATAGGAGAAGAGTGGAGGAGGGGACTTACCCGAACTCTTCAGGGTAGCCCAGGGACCCTGACTCATACATCAGGGGGATGAGGGCCTAGGTTATGCCATTCAGGGCTGGGGACTGGTTAGTGTAGGAAGATGACTTTCCCCACACTATGAAGGGGACCACAATGCGCAAGAGGGACATGGAGGACGTGTACAAGCAACCAGACGCCTCGGAGTCTTCCAGGACCCACTTACACATCATAGTCAAGACCCTCACCCTCATCAATACCAAACCCCACACTACCTACCCCTTCTCATCCTCCCCCACTCACTTGCTTTGCAATACTAACTCTTTTGTCTGTGTGTGGGGTATCTGAAATAAAAATTTCCAAAGCCATTACACGAACTCACCAAGAAAGAGGAAGTTTTCGCCTAGACCCATGAGAGACTTTCAGCTTTTAACACTCTAAGGTAGTACCTGATTGAAGCCCCCACCGTAGCATTCCTAGACTACAGCCAACCCTGCCGCCTATACACAGATGTCTCCCTAGTGGGAATAAGTGCAATCCTCAGCTTTGAGTGCTCAACCGCCTCAAGGGGTTCTTTACCCCTGCACAGCTTCTTGCTCTGTAAAGGGGCTCAGTGCGTCCTTGTATTGAGTATTATTCACGTGTGGGGAGGATCCTCTCGCACATCACTTCTAGACAAAGTAGAGAGGAAAGCCTTTCGTATAATTTAACTTGTCCACTCACCGACTCTCTGCAATCTCTCTCTCTTCGCCGCAATGTTCCATCTCTCGCTATTCTATTGCTACTACAATAGTCAGTATTCCTCAGAGCTATCCCAGTGTATACCACCTCCTCTACGTAGGGTACGTAGTACCCGTTTTGCAACACAATCCCACCCCTATTCTGTGCAACTCTCCAACTCCAGAGTAAAATGTTACTCCCAATATTTCTTCTATTCAATAGCTGAGTTCAGGAATTCTCTCCCTATCTTTTCCTCATCCTATGACTTAAATTGCTTCAAACGCTGTGTGTCTAGGCATTTTGGCTCTAACGTTCCTTGATTTTGGCCTTGTCGCTCTTTCAACTCTAGGGGAGGCACTCGTCACAGGCAGTTTTGCTTTTGTCCCTCATCCACATAGCAAAAAAATCAAGAGAAGGCTGTGAATGTATCCTTACATTTGCAAGCATAACACTGACCCCAACCGAAGTAAACTATGCTGCCACCAAAAGAGAATGTTTAGGTGTAATCTGGGCCCTGAACACTTCAGGGCATATCTACTAGGTGCCCACGAATCCATCATAACCGACCATCAATCGTTGTAATGGCTATGAAGTATGAAGATTTGAAACCAACAATGAGCTAATAGTTCACTGGAGAGAAAACTCAAGGAATTTGACTTAGAGATCCTATACCGACCAGGCATACTGCACACAAATGCAGATGCACTGTCAAGATTGCCAATGAATTCACTGACCCCTAAAAACTCCACTCTAGTGCAACAATGGGAGCAACTAAAGAAACTAGCCTGGATTCTACAATTTTTTTCTCACAAACTTAGAGAGGGTAAGGTAGGAGACTACCTGTATACCCCTTCTTGACATATAGTTATGACACCGGAACAAGCCGGGGAAATAATGCAAACTTTGCATGAACATAACGGGATCCACGTGGGACAAAATAAACTAGTGCAGTCTTTGAACACCATTTACTTGATGGCCAACCCCACTGAAGCAGCCAAGATCGTAGCAGAAGCGTGCCGAGCATGTACCCTAGGCAAGGATACCACTAGAACACCTGGACCATCAGGTAAATTTGAATCCTCCAAACCCTGGCAACTGCTCGCTGTATGGGACTGATTGCTTATTGCCTCATTCAGAAGTAATTATATTTTTAGTATTATAACTAATATTAAATATTAATTATATAAATACCTCAACCACGTGTAGTACCCATCTACTGTTTTAAGAAAACTTACCCTTTAGAGAACACGTGACTACATTTCACCTCAGACTCCACTAAAGTGTAATTTCAGTAACTTTGTAATTTTCTTCTTTTATATTCAGCTGTAACTCAACTAAACATAAATCCCTTTTCTATTGCGAATATATATTGTACTTTTAGCTTTGTATTGTTGTATTATTGTGTGATCTATTATTATTTTATGCATAAATAAACCTGTCATATTGTACCTTTCGTATGTCTTGCCTAGTGTTTGATCGTAGGTGTATATAAGGTCTTATATGTTTTTTGTTAGAGAACTCTCTCAATTACAATATTTGTTGTAGCAAATTATATATACATACTGTATATATATATATATATATATATATATATATATATATATATATATATTACAAAAGTAAGAGGAACAAAAGCTAACGTACTCGTAGGTAAAATATAATATCTGTTGCAATATATGCTGTTATTCGGTATTCAAAGCATATGATTTCATGTGGTTTCCCTACCACTTTTACTATCACTCTCTTGCACACACACATACAAATACATTCACACACACACACACACACACACTCGTTATCACCCCTCCCCTCCCCCCCCCCCCCCCCCCCCCCCCCCCCACACACACAACTCCACTCTCACCCCCGCACAACCTCTCTCTCTCTCTCTCTCTATATATATATATATATATATATATATATATATATATATATATATATATATATATATATATATATATATATATTGTTTTTGTCCTTCTCTCTCTCTATAACACCAATCTTTAAGAAAGGGGATCATGAGTGTCCCGAGAATTATTGGACAATTGACTTCTATCATAGTAAAACATACTACATAGAAATCCACAATTTAATTACAGGTTCCCAACATGGATTTAAGCGACACCGATCATGTCTTACCAATTTGCTAGAATTTGTCCATGAAATGCCGAGTGAGTATGCCAAAAGTAGAGCCATAGACATCTTTTTACTTAGATTTTCAAACAGCATTTGACGAAGTGCCTCATTGCAGGCTAAGTCAAAAGTGGGTGCGCTAGGTATCAATACAGTGGTCACAAATTGGATAGAAAGTTGGCCAACAGGTAGACAACAGCGAGTGGTAATCAATGGTGCTTCTTCTCAGTGGACTCCAGTCACCTCTGGAGTTCCACAGGGATCTGTCCTTGGACCACTTCAATTTATCATTATATCAATAACATTGATATTGGTCTGTTGAGTGTGATCTCCAAGTTTGCAGATGACATAAAGCTTGGAATGAATGTGGAGGACCCCAATTATGGGTTGAATGTGAAGGACCCCAATTATGGGTTGAATGTGAAGGACCCCAATTATGGGTTGCATGGCTCAGGATGGACCTCAACAGACTAGCTAGGTAAATGGTCAGAGACATGGCAGATGCTTCTAAACTTGGAAATGTGCAAGGTGATGCATGTCGGCCATTCTGCTATTGGTAATGCCTCTGGAAGTGACCGACTTGGAGAAAGATTTGGGGGTTCTGATTAGCATTGACCTAAAGTTCTCCAAGCAGTGCATTGAAGTAGAGAAGAAATTTCAGTAATTATATGGGCTATATTCAGAGGCATTTTAAGTATAGAAATAAGAAAATAGTCCTCACAATTTACAATGCTCTCATACGGCCTGTCCTGGAGTATGCTGTTCAATTCTGGTCTCCAGAACTTAGGAAAGATATAAAACGACTGGAAAGAGTACAAGCTAGGGCTACAAACTTATTCCATCGATTAGAAGACTGAGCTATGAAGACCAGTTGAGAGCTCTTTATCTCCGTTGGAGACACACAAACTACGAGGTCAGCTCATTGAAGTATTTAAAATACTTAATGGGTTTAACAATGTGGATTATAGCAAAATGTTTAGTTTCAAAATGAATACAACACGCAACCATGGCTGGAAATTATAATTGAAAAGGCTCAGCACTAGTATTTGTGGACACTTTTTCACATATAAGATCTGTTCTACCTGGAGCAAACTTCCCCCAGAAGTTGTAAACAGTTGTTCAGTAGAGCAGTCCAAGAAGCGAGTAGATAGTAGTTTCCACACTCTATAATGAGTAGTGCACAAAACCGTCTCTCTCCTTTCACTTCGAGTATCTCCTCGGAATGGACCGTAAGGTTTGAGATACAAAATATTCCTTGTAACTCTCTCTCTCTCTCTGTCATTGGGTTCCGGCGGCAATAAAGCACATGTTGCACCAATTTAGACTCCAGCTGTCACCTTCACACGCAGTCATTAAGGAGAGATGAGTCGTGTTTCTGGTCTCCTTTCTCCCTGTGTTAAGCCCCTTTTGTTTTGAGATTAAGTGTCAATTTTGTTGCTGGCGAGCGAGAGCGAGCTCTGATATTTTAAGAGGAACCGGCCTTGGGCCTGAACATTTTTCTACCGAAAAAATGTACATACTGTATATATCTTGAAGGGGGGTCTAGGGAGTGTTTTTCTAAGCTCGATGGAGGTCTAGCGAAGACACTAAGAAACGTAGGAATAATTTAATTAACAGACAACAAAAACGGCCCATCTCCCCTTAGCACAAACCTCTTGCATTCCAAGCTCATTATGTAAGCGCCTCTCGCCTTCACTCGCCTTCCAACACACCAACCGACCACTCGCGAGTTTTGGTCTATGAATAAGTTGGAGCTGTGGCCATCAATATTTAACAGAATTATCAGCTAAAATAAGGTCATAATACATTTATAAATATATGAAACCGATTTAACATACTTTTTATCCATAAGAAACTCACATTATTATAGCATTTCTGTATTATATCGATGTTTACGGTTCTAACTTCCTATTATACCCTGAAACTCACAAGTGGTCAACTAAAGAACTTAGTAAACCAAGTGAGAGTACGAGATACCTTTAGTGCAATTGATCATCATTCAATCACATTCAACATTAAATTTATAAACAACAGATTAAACGAGAGTATGAAAAGGTACCAAATTTAAAGAAAGACAATTTCCATAAACTAAGAACTATTTTGACAGAGCAGATTGGAACTTGATAAACCACATACTGATGATATCTGGAACGCTTTTTCAGAATTATATATTAACGCCATAAATGTTTGCATCCCTATGAAAAATCGATGCTCTACTCGAAACAGTAAGCCTAAGTGGTGGAACACAGAAATATAAAAATGTCTAAATGCCAAAATAACTACCCACAACACTTACAGTAGAACAAAACACGAATCAGACAGGATAAGCTATTTTACTCTGACGTAACGCAAAAAAAACGATTAAACTTAGTAAGGCACATTTGGAAACACGTATTGCAGGCTTAAACAAGTCATACCCAAAATAATTAATGGATTTATTAGTAGTAAAAAGGTGATTACTTCTCAAATCAGGCCACTAAATTCACACTAATAAATTAAAATGGAGATCTTTTTGATAATGAAGCTTAATACTAAGGAGTACGGTCCAGATGGTGTTCCTCCTGTTGTACTCAAAAACTGTGCTTCCTTGCTGACTCTAGGCAAACTCTTTCGTTTCTGTCTCTCTTCTAATGTATTCCCTTCTTGCTGGAAGTTTGCTCTCCTTCAACCTGTCCCAAAGAAGGGTGACTGTTCTCAACCCTCCAACTATCGTCCAATTGCTCTCATCTCTTGTATCGCTAAAGTTTCTTGCCTCCAAATTTCTTGAGCATTTCTCTTCTCATAATCTACTCTCAGAACGCCAGTATGCCTTCCTTAACCTATCCGCGGCGAGACTCCGATTCGTTAAACGTCATGAGGGGCGAAGCTATTGCATTAATTTCTGACAAATCGTCATTATCCGATAAATATCGTTATTACTTATTCATTTGCACCTATTTTATGTTTATTATGAAGATAGTTACATGTTACAACAATAAAACAAGTGGGAATAGTATTTGGGGGGTGACAAACACAAAATATTGCCGAGCGGTTCATTCATGGAGTTGACAGAGAGCGAAACTGCACCCTTCCTTCACAAGCTCTCCAGCGAGACTGGAGGTAGTGCGGGCTAGTCTCTCTCTCTCTCCTCCCTCCACACCCCTCCCTTTCGACCTTGAAACCTGGTAGGGAGTTTTGGCGCCATAAATAAACCGATAATCACAGGAATAAGAGAAAAATAGGTGATAAATGAGGGGGGGGGGGAAATTTGGACACATGTGGAGTAGTGATAGGATGTATGGAGAGGAATTATCTCACATATTTACACATTCCTTTGTTTTGAGTGACAGTGGGATGTTTGGAAAGACTTTTTTTAGGCCATGGCTCATATGAGGACGCTCGCCCTCCTAGGGTTCAGACTCATATGAGGACACTCGCCGTTTATGGGTTCAGGGTCGCTCTACTGATGATATTCTTTCATATCTTACAACTCTTGGTCATTCCCCTCTCGGGACTTCACTTCGGTGAGACCTTTTCTATTGCGCTAGACATATCGAAGGCCTTCGATAGCGGCACAAATCTCTATTTTCTAAACTACCCTCCTTCGGTTTCTATCCCTCCATCTGTACCTTTGTCTCTAAATTCCAGCCGTTCCTTAGCTGCGGTTGTGGACGGCCATTGCTCACTTCATAATCCTATCAACTCCGGTGTTCCTCAGGGTTCTGTCCTATCTCCAATTATCTTTCTAATTTTCATAAATAATCTTCTCAACTGTACCTCCAGTCCTATCCATTCATATGCAGACGACTCTACCTTACACTATTCAATTAGTTTTCCAGAGTGCCCCAGCAAGCAATCCCTCAAAAACAAACTTAATGAAGCCATGCAACACTTATCTTCTGATCTAACTACCATTTCCAATTGGGACAGAGAAAACCTTGTTGCTTTTAATGCTACATCTACTGTATCTACCCTCGTGAACTCCCGGAGGACTATCCCTTTCACTTCAACAATACAAAAATGAACTCATATTTTCTCAGTATTCTAAGTGTCTTTGTTTTTTTTTTTTTTTTTTTTTTTTTTTTTTCTTTTTCTGCTCTCTTGGAAGGACCCTATTACCACTCTTGCTAAGGCAGCCTCCCAGAAGCTGGGTGTGCTCAACCGCCTCAAGGGGTTCTTTGCCCCTGCGCAGCTTCTTCCTCTGTACAGGGACACAGTGCTTCCTTGTATTGAGTATTGTTCACATGTGTGGGGAGGATCCTCTCACACAGCACTTCTAGACAAAGTAGAAAGGAAAGCCTTTCATATCATTAACTCCCGTCCACTCACCGACTCCGCAATATCTCTCTCTTTGCCGCAATGTTGCATCTCTCTTGCTATACTATCGCTACTACAATAATCAGTCTTCCTCAGAGCTTTCTGTGTATACCACCTCCTCTACGTAGGGTATGTAGTATCCGCCTTGCACCACAATCCCACCCCTACTCTGTGCAACTCTCCAACTCAAGAGTGAAACATTACTCTGTCTTTCTTCTAATCAACAGCTGAGCTCTGGAACTCTCTCCCAGAATCCATCTTTCCCTTATCCTATGACTTAAATTGCTTCAAACTCTGTGTGTCCAGACATTTTGGCTCTTAACATTCCTTGAATTTGGTCCTGTCACTCTTTCAACTCTGGGGGAGGCACTCGTTACAGGCATAGTTGCCTTTTTTTCTCCCTCATCCACACAGATAAAATAAAAATGAGTAGTAGTTTTAATAACATTTTTGCATCAGTCTTTACATAAGAAAATTTGAATTTGATTCCATTGCCGCACCATCTTAAATAATCAATAATGACATTGTAAGTGATATAGTAATTACGGAAATTGATGTAGTAAACAACATAATATAACCCATGGGCCTGATACTATTTCTCCAAAAGTTTTGAAAGAATTAAGAGATGAGATTTTTATACCATTAACCCATTGCCTACGGGAGATGTTCCGGAACGCCATGGCAATTTACAGGTTTTTATAGCCTCTTAAAGCCTGTAAAATCGAGTGCGAGGGAGCAGGAGCGCAACAGGCCACACGTCCTTCTCCCAGCCAGGTAGCCACCGCACTGAGGGCTCTGAGTCAGTCTCGCGAGATATACAGTTCTACCAAAGGCAAATGTAGCGCAACATTAGCGATAATTACTCATTTTAGCGAATGTCTATGGTAGCGCTGCGGGTGAACCCTGCGAGCTACGAAGCTCGTTTTGGTGTCCTCCTTTTGAAGCTATTTTCTTCTAGTTTTCGGCTGAATACATTTAATTTCATTCAGACACTTGCCTAATCAATCAGGAGTGCCTGAATGAGCCCTAATATGGCGGAAATATGCCCGCAGTGTAAGTGTTAAAGCCTGTAGAATAGAGTGCGAGGGAGCGAGAGCGCGACAGGCCACACGTCCTTCCTCCAGCCAGCCGGCCACGGAACTGAGGACTCTGAGGCATACTCTCGCAAGATATACAGCGCTGCCAAAGGCAAATGTTGCGCGACATTTGCGATAATTGCTCATTTTAGCGAATGTCTATGGTAACGCTGCGGTAGAAGCCCGCGAGCTACGAAGCTCGTTTTGGTGTCAATTTGAAGCGATTTTCTTCTAGTTTTGGGCTGAATAAATTTTATTTCATTCAGACAGTTGCCTACTCAATCAGGAGTACCTAAAGGAGCCCTAATATGGCGGAAATAGGCTGATATATGCCCGCAACCAAAGTGTTAACACTGCTTATTATCAACACAATGCAGTGGCATTGTGCCCAATAAATGGAAATTAGGTAATGTAAATCCTATCTTTATATATGGCAACATATCACTACCTTGCAACTACCATCCAATCAGCTTAACTTCAATCATATGTAAATTGATTGAAACAATCATCAGAGATAAACTTGTAAACCATTTAGAAGAAAAGAAAATACTAAAAAACTCACAGCGTGGTTTCCGAAACAAGCGTTCATACCTGACAAATCTCCTTGACTTCGTTCACACCATCTTTAATAATTATGTATGACGAAAGTAAAGCCGTCGACATTGTCTACCTTGATTTCCACAAAAGATTCAACAAGCCACAGGCATCTCATGAAAAAATTAAAAGCTCATGGCATAGAAGGGTGCGTTCTTAGATGGATTGAGAATTGGCTTACTGGGCATAAGCAACGAGTAGTAATAAATGGTAGAGCCTCTGACTGGAAAAATGCCACAAGTAGTTTGTTTCTGGGATCAGTGCTCAGACCTGTTCTTTTCTTAATTTATATCAATTACATCGATGACGATCTTTCATGTACAATTTCAAAATTTGCGGACGATACCATGATAGCGAACATAGTAGCATCCTCCTTGCAGGTTCAACACATCCAAAATTATATAGATAAATTAGCAAATTGGGCCCGAACCTGGCAAATTAGTTTCAATACCGATAGATGTCAAATACTACATAATTAATACAAGAATGAAAAATCAAACTGTTCAATGAAAGGTAGTCAACTCCTGATCACTGATAAAGAAACCGACTTACGAGTAACAATATCAAGTAATTTAAAACCCAGCCCACAATGTACCGAAGTAGTTAAGAAAGCAAACAACATTATTGGCTCCATAGGAATATCGATTGAATACAAATCCGAAAATGTTATTGTCATTGTATATAATTCTTTGGTTCGCCCCCATCTGGAATACTGTGTACAATTTGTATGTCCATATTATCAAAAGGACATAAATAAACTGGAGAGAATACAGTGGAGAGTAATTAAAATGATGCCCGGACTAAGAAACGAGTTTTACGAAGAGCGTCTAAAAAGAGTTATATCTTTCTAGTTTAACAAATCGCAGGCTAAGACGGGTCCTTATTCAAGTGCTTAAAATTATTAAAGGTATTGACAATATGTATGTCAACAAAATCTTCACAATTGATCACCCAAATTACACTAGAGGTAATGGTTGTCAGATAATTGGAAAGCCTTTTCACTCGCATGAGGCAAAGCACTTATTTCTAATCGCGTGATAAACTAATGGAATGGACTACCTCGTAGTGTCATTGAGTCTAGTACTGTTCAAACTTTAAAATATCGCCTAGATAAATATCTTGCTCTTAAGGAAGCCCACCTCACTTTTTTCTCTTTCTTTCCCTCTCTCTTTGGTTTGTATCCATTCGGCCCCATTCAGCCTACTGTTTTAAGACGTTTACCCCCATCCAGGTGTCAATATTTTCCTGGCGAGCGGTAACGAGCCAGCATAAGTACAGTATATATGTTTTTGTTTTGACAGCAAGATACATTTGTAAATTTTTCGATAGAAAAATTTCTCCGGCAAAGCCGGATTTCTCACTATCGCTCGCTATGGCTCACTATGGCTCACTATCGCTCGCTTGGAAGAAATCGACAACCTCGATAGGGATAAAAGTCTTCAAACAGTTGACTGAATGGGGCCGAATGGATACAAGCCAGGGAAAGAGAGAGAAGTAGAGAAAAATAAAAATAGACGGTGACTCCCCTTAACCCCTGATTAACTGAGTTTTCATATGAATAACACCACTGTAATATATACTGTACTATCCTTTCCGGTCTTCACACAAGATCGGTATTTTAGTTACAAGCAGCCTCGCAAGGATCAATTGATATGTTGTTTGTTTTGTTTTATCTTTGGGTACAATATAGATTAGTTTATGTGAGGTGTATACTGTATATATATAAGTATATATATATGTATATATATATATATATATATATATGTGTATACTGTATATATACATATATATATATATATATATATATATGTGTATACTGTATATATATGTGTGTATACTGTATATATATGTATATATATATATATGTATATATATATATACAGTATATATATTTTTTCTTCTAGCACTATCATTTATCCAATTCCCACCTTAAATTTTAAGTCTATTATTTCGGATTGGTGCGTTACCTTACTTTCTGATTGACAAGGAAATCACCCCCGCTCTCCAAATACGAGCATAAACACACGCGCACCACAGACACACACTCATACACTCATATTCACACACACACACACACACACACACACACACTTTACATGCTCAATCATCATCAATCACTATCACTCCCCTCATTTTTTCATCATCACTAGGCTTTCATATTTCACTCATTATAGATCTGATTTTATATTTCTGTCTTCACTTTAGGGTTGGTTTGGTTAGTTTAGATGTGTGAGCCAAGGCAACACACACACACCCTCTTTCTCTCTCTCTCTCTCTTTCTAATTTACATCAACGACATAGATGAGGGTCTCCCCTGTACAATCTCAAAGTTTGCTGATGATACAAAAATTGCAAATAACGTACTCTCAAAAGAATACGTTGACGATATGCAATACAATCTAGATAAGTTGTCATGTTCGTCTCAAATTTGGCATATGAGTTTCAATGCGGATAAATGTAAAATACTACATATCGGATACCGAAATGAGAAAGCAAACTATTCGATGAATGTCACTCAGCTTAAGAGTGTAGACAGAGAAACCGGTCTGGGAGTAACAATATCGAGTAACCTAAAACCAATTCAACAATGTTCAGAAGTTAAGAAGGCAAACAAAATAATTGGCTTTATAGGCAGGTCATTTGAGCATAAATCCAAAGAAGTTATCCTAACGCTTTACAATTCCTTAGTCTGCCCTCTTCTGGAATACTGTGTTCAATCCTGGTGCCCTTATTACCAAAAAGATATAGACAAGCTAGAACGAGTTCAACGTAGAGTTACCAAAACTATACCTAGCCTAAAGAACAAACCATACGAGGAGCGTCTTAGAGAATTTAATCTATTTCCTTTAACCCAAAGCAGATTAAGAGGGGACTTAATTCATGTGTTCAAAATCATCAAAGGTATCGACAATATGAACTGCAGTAAGTACTTCACTATCGACGAATGTAATTAAACAAGGGGAAACGGCTGCAAAATTATTGATAAATCTTTTAATTCACGAATCTAAGAATTTCTTCTTAAATCGAGTTGTCAACTAGTGGAATGGGCTTCCCCGAGACGCTATAGACTGCAGCACCATTGATTCTTTTAAACTTCGCATAGACAAATATCTTGCATCAAACCCGCGAATGACTGCGTTTGTAAATTAATAACTTTATTATATTCCTCCCTCAGATTCATCAAGGATTATTGCGTGTATATATTACTAGACATTGAACTCGTTCTAGCTTGTCTATATCTTTTTGGTAATAAGGGCACCAGGATTGAACGCAGTATTCCAGAAGAGGGCAGACTAATGAATTGTAAAGAGTTAGGATAACTTCTTTGGATTAATGCTCAAATGACGTGCCTATAAAGCCAAGTATTTTGTTTGCTTTCTTAACAACTTCTGAACATTGTTGACTCGGTTTTAGGTTACTCGATATTGTTACTCCCAAAGCAGTTTCTCTGTTTACACTCTTAAGCTGAGTGCCATTCATTGAATAGTTTGCTTTCTCATTTCGGTTTCCAATAAGTAGTACTTTACATTTACCCACATTGAAACTCATTTGCCAAATCTGGGCCCAACACGACAACTGATCTACTGTAGATTGTGTTGCATATCGTCAACTTGTTCTTTTGAGAGTATGATATTTGCAATTTTTGTATCGTCAGCAAACTTTGAGATTGTACAAGTGAGACCCTTATCTATGTCGTTGATGTAAATTAGAAAGAGAATTGGTCCTAGTGCCGATCCCTGGGGTACCCCGCTACTTACATTGATCCATTTAGATGCCTTACCATTTATGACTACTCCTTGCTTTCTGTCGCTGAGCCAATTTTCTATCCATTTCAATACACCATCTTGTATTTCATGTGCTTTTAGTTTTTGTAGTAAATGTTTGTGTGGAACTTTGTCAAAGACCTTTTGAAAATCAAGGTATATAATATCTACAGCTTTACTCTCATCGTAGAGGTTGAGGATATCGTGGAAGAAGTCTAAGAGGTTTGTTAAGCAGGAACGTTTGTTACGAAAGCCGTGTTGAGTATCTTTAACTATGTTATTTTCCTCTAAGTGATTCAAGAGTGTCTCTTATGAGTGTTTCTAGCATTTGATATACAACTGAGGTTAAGCTAATTGGACGATAGTTACTGGGTAGAGATTTGCTGCCATATTTTAATATCGGTTTTACGTTGGCGAGCTTCCACTGATCAGGCATTGAACCAGACTGCAAGGATTTATTGAATAGCAATGTCAGTGGTTTGGAGAGCTCATCCTTAGCTTCCTTTAGAACTCTGAAATGTTTATCTAAACATTTTAATACTTCTCTCTCTGTAATAGTGATCTTGCTTAGAACATCATAATTATCAATCTGAATCGGCAATGCTGTAGGGATATTACAAAGGTCTTCTGTTGTAAAAACTGATGCAAAGAAAGTATTGAGAGCGTTACTCATTTTCGTGTCATCTTTAGTGTAATCTCCTTTCTCATCTACTAACGATCCAATCGATGAAGTCACTACTTTCTTCTTCCTGATGCAACTATAAAATTATTTCGGGTTTGTTTTACTTTGATTTGCAACATGTAATGCTAGCGTGTTTTTACTTTGATTTAACTTTTTGGCTTTGCGTCGTAGAAACAAATATTACTTTATTTTGATGGGTATCAGAGATTTTGAATCTATCTTGATTATTCTTTTTAGCAGCAGACAATCTGCAATGTCTTTATTCCACCTCTTAGGCCTATTATTATTTACTATTCTTCGGTTTTTTAATGATATACACATGTACTGCATTCGAGTAGGTGGAGGTGAAAAATCTCCATGATTGGTTTAGATCATCATTATTAATCATAGAACTTCAGTCGATTTCCTTAAGTATTGCTCTAAGTTTACAGAAGTTTGCTCTCTTGAAATTTGGGACTTTCTCTTTGCTGGTATGAGTTCGTTGCTATTGAATTTTATATGGAAAGTGATCGTTCAATGGTCATTATTACTGAATTAATCGCCAACATTCAAATTTTCTATTAATTCTTCTTTTGTTGCAAGTACAAGGTCAAGAATGTTATTAGCACGGGTCGGCGATCGAAAAAAATGATAGAGCGAACTCTCTTGCAAGTTCGCATAAAAGTCATGTCCGGAGTGTGAAGTAAGAGCATCGTCCTACTTGGTCACAGGGTAAAGTCGTCAACAATTATGGTATCTTGCGAGTTACTTACATCTGCAATTTGTTCGTAAATTTCTCGGTCAGTTTGCACTGATTGAGCCGGAGGTCTCTATATTAATGCAAGTATTATTTTTGTACCTTTATTATTATTTATTAACACAAAGGATGTGTCGACATTCACAATTTGGGGTTTTGACAAGATGATCGGGTCAATACTATCTCTGATAAAAAATATAACGCCACCTCCATTTCTATTAATTCGGCTTTTCTCAAACATTACATAACAGGGAAGTGAATACTCTGCTAAAAAGTCTGTCTTCTGTATTCAGCCAAGATTCTGTTATACCAATGACATCTTAATTTTTTGTAAACACTAGTTCCTCTAAATCTGAAAATGTATTGCGTATGCTACGAGCGTTTGCATAGAAAACCTTTAACCCTTAACTGTCGGCGCGCAACTTATGTCGTGTGAAATAAATTTGGACTATGTGGCGGTTCACAACTTATGTCTTGCGCCATTTTCAGCACGTAATGTTGCTGAGAGAGAGAGCTGAGCGGTGTGAGGAGCGTAGCAACTGTATGACCGTCACCCACCACCGTGGTGGACCAACTGAACTGTATTCTAACTTCCTCTCCTCACTCGCTACACAGGGAATTATGTAGGGAAATTACCTAATTACAGGGTTTTTGCACTCTTGTTGCACGATCGTTGCAAGAGAACCAGTGGTCGTACAAGGATGGTTCGGGTGTCATTGGAAAGCTCTGTTTACGCCCTTTCAGGGATAGATACTTGTTTTACGCTCTGGGTCTTATTTAGGCATGAAAATGATCACGTAAACAACCCTATTTAGTGTAAAAAAAAAAACGCGGGGCGCTACGGTCAAATAGACCACCTAGCCTGCTAAATAAGGGTTAAAGCTACGGTTTTAGAACTCACGGAATGCTCTTTAATCGAATTTTAGTTCTGGTCGGATCTACATTTACTTTCATGGCTGTCCTTGGTCTTCGGTCGTTATCCCTGGCGGTATTGGATTTAGGTCTCGTTGATGGAGCTTTATCCAAATTTGTGGTTCTTGATGGATTAGCATTTAATTCCTTCGCAGGTCGCCGTCCTCGCTGTCTTCAGTCCTCCTTCCTGGTTGTCCTGTGTGATCGCCCAAAACGTGCTATGAGGGAGCGAGAGAGGGAGAGAGAGAGAGAGAGAGTAAACAGAGGGTAAACAGAGGGTAAACAGAGGTATAGTCACACAAACTAACCAATTAAATCTAAAGAGTAGACTGAGGGCAGAGAATGAAATATATATATATTTTGTTTCTATATTCCAATTACTCCCTCTCGGGCATAGGCCGAGAGCCTGTATATTCTACTGCTCAACATGGTGAAGCCTGTGAGGTCTCGTTCCAGTCTAGGGAGTGAGACATGTGAAGCACCCACTCATGACTCGAAGCAGTCCCATCTCTGAAGCTGCTTCGCCCCTGCGCTTCACTATCTTATCCCCTAGTTTCGGACCCTCACTCTCAGAATGCCACCTATTGAGCAATTCACTCACTAGGTATTAACCCCCCTGTAGCATATTTTGAATATGGGAATATTCATACATTACTATTTAATTAGGGAACATTGGCATTTCGGTGGGCTTTGTGGTAATGCACTGATACTAGGTAAAGCACAAATTCCATCCCAATAATATCTTCCCATTGACATATCTTGATTCGAAACCTGGTCCATTGAATTACAAAGGAGTACAAAGAGTACCTGCTCTCTAAAACACTGCTGTTCCAAGTGTTGCAACAATATTTCGGAGAGAATGTGGGAAAGATGTGAGAAGGAAGTGCTGCCTTGTGGCTTAGTTCATTGCAAGGGAAATTATATTAAGATTTATTAGGTTCTTGAACAAACACTACTAAAGATTTTTGTTTTATTCAATTATAAATGCAGTCAACCTTGGGTTCAGGGCAAGGTGCTTGTCTAGGCGAACTTTGGTGTTGCAGTCTATGACATCTCGGGGAAGCCATTTCACAAGTTGAAGATTCGATTGAAGAAGACATTCTTGGATTCGTTAGAGTTGAATGATTTACCAATAATTTTGCAGCCATTTCCCCGCGTGTAGTTTAATCGGTCAATCGTAAAATATTTATCACAGTTCTTGTTGTCGATGCCTTTAATGATCTTGAAAACTTGAATAAGGTCACCTCTCAATCTGCGCTTGGTTAATGGATATAAATTTAGTTATTTAGGACGTTCCTCATATGGTTTGTTCCGAAGACAGGTTATCATCTTGGTAACTTTATGTTGAACTCGTTCCAATTTGTCTATATCTTTTTTATACTAAGGGCACCAGAACTGAACGCAGTATTCCAAAAGTGGGCGGACTTATGAATTGTAAAGGGTGAGGATAATGTCTTTTGATTTATGTTCAAATGATCTACCTATGAAACTTATAATTTTGTTTGCCTTCTTAATAACTTCAGCACAATGTTGACTTGGTTTTAAGTTACTGGATATTGTTACTCCTAAATCGGTTTCTCTGTCTACACTCTTTAGCTGGGTGCCATTCATCAAGTAGTCTGCTTTTCATTGTGGTATCCGATATGAAGTACTTTACACTTATATTCATTGAAGCACATTTGCCAGATTTTAGCCCATTGTGAAAGCTTGTTTAGATTGATTTGCATATCTTCGACATGTTCGTTTGTCAGTACGGTAATTGCGATTTTTGTGTCATCTGGAAACTTTGATTGTCGTTAATGTAAATTAGGATAAGGACTGGCCCCAGCACTGATCCTTGAGGCACACTACTAGTTACATTGGTCCACGTTGATGCTTCCCCATTGATAACTACTCTTTGTTTCCTGTCACTAAGCCAATTTTCTATCCACTGTAGAACGCCGCCTTGTATTCCATGTGGTTTTAATTTCATCATTAATCATCTGTGTGGAACTTTATCAAAGGCTTTCCGGAAATCTAAGTATATCGTATCTACAGCTTTAAAGTGTTTTGTGAAAACCATGTGTATCTTTTAGTATATTATTTTCCTCCAAGTGATTATCGATCTGTTTCTTATTATTGTTTTTAGTATTTTACATACTACTGAGGTCAAGCTGATTGGAATATAATTGCTAGGCAAGGATTTGCTACCTTTTTGTAAATTGGTGTTACGTTCGCAAGCTTCCACTCATCAGGTATTTCGCCGGTTTCCAAGGATTTGTTGAAGATCAGCATCAGGGATTTGGAGAGCTTGCATTTAGCTTCTTTAAGAACTCTAGGAGAAATCGTATCGGGTTCAGGTGATTTGCTTTCATTGAGGTTATCCAAGCATCTCCGTACCTCTGCCTCAGGAATGCTGATATTTCTAAGAACTTCCAAATTGTTTGTCTGTACTGGCGGTACTGTAGGGATGTCACTTAGGTCTTCTGATGTAAAAACTTATACAAAGAAGTTGTAGAGAGTATTACTCATTTTGGCATCTTCATTGGTAAAATCTCCATTTTCATCTACCAAGGGTCCAATCGTTGAAGTCACCACTTTCTTCTTCCTGATGTAATTGTAGAATTCTTTTGGGTTAGTCTTGCTTTGATTCGCAACATGTAACTCCAAATTGTTTTTACTTTGTTTAATTAACCTTTTGGATTTACGTCTTAGATCTCTGAAGGCCTGTCTATTTTCATCGTTATCAGAGGTTTGTAATCTCTCATGAGCATTCTTTTAGCGAGTAGAAATTCAGTTATTTCTCTATTCCACCATTTAGGTTTGTTAGTATGTGCAGATCTTCTGGGGTTTTTTGTTTATGGTATGCACTCGCGTATTGCGTTCCTGTAAATTTCTGTAAAAATTGCCCATGGTTGGTTTATCTCATTATTGTTTAGAAAACTCCAATTGGCTTCTTTAAATTTGTTCTGAGTTTATCGAAATTTGCTTGCTTGAAATTTGGAACTTTCTCATTGCTGGTATTGAGTTTATTTCTATTAAATGTTATACTGAAAGTGACTGTACGGTGGTCACTATTGCAGAATTCATCACCAACAGTCACCTTATGGATCAAGTCTTCTTTTGTTTCAAGTACTAGGTCAAAAACATTATTATCGCGAGTTAGAGATTGAACAAATTAATGAAGGGAGCTTTTTTGTAGATTAGCATACAGATCGTGTCCGGAGTGCTAGTACAGTGGCAAGACCACTCCACGATACAACCCCATATAAGAGGCAACATGCAACTGTAATAGGGATTGAGATAGTTTCTCACTCGAAATAATCTGCAAAGAGTCCCTTTGCCTTCAATTTCTAATCTAGTCTTTTATATTTGCCCTAACCAAATTCAGCCAACTTCAAACTATAATCGAAAAATTCTAGAGTGTGAAAAATGTCTGATAGTGAAATGATCGAAAGTCTTGCATAAATTGAGGTAAACTTTAGTACTACATTGCAATGTAAACATTCTGCACACTCTGGATTAAAAACAACAACAATCGCTTCACCAAATTTTATGAAAAACAGCTGATCTTGATTGTGTGGATTGTAGAGATAAACATTTTGTTTATTGATTATTCTATCAAATAGACAACACTAATTTTTCCTTACATAATTTCAGACGTAGACATAACAGCGTGAGTGATATGTTATAACTTTCTCCTCTTTTGAAAATAACATTTCCTTAATCCCATGTGACGATTAAGTATGGGTCATAGGATATTGTTATGAAACACGGAGGCGTTTTTGTGATACTTTATTATGGCAATCGTGAACATAATATTATGTATAAGATTAAATACAGATCATGCAATAAATAGTCCTCTCTTGGTATCTAAGTCGTTAGAGAGGATGATCGGATTCGTTACAAGTTTTATTAACTCTGAACTCGTTTCGGCTTGCACTATCAAACACTGTGCCAAGTTTGAGTTGTTTATGCAGTTATGTAAATATGTTCACCTTACAGTAGTACACAAACAAGATTAATTAAATGTTGTACATTCTGCATGGTAATAAGTGTGAAAGTTATCGAATACTAACATAAATATTTAGTATACCAATTATAGTTAGTGTTAGTGTACACACCAAAAATATACGAATACAAATACAATGCTACTAAATATAAATTGTGAGACATTCAACTGTATCAAGACAACAAATTAATATACATCCCCAAAGCTCAAAGATAGCTAAGCATAATGTGGAATATCTGATTTAGTAAGGCAAGCGAAACTTACTTAGAGTTTTCAAACTATGGTATATCATGAATGAAGTTCAAGAGTGTCTGTTTTTGCTTGCAATAGTAAATGTATCAAAATTAAGGTTAACTGCATTTAGTAAGCGGAACAAGAGAGACAGACATCTAGATTAAAGGGAAAATACCTGTAATTTTGTAACTAAGTTAAGTTTGCAGCATTCGAGTCCATAGGATATAGAAATCATGGCCTAAAGAAGAGTCCCAAAGTTGACTGGGACTAGGGGTGAGACTATGCTCAATTGGAGTTGATTAGAGTATACATTTGAAAACAAAGCAATGTGGTTCATAAATTTTGTGTAAGCTGATTTGGTGGGAACAGATTGAACAATTATATAGTCTGTTTCTTTTCAACTGACGAAAACTTGCTAAGCTGCCATCAAGATTGATCAGTTTTTTGAAGATTTTGTAGAGAAATATGGAGCTAATTATATAAACTTGATCTTAATATGATGCAGAGACAGCAGTTTCATATTTGTTCGTTAAGCATCGAGAAATTAGTTGCTAAGGGACTCCATTTATCGTCAGCTGAAAAGAACCCGAGAGCTTGGCATACATAAACATTTGGTAGACTACTAACCGAAAGATTGTGAAAGTGAATATGGGTGACAAATATACCTAACCCATTCAGTACCAGTGACATCCTTTTCGTTATTTTCTGGCTACTTTTAGATTTGATTCAGTATTAAAAGGGCCTCCAGCAATTAACAGGCTTCGAACTATCTCGCTTAACCCTTTTTACTACCACGGATGCTTCTTAAGCTGCACAAAATCCTCTAAATATAGCTAGAATATAATAAAAATGACGGCGCCGGTACAGAAGGGGTTAATTAATGGCCGAAAGGGATGGTGGGGACCTTGTAGGAGTACCCGTTGCCGTTGGATCCGTTGCCGTTACCGTTGGACCCGTTACTGTTGACTCCATTGCCGTTGGTATAACCATTGATTTTGCCATTGGTATAACCATTACCATTGGTATAACCATTTCCGTTGCCGTTGGTATAAATATTGGTTTTTCCATTGGTATAACCATTTCCGTTGGTATAACCATTTCCGTTGCCGTTGGTATAACCATTGGTTTTGCCATTGGTATAACCATTACCATTGGTATAACCATTACCATTGGTATAACCATTTCCGTTGCCGTTGGTATAACCATTGGTTGTACCATTGGTATAACCATTAGTATTGGTATAACCATTTCCGTTGCCGTTGGTATAACCATAGCCATTGGTATAACCATTGGTTGTGCCATTGGTATAACCATTACCATCGGTGTAACCATTGGTTTTGCCATTGGTATAACCATTACCATTGGTATAACCATTACCATTGGTATAACCATTTCCGTTGCCGTTGGTATAACCATTGGTATAACCATTAGTATTGGTATAACCATTTCCGTTGCCGTTGGTATAACCATAGCCATTGGTATAACCATTACCATTGGTATAACCATTTCCGTTGCCATTGGTATAACCATTGGTTGTGCCATTGGTATAACCATTACCATTGGTATAACCATTACCATTGGTGTAACCATTGGTTGTGCCATTGGTATAACCATTACCGTTGCCGTTGGTGTAACCATTGGTTTTGCCCTTGGTATAACCATTACCATTGGTATAACCATTTCCGTCGCCGTTGGTGTAACCATTGGTTTTGCCATTGGTATAACCATTACCATTGGTATAACCATTACCATTGGTATAGCCATTACCGTTGCCGTTGGTGTAACCATTGGTTTTGCCATTGGTATAACCATTACCATTGGTATAACCATTTCCGTTGCCGTTGGTGTAACCATTGGTTTTGCCATTGGTATAACCATTACCATTGGTATAACCATTACCATTCGTATAACCATTACCATTGCCGTTGGTGTAACCATTGCCGTTGATGTACCTGTTGCCATAGTAATATCTGTTGCCATAGGTATAATCATTACCATAACCGTTGGTGTAACTGTTTCCATTGGTGTAGCCGTTGCCATTACCAGTAGTGGTAGCACCATTACAGTTGACACAGTTATCGTTGGTGTAGCCGTTACCAGTAGTGGTAGCACCATTACAGTTGACACAGTTATCGTTGGTGTAGCCGTTTCCGTTATCAGTAGTGGTAGCACCATTACAGTTGACACAGTTATCGTTGGTGTAGCCGTTTACGTTATCAGTAGTTGTAGCACCATTACAGTTGACACAGTTATCGTTGGTGTAGCCGTTTCCGTTATCAGTAGTGGTAGCACCATTACAGTTGACACAGTTATCGTTGGTGTAGCCGTTACCAGTAGTTGTAGCACCATTACAGTTGACACAGTTATCGTTGGTGTAGCCGTTGCCGTTATCAGTAGTGGTAGCACCATTACAGTTGACACAGTTATCGTTGGTGTAGCCGTTACCAGTAGTTGTAGCACCATTACAGTTGACACAGTCGTCATTGGTGTAGCCATTACCATTACAGTTGACACAGTTATCATTGGTGTTTCCATTACCGTTGCCATTCACACCATTGCCATTGGTGTAACCGTTTCCGTTGGTATAGCCATTTCCATTTCCATTATCACCATTTCTGTTGCCATTAGCAGGAGGTGGAAGGTAGGAATATCCATTACCATTTCCTTTGTTGCCGTTGCCATTCCCGTTGGTGTATCCATTTCCATAGCTGTGGCCCAGTTTGGCAGCAACAGATACGCCAAGAACGGCTGTCAATATAAAGTAGAGAGAGGACAAATTAGCGACACATTATATAAATTCGTGGCTCAGGAGGACTACTCCAAACAAAGCAAACAGTTCTTCTAACATTAGGTAAAGCCTTAACACATACAATGGTCATTGGGTAAATTGTTTTTATTATTGTTTTGTTTTTTAAAGACGAAGCATGGTAAAATTAAGAGGGAGATAGGCCTTTTACCCATTGAAAAATTCGATTTTGTTTTGTTATGTCTTATAAGCTTTCTATTACACTGTACAATCATAGGAAATATCAAATTTCCTCATCTGACTCCCGTTACTCACCCTATACCCAACCACCCACCTACCCACCTTTCAGACACCCATGCGACTTTCAGTACTAAAGATTATTCATGGTATTTATTTAAAAACAAAATTAGTTAGCCAAATAAATAAGTTTTCTTTGGCAGCACGCCATAAAAAGAAAACCTGCCCATTAAATGGGTAACTCAAGAATGTTTACAAACATTAAATCCCAAATGCAAAAACTCTATTGTTGACTTTGATTGACGTTTATGTAAAATTATGTTCTTTTTTGTTCATTTCAAAGCAATAGAAGTCATTTAGTTTTTATAATAATTTTGATTGTGTAAAAAGCATTTTGATTGAACAACACTGCTCTATAATCTGTTAGGACAAAATTCTTGTATGGGAACAATTAGGGGATCTGGAGTCCATTTTCTCGCATAAATTAACAAAAATATCATAGTAATAAAAAAGAAAATCAAGCATCATACATGAGAGGTTAATGTTAAATCTATCTTAATCAATATTGTGCAAACATAACAAATCGTAAACTCACCAAGTATAATTTAATTTGGAGCATAAAAATAAGATATAATTATGTTCAATTTCAAAATACACCGAAAAGGAAAAACTTCAATTATTATATATAAAAAACAAATATTATGCATTGTCAGAAATGCACTGCAACTTTTCCTATACATTTATAATAGTATGAAGAAGATTCCCTGCAAGTTTCATTGAAATCCATCAACAAATAATAATCTATCTATCTATCTATTGCCTGACTCCGTGATCCCCGAAGGAATTCCTATCGCCCCCATGCACCTCTGTCCACGGTCAGTCGATGCCCCTCCCCCCAACCAGCACCACCTTCGTTCATATACTTCCTCACTCCATCCTTCCACCCCGCTTTCGGTCTACCTCTCCCTCTCTGTCTCTCCACCTTGCTCTCGTACACCCTCTTAGTCATTCTCTCGCTTTCCATACGTTCCATATGGCCGAACCATCCCAAGTTGTTCCTTTTCACACTTTCCAGCACATCTACCTCCACACCACACTTCCTTCTTACTTCCTCATTAGTCTGTCTATCCCTCCATGTAACTCCGCACGCACTTCTTAGGTAATTCATTTCCACTGCTCTCACTCTTGGTCTGAGTCTCTCAACCAACGTCCATGCTTCGCTTCCGTAAGTCAGTGTCGGGATTACCACACTGTCATGCAAGGACTTCTTCACTTCCATAACATTTTAGATAAAAACAAAAATGCAAAGAACGGCTGTAAATATTGTATAACAAGTACCCAACATATATTGTATATCTGTTGTTGTTGTTCCCCAAGCTGCCTGGCCGAACAGCCCCAAGGCCCCGAGCGATTCGAAGGCCACAACTGAGCGCCCCCACAGAACCCTCCCCGCCAACCACAATAAAGCCTGGGTGACCGAAGCCACTCCATGACGGGGAGCTGAGGAGGGTGCGTAAATGCCCGGTAAACCAAAGCCCCACCCAGGGCCCTGTGCCCCTCACCAATTATGAAGAGAAAGTTGAGGGGCAAGGGAAAAATGTGACGCTTTGGCTTCCAATCTTGGTAGATTGGGAGGTCAATCTACGGAAGAGCCGCAGTCACTTGAGATCTAGAAAATATATAAGTTAAAGGAACAGTCAGAGTAAGCTATGGGTATGGCAGAGATTGCTCAGCTCTCACTCTGATAGACCAGCCCATCACCACATGACTAGAACCCAATCCTCTCAGCATCAGCTAGGAAAGGCCCTAGAAAGCCGCCTTTGGAGGGGGGATAGCTCCCCTATTTCAACCGCTTTTGGGATTGGGCACCCGCCATTGTATATCTGTAATGTATAAGCCCGTTTGTTTTAATTCCGAGGATTAACATTTGTGTCTAACCGTTGGAAAAGCAAAGGGTAAGATCCTGTGTAGCGGGTAGAACTATTTTTCAGATGCCTATTTACTAAGAAACATTGAACAATATATTTAACCTAACCATAACGTAACCTAACCTAACCTAGTATATTAGTGAACTATTTATGAAAGTAAAATGTAAAAATATTTTATAACCTTACCAAATTATTGAGATATTATGTACAGGTCTACCCGCTACACAGGATTATACTAAGCAAAGCCGAAACACTTGTCAACTAACAGCAAATTTACTTAGTATTGTTATTATTGTGTTCCAGATGGGGAAGTGAAAATAGTACAGGTAATAGTTATTCATCAGAAAATGTTACTACAGCATGCTATATATACATATAGAGAGAGATAATGTGTGTGTGTGTGTGTATTCAAGTGAGCACTACTGCACAGCTTACCTGCTAGCACGATACACGATACTGTAACCTTCATCCTTCACAATCCAGTAGCGGTTCAAGAAGCTGAAAAATACAAAATACATTGTAACTTATATATTCATACCTAAGTACAGTAATATCAAATATTCAAACAAGTATTTGAATGTCAATTGATTCAGTAATCCGTGCAACATGCATTGTTCACTTTAAAAACCTCATAATAATAATCAAACCATGTCGTATAAGCATTGTGTATTATTGTTCATTCTTCTTTCTTCAAGCGTTATCGGTATATTATGATTGTACAACCATTTAGACTAATAATAAGTTTGCTATATAT
Organism: Paralithodes platypus; assembly: GCA_032716605.1. Classification (NCBI taxonomy): domain Eukaryota; kingdom Metazoa; phylum Arthropoda; class Malacostraca; order Decapoda; family Lithodidae; genus Paralithodes; species Paralithodes platypus. Next base: position 23,570,326 of record CM064544.1, on the reverse strand, counting down.
CCTTAGCAGCGTAATGCATAGTGCGCGGTATTTCGATGTGAGTATCCTCGGTTCGAGTGCTCGGAGTGCCACATGTATTTGTTGATTTCATTGAGTTTAGATGTGAAGTTGGTTGCTGTAAAAAACGTAATAATTACTTGAAAACATAATTACTAAAAAAGCAAAAACCCTTGGTAAACCACGTTTATCTTTTAGTTCAATGTACTTATATTGGCATTAATTCTTTAAGGGTGACCCGATTGCTGATCAAGAATACATTTATAATGTACTGTATTTCTGGGCTCAATATACGTACAGTGTCGGTCAATAGTCATTTACCATCCTCAAACCTGTACATTAATCCCTTCAGCACAATGATATATTTTTACCATTGATTATGGCTGAAATTAGATTATTTTATGCAGTTTAGGAAGGACCTATGTTATTTGGAGGGGTTATTAAGATGGTCTTTATCCATTTGAGCTGTGGAGATATATTACAAACTAAAGAAAGTCGTCTACTGGTAGCCAGAATATGATGAACATTACGTAATAGTGGTAAAAGGGTTAATCTATTAGGCATCATGTTTACAGCAAAGTAACTCCTTAACTCCTACTGTACCAGCGACGGTTTTTTAAGTTTTATTCTAGCTATATTTAGACGATTTTATTCAGCTTAGGAAGGACGTCTAGGAATTAAAAGGCTACAAACTCTTTCCATTCATCCTTTTAGCTACCACACATCCGTCCTAAGCTCCAGAAAATCGTCTAAATGTAGCAGAAATCAATTCTAGAAGACATCACCGGTACAGAAGGGGTTAAGCTATTCAGAGGTATAATATATAGTCCAAATCTTTATATTAAATATTTCATTCAAGTTATGCCTTCAGAAAGAAAACAAATAGTATTCTAAGTTTTCAACGGGCTTCATTACTTTCTTCATATGGGCAGGGTATTAGATTAATTCTCGATTGACCTCGACATTACAAAAAATAAAAAAATAAATTACTACAAATAATTATATAAACTGTATGAATAAATATGAAAAACAAAACTAATGAAGCATATTGTATATTCTTGGCCCGATCAATAATACTCACAATTACCTTTATTGGGCCCTTTTATGTTATATATGCTTCAATCTATAATATAGGCTTCTAATATTATGTTCTAATTGTTTAGAGGTGTGCAATACCAACAGATAACATAAAGAACCGTACATTTTACACGCACACTCTGCATAGGACTCATTGCTTTATCCCACTAAATTTGTTCAGTATTGAAGTCTTAGTAGTCAGTCATGCAGTACTATAGTTCATTCATGTTGAAGAATCAAGAAATCCCCCCCCCCCACCCCCTTTCCACAGATACACACCAACTCATTATTCTGAAAATATTTGAGCACTCGGCGGCTATTTCGATCATTTTGGAAAAGTCGACCTGCATATACTGTAAGTGTGCATATTTGCAGCGTTAATGTGCACTAAATCAACAAGGGTGTTTAGCCATGTCGGAGGGTTAGGATAAAGCACTGCATCTGAGACTAAGTACAGCACAAATGTAACTCCATCAATTGGGAATTTGGGATTAGTACCGGCGATCTTATATCTTATGTTCCCCAGGGATCAGTTTTGGCCCCAACTCTGTTCCTCATTCATATCAATGATCTCATATCTACCACTCATAATCCAATACATTCCTACGCAGATGACTCAACACTCCACAGTTCCTTCACATTTACCAATTCTTTCACCCAACCCGATCTTATAAATTCAAAAATAAACACTGCAATTTCTCTGAACCAGGACCTTTCTAGAATTAATGAATGGGGACAAGAGAATCTAGTTTCCTTTAATGCACAGAAAACCAAGTACATTCAATTTTCTAACCGACAGAATCTCACTGACTCCCATATATTTTTTAATGATGTAAATATTCCCACTTCCCCTAGTATTGACATTCTCGGTGTAACATTAACTACTAACTTGAGCTGGACACATTATGTTAGAAGCATTGCTAAGAATGCCTCTAAAAAACTGGGACTCCTGTACAGAGTTCGAGAATTCTTCACTGACGAGCAGTTGGCCGTAATATATAAAAGTCATGTGCGCTCTCAGATGGATTACTGTTCACCTCTGTGGGGTGGAAGTGGAGTGGTTGCATTGAGGCAGTTGGACAAAATTCAAAATAAAGCTATTAGATTAATCAATAACCCTGCAATCACACAGGACCTTCCTACATTAGCCATACGAAGAAACGTTGCATCCCTTGCATTATTCTACAGATATTTTCACAGCAATTGTTCCGAGGAACTTGCTTCAATTGTGCCGCCTCTCCACATCTTTCCCCGTAGAACTAGGGCAGCTGAGAGCGCCCATGAATTTACACTTTCTCCTCCACAATGCAGAACTTCTGCTTATCAGAATTCATTTATCCCCAGAGCTACTACTCTTTGGAATTCACTTCCCTCGAATTGCTTTCCACAAACTTACAATCAACAAATGTTTAAATCCAGTTGTTACAAACATTTTATGAATGGAGGATGCCTTTAGGCACATGGACCTTTTTGTTTTATCTGTGTTTTTCCTTCCTCCATTCATTGTCTCTTAAAAAAAAAAAAAAAAAAAAAAAATATACTGATTAGAGCCATATTGGTAGTGCAGACAGGTGTGTGTGTGTGTGTTTTTATTTTTTGGATGAGGGAGACAAAAGGCAAAACTGCCTGCAACGAGTGCTTCCCCAAGAGTTAAAAGTGACAGGGCCAAAATTAAGTAACGCTCGAGCCAAAAAGGTCTTGACACATTTGAAGCACTTTATATCATAGGATGAGGGAAAGATGGATTCAGGGAGAGAGTTGACCCGAATAAGATAAACAAATATACAAAAGTTCTCACTGTTCGGCATTTCATAACTGACTTGGAAACCCATTACAATTGCCTTCATTGATCCACGCTCTCTGATTAATTGTTTACATCTTAAGAGGAGATGGGTCGCTTTTCTGGACCCCTTTCACCCTCATGTTTAGCCCCGTTAGTTTTCAGATTATAAGACGTTCGGTCCATTAGTTTGGCGATTTTAACACCTTTCGCCCCATTTCGTTGTGAATTTTAAGACCTTTCGTGCTATTTAGGTGTCAATTTTTTCCTGGCAAGCGATAGTGAGCCTATAATTTTAAGAGGAACCGACACTCGTCCGGGATATTTTGTCTACCGAAATATGTACAAATTTATCTTGAAGGGGGGTCTAGGGGAGTTTTTTCCAAGTTTGATGGAGGTCTAGCGAGGAAACTACAAAATGTATGAATACATGAATGAATACACCAAGAAACCGGCCACTATCCCCTTATAGGAACATGACCAATTGCCCCCCTTCCCCCCCCCCCCCCCCCCGTTGGACTAAAGCTGCCACCGTAGTGTTTCTAGTTGACCCGATTACTAAGCAACTATTATCACTTTCACTATTCTATATTACTCAATGTTGTTATATTGTAGGTGTAAGAATACTATAGTCCGTTCATTCTTGGTTGGGCGAAAATCGTAACTTCCAACCTCTGTAACTCGAAAAGGACTAAAGTCATCGAGCAAATATTTCTACCAAATAGGAAGACTTCGCTAGGGATTAGGTTTGGAAATGGACAGCTCAAAATTTGCTCTAGCCCTTTTTGAGTTACAGAATTAGAAGTTAGGATTTCTGTCCAACCTAGAATGAAGTGACTATAGTAACTGAGCTCACCCCCTCTCAAGCTAAATGTGTGCATGTTTCGGTAGAAAAATGTCCCGGCCTAAGGCCGCTTCCTTCTAAAATTACAGGCTCGTTATCGCTCGCCAGGAAAATATGGACACCTAAATGTCATGAAAGATCTTAATATTGACAAAGAAATGGGGCAAAAGGTCTCAAAATCGCCAAACTAATGGAACGAACGTCTTAAAATCTCAAACCTATTATGCTAAACATGAGGGAGCAAGGGGCTAGCTTCTCCTTAAAACTAGGAATCTTGTGGACAATTTTACACCTGGCATATGACAGAGGCTCGTACTGTACCTTCTATGACAGAGGCTCGTACTGTACCTTCTATGACAGAGGCTCGTACTGTACCTTCTATGACAGAGGCTCGTACTGTACCTTCTATCGGTGGCTCTCCTGCTATTGCCTGCCAGTCTCTGCTTCTTGGCAGTCTTATATACTTTAGCGACAGCGGCGGCGACGGCGGCGGCGGCGGCGGCGGCCTTCTAAGTGGATGGTGGCGGCGGCGGCCCGGGGTCATGGTCTGTCAGTGGTTAAGGGGACAGTGGCTGTTTGTTTGGTTCATTAATTCATTTGTTTATATATACTTATTGGTTTAGTAATCGTGAGTAATATTACAGAGGGGATTTAAGAACTCGGACCTACTAATTGTTTAGTAGTAAGGTCATGGTGATGTAAATGTTATACGATATACTATTTGTGTTTAATATGATAAAGGTGGTGATGTAAATGTTATACGATATACTATTTGTGTTTAATATGATAAAGGTGATGATGTAAATGTTATACGATATACTATTTGTGTTTAATATGATAAAGGTGATGATGTAAATGTTATACGATATACTATTTGTGTTTAATATGATAAAGGTGATGATGTAAATGTTATACGATATACTATTTGTGTATAATATGATAAAGGTGATGATGTAAATGTTATACGATATACTATTTGTGTTTAATATGATAAAGGTGATGATGTAAATGTTATACGATATACTATTTGTGTATAATATGATAAAGGTGATGATGTAAATGTTATACGATATACTATTTGTGTTTAATATGATAAAGGTGATGATGTAAATGTTATACGATATACTATTTGTGTATAATATGATAAAGGTGATGATGTAAATGTTATACGATATACTATTTGTGTTTAATATGATAAAGGTGATGATGTAAATGTTATACGATATACTATTTGTGTTTAATATGATAAAGGTGATGATGTTAATGTTATACGATATACTATTTGTGTATAATATGATAAAGGTGATGATGTAAATGTTATACGATATACTATTTGTGTTTAATATGATAAAGGTGATGATGTAAATGTTATACGATATACTATTTGTGTATAATATGATAAAGGTGATGATGTAAATGTTATACGATATACTATTTGTGTTTAATATGATAAAGGTGATGATGTAAATGTTATACGATATACTATTTGTGTATAATATGATAAAGGTGGTGATGTAAATGATATACGATATACTATTTGTGTTTAATATGATAAAGGTGGTGATGTAAATGATATACGATATACTATTTGTGTTTAATATGATAAAGGTGGTGATGTAAATGATATACGATATACTATTTGTGTTTAATATGATAAAGGTGATGATGTAAATGTTATACGATATACTATTTGTGTTTAATATGATAAAGGTGGTGATGTAAATGTTATACGATATACTATTTGTGTATAATATGATAAAGGTGATTTGAACTTATAAAGGAAATAAGGCTTAGAACATATTGTTACAGCGAGGGGAGAGCTGGTAGATAAAATCCTCGGTCTGAATATTGTTCAGGTGATTAAAGGGCATCTTGAGGGATGGCGAGGAAATAGTTTTGTCAAGCATTGTGAAGATAGTGATGTGCCTTTGGCTCGAAGTCGAAGTGAGTCAAGACTCTGAATAGCGATTGTCCAAGTAGGGTGTAATGGGAATGTAACAATTCCATAGTACAAACTATAGTGGGCCGTCGTAGGTATTAAAAATATAGCTTGAACTCATTTTGACCCGAGCAGAGAATCAGTTGCTATGGAGATTATGGCTACCATGGGAGTTTGGTAAATACAAATACAAACTTCCAAACAACTGTCGAATTATTCCAACCCTAATATAACTGTATTTATAAATTAGTACAACAAATATGATTGGCTAATACATAACCAGAATAAACTGTCAAATGCGTCATGATCCTCAGGGGGTTACTGTAGTGGATATTTACGGATTTTACTATGTAGGCCATTTTATAGTGTCCAAGACCCAGAGAATGGTGACTTTGTAATGGAAAAACGTGGTAGGATCTTTTTCTCGTAATGGCTACCCCCAGTAATTATTTTCAATGTCGTGGCATCAAAATTAGCATGGAATAATTGGTATGCCGAAATATTAACATAGAGTAGGTGCGTATCTATTTGTTTTAAGTGTTCAAAACAGCCGTAATGTTAGACGTGTGGAGTGGGTGGCACCCAGCCCATAATGAGCGAAGATACTGGAACCCAGTTTTAATTAATGAAAGCGAACTTGAAATCTCGCACGTTTTGAAAGCTAACATTTCATCTCGTCTTATATCGTTCATTAATGGGTAGGGTTTCACGGTGGGAAGGTTTAACCCTTTCACTACCATGACGTCATGTTCATCATATTGTGGTTACCCTTAGACGATTTTCTTTAGTTTGTAATTTATCTATGCGACTCTAAGGAGTAAATACGATTTCATTTAACCCTCTAAGTAAGGTCCTTCTTAAGGGAGCGCACCTCGCTTTTGTTCTATTTCCCTCCCTCTCTTTTTGGCTTGTATCCATTCGGCCCCATTCAACCTACTGTTTTAAGACTTTTACCCCCATCCAGGTGTAAATATTTTCCTGGCGAGTGGTAGCGTGCCAGCATATATATAGTTTTCTTTTGACAGCAAGCTAAATTTGTACATTTTTCGATAGAAAAAATTCTCCGAAGCCGGATTTCTCCATACAATGCTGGCTCGCTATCGCTCGCCAGGAAGAAATCCACACCTGGATGGGGATAAACGTCTTAAAACAGTTGGCCGAATGGATACAAGCCAGGGAAAGAGAGAAAAGGAGAGAAAGACAAACACAACCGGTGCTAGGGTCTTCCGAAGCTGGCCTGGGGAAACATTTAGCATAGCATACGATTTGTTTGTTCTTATCAAACTTGAATAATATTAACTTGGTTGCAACAAACCTATTTTGTAACTATTTTTGTCCAGCTGATTTCTCGATACTTAATGGAAATCTATGAAACTACTATGGCTGTGTGTCGTATTAATGCCAAGATTTCATAATTAACATCATATTTCGCTACAAAATCCACCTTATAGTTCAGTTACGAAGGTAGAAACGTGACAATTTACTCTCAGCTGGAAAAAAATAGACTATAGTTATTTTCTGTTATTGCGAGTTGATAAGCAGTCTGAATTACGGGGAGTGTTCCTGCACTTTCATATTTTGTTTTTGCAATAAACAATGCAGTGAAAATTGTAATATATATATATATATATATATATATATATAGTTTAAACTGTACACACATATATATTTTTGTTTAAATTAGCCATATCATTTTCGACCACATAATTCACAACGTGTCTCCACAACGAAGACATTTTCTATGTTTTATACAAGTGCTATACAATTAATGGATATTCGTTGGTCTTTTTTTCTTCTTGTGTCTTATCTGTATGAAGGAGACAAAAGGCAAAGTTTATAAGATTGTAAACTCCTTTTCTTAGCTTATTCTGATTAACCCTTTGAGTACCAGCGACGTGTTATATTTTATGCTAGCTATATTAAGACGATATTATGCAGCTTAGGAAGGATCTGCGGTAGTTAAAAGGGTTGGTTGAGATAGTTAGAAGCCTTATTATTGCTAGAGATCCTTCCTAAGCTGAATAAAATCGACTAATAGTTGCCAGATTCATGGGTTAATATCAAACAATTTCGCTGACATTAGGAAAGACGTTGTAAAATCACGAGGTTATAATCTACCTCGAGCGACTCCAGTTAAGGAGAGACAGACCGTTTCTCTGGACCCCCTTCTCTCTAATGTTTAGCCGCACTTGTTTTGAGATATTAAGACGTTGGTTCCATTAGTTTGGGGATTTTATGACCTTTCACCCCATTTCTTTGTCAATATTAGGACCCTTTGTGCCATTTTTGGAGGAATCGGGCTTTGGCCGAGACATTTATCTACCGAAAAATTTGCAAATCTATCTTGAAGGGGGTGTTTTTCTAAGCTTGATGGAGGTCTAGGGAGGAAACTAAAATAATATATAAATAAATGAATTGATAGACCAAAGAAAGAGCCACTGTCCCCTTAAAGTATAGATATAGGCCTTTTAGTATTCTGGCTAACACTATGCCATGTTATTATGTTCAAGAAAGGCCTATTTACTCAAGGGGTTAACCGTTTGAAGGCGATGACGTTTGTCCATTTATTAGATAATTGTGTTATTATATTATATTACGTTATTACTCCTTCATGTAAACAACAAGCAAACACTCATCAATCACTTTTCACATGTCAGCCACCTAAAACCTCACAAAGACGACCGACGTGTCATCCGACGTAAGAGACAATTCCCCACAGACCCTGACTATACACCCTTCACCAATCACCAGACAAAGCATATCATCAACAATCTCAAGCACTCACCCGCCTGTGGCCTAGACAACATAAGCAACATACACCTCAGACACCTGGGACCACAAGGCATACAAGCACTCACTAACATATCAAACTACAGCTATTCACACAACACAATACCAGACATTTGGAAGCATGGTATCATCATCACATTCCCCAAACCCAACAAAGACCCCACGCTACCCTCCTCGCACCGCCCCATCACACTCCTTTGCTCCCCCTCCAAAGTCATGGAACGCCTAGTATTACAACTAATTACACCTGACCTACCCCTAGCTCCAACACAACATGGCTTTAGGCCACTGCACTCCACAAACACTCTTCTCACAGACCTTACACAAAGAGCTTTCGACGGCATCAACTCAGCTAGACCACCACACAGATCACTATTAGCCACACTCGACATTAGTAAAGCCTTCGATGCCATCCCCCGTCACAACCTAACAAACAAAATCTACAACACAAACATGCACAACAACACAAAAAGGTGGCTGGCCAACTTCCTAGCAGGCAGATGTGCACACGTATCTTTTGCCGGTCAGTCATCTAAAATCAGAAACTTTCCAAACGGAGTCCCACAAGGATCCGTCCTATCGCCCGCACTCTTCAATCTGTACATGCACGATATAACTACACCCAATACGCCCCAAATAAATTTATCCTCCTATGCAGATGACATAACACTCACATGCACACACCATGACCCAAAAAGAGCAACAGATCTCCTTCAACCCTATCTCAACACACTACATGGCTGGTGCACTACAAACAGACTTAATCTAGCCCCAGCCAAATCCACCGCAACCCTGCTCACAAGTTGGACAGAACACGAATACATCCCTCAACTCACCATAAACAACACACCCCTAACACATACACACACACCCAAAATCCTAGGAGTAACATATGATACTCATATGACATTCAAACAGCACACCACAAACATTAAAAAGAAACTGACACCCAGACTTAACGCCCTCAGGTCACTTGCTCACACAAAATTTGGACAACAAAGAAACTACCACCACAGTATATAAACAATACATAAGATCAGTGATGGAATACGCAAGCCCAGCCTGGGCTTCTAACCTAGCTGAACCACATCATAAGACCTTACAGACTATTCAAAACAAAGCCCTGAAGATCATTACAGGCTGCACAGCTACTTCACCCACAGATCACCTACATCAAGAAACCAAAATCCTCAAAGTCAAAGACCATCTGGACATGAGAGGCACTCAATTTCTGGCACCAGCCTCCACGAACCAAGACCACCCACTAAACTACATGGCAACACACCCACAGACACCAAGAAATATCAAAACAACACCCAGCACACAGTATCACACACAATTATTGTCTCTCCCTCCCTTCCCACCCCGAACCAACTTCCAGAAGCACATCCATACTCATATCTCTCACCGATCCATCCACTCACTCACAGACAACACGCAGCTGCATGCACGACCTCCCGAAATCCATCCTTCCGAATCCTCCCTTCCTCGCGAGGGCAGAGTCCACCTGGCCAGGCTGAGATGCGGACACCATGCAGCTCTCCTGAGCTATCAGAAGAGACTGGATGACTCCGTTGTCGACGCCTGCCCGTGATGTAACACAGCACCCCATACCATTAAACACATCATAGAAGACTGCATTTCACACAACCACTTACGCCAACAACACAATCTACACTCAATGAGAGCTCTGTGGGAAAGCCCGATCGTGGCCATGGCCTTTCTCAGGGACTCGGGGCTGTTCGGCCAGGCAGCTTAGGGAACAACAACAACAACAACAACGTTATTATATTATGTTTTGTTTGTGTGTGTTCATTGTGTTATGTTGTGTTGTGTTCCTATTCGGGCTCTGTCTCGAGTCCCCCCCTCCCCTCCCCCCAAAAAAAATGGGGAATGGGCCTGAGCACATACATACATACATAAATATTATAGAACGGCGTTAACCCTTTCTGTACCAGCTACGTCTATTGAATTTTGTTCTAGTTATATTTTGGACGATTTTCTTCAGTTTAAGACACATCTGTGGTAATAAAAAGGGTTAAGTGAGATTGTTCGAAGCTCGGTAACTGTTGGAGACCCTTTTTAAGCTGAATAAAATCTTCTTATAGTAGCCACAATAAAGCTAAAAGGACGGCTCCGGTACAGAAGGGGTTAAACAGTTTCGGAAAATACAGGAGTAGTCCGCATCCTTTTAATGATCCAGAGATAATTTTTAAGCTGAATATTATCTTCGATATGCTATTCTTTGTCTATGTATATTTAGAACGACTAAAAGAAAAAAAGGAATCATCGTTGTGAAAAGGTTTGAGGCAGAGATATATTTGTATATTCACTATCACACTACTGTAGATACGTGGATGACATCTTCGTGCAAATCAAGGACCTCCACGAACTACAGGAACTCCAGCGTCGCTTCATGACCTCCTCCGGACTTAACTTCACCTTTGAAAAATCTAACAATGGACAACTCCCCTTCCTCGACATCCTCGTAGCTCTGAACGACCATGGGTTCAAAACCACCGTCTACATTAAACCAACTAACACAGGACAATGCCTCAACGGCGATAGTGAATGCCCCCGCCGTTATATTCTATCCTCCATCTCCGCCTATGTTAGGAGAGCCCTCACGCACTGCTCTACCTGGGCGACACCCACCAGGAACTAGAAAGACTATCCCAAGTTTTAGTAAATAACGGATACTCCAACTCCGACATCTCCAGCACCATCAACCACCATCTTGAAAAATGGTACACCCAAAGCCCTCCCAACATTGACCCCCCCAATGAAATTAAGATCTTCTACCGCAATTACATGTCCTCTGAACACAAAAGTGACGAGGCCGTCTTAAAAGAAATAATCTCCAAGCATGTCCACCCAACCAACCCGGAAAACAAAATCAAATTAATAATTTATTACAAATCCCCCAAGACCTCCTACCTCGTTCTCCGCAACAAACCTGCCTCCACCAAGATAAAGAGCCCGATGACCGACGATCACGTCATTTACCAACATACCTGTAATTATGAGGACTGTGGACCTCATTCCTATATTGGTATGACGCAGACTCGTCTTTCACGTCGGCTAACTCTTCACCTTCAGGCTGGAGCCATCAAAGACCACTATCTCACCCCTAACCACCCTCACCTCACACGCAACGAGTTAGAGAAACACACCACCATACTCGATAAAGAAAGTGACCCAAGGAGATTACCTATATTCGAAGCTTTATATATCCAAGCCTTACATCCCAACATCAACAACCAAACTCTGGACCTTCAGATTCTTCCTTCTGCCAAAAGGCACTTTCCTACAGGACCTAACACCCCCCCTCGCCCCCCGGTGCCCTTGATGCAGCCCCCGCGCTACCTCCTTCAGCTTCGTCTTCCGCAGGCGCCACACAACTTAGGCCACGCCCCTCGACACGCAGCCAATCAGATTCGACCCCACCTACCGACCACCATCCCGCATCCAGTGCGCATGCGTGAAGCGGTTCCCCCCTTTCTCTTTTCCAGAATCCCCCTCCACCAATAGTAGATTTTTGCCCCTTGTTTTTCGCCTCCTCTGATCCTCCACCCTCTATATATACCCTTCCTGTTTACCTTTTATATCATTCCATCCTTACTTGATAATGCTGGTTGTCCAGTGAAATGCGTCGTATATCTTGTATCATCATTTACATTTATGTAACCCTGTACCACCATGAATTTTGCTCATCTCCTTCATCTACTTCCTGCCACCCAGCGAAAACTCATCAGAGACCTGGAAACTTTGAATAATAAAATTTCCAACGCAGAAATTGCCATTTCTTTCAACCTCGTATGTATTAAAGAATATATATATATATATATATACAGTATATATAGAGAGAGATATATTTAATAATTCTGGTAATGATATTTGAGCTCACCAAAGATAATTATATACACTAAACGAATGAGCAGTAATTGACAGATGAAGTTCATTGTAGATAAACGCAGTGTAGAAAAAATTTGGGTAATCGATAAAATATGCATGATATAAAATAGATAATAGTGGATGTAATTAATTTGAATAATGAAAAAGATTTGCGAGTCATCATCAACTGTGATTGAAACCAAGAAAGCAATGCATAATTGTTCGAAACAAGGCAAATAGAGTTCTTAGATTTATATCTAGAAGTGTGAGTACCAGAACAGTAGACGTAATCCTGAAACTTAATCTAGCGTTAGTTAGGCCACATATGGAATATGATGTTCAATTTTCGTGTCCTTATCATATAATTCACATAAATTCCTTGGAGAGAGTACAACGAAGAATGTAAAAAAAAATCCATAACATTAGAAATGTTCCATATGAAGAAAGATTGAAGAAATTAGGCTTACATTCGTTAGAGAGACGCATAGTTAGAGGGCATATGATATTGTAAAAGTTGGTAAGTGGGATTAATAAAGGGGACAAGAAAGATGTACTGACACTCAATAATAGTAAGAGAACTTGAATAAATGGTTTCAAATTAAATATATTTCGTTTCAGAAAAGATTTAGGTAAATACTGGTTTGGTAACCGAGTTGTAGATATGTGGAATAGGCTATCTATCTATCTATTTATTGCCTGATGCCGTGATCCCCGAAGGGGTGGCCACGAACGAAACGCCCCCATGCACCTCTGTCCCCAGTCAGTCGACACCATAACAAAAGTCGGACTTCTCATTCTTGATTTCAAAGGTGCGCGACGCTCCGACAGGCTTTGTTTACATACGGTTAGACGCACGGCTTTCAAACCAAGCTTAATAGGCTTTCAATCTTACGGATTTTAAAATGACACCCGGGCTCCTGGCCATCTGCCGCGGTGTCATTTTAAAATGACAACCGGGTAGGAAGGGTTAAGTTACTGGATATTGTTACTCCTAAATCGGTTTCTCTGTCTACACTCTTTAGCTGGGTGCCATTCATCGAGTAGTCTGCTTTTTCATTGCGGTATCCGATATGAAGTACTTTACACTTATCTTCATTGAAGCTCATTTGCCAGATTTTAGCCCATTGTGAAAGCTTGTTTAGATTGTTTTGCATATCTTCAACATGTTCATTTGTCAGTACGGTATTTGCGATTTTTGTGTCATCTATGAACTTTGAGATTGTACAGGAGACCCTCATCTAAGTCGTTAATGTAAATTAGGAAAAGGACTGGCCCCAGCACTGATCCTTGAGGTACACCACTAGTTACATTGGTCCACGTTGATGCTTCCCATTAAAACTACTCTTTGTTTCCTTTCACTAAGCTCATTTTCTAGCCACTGTAGAATCCTGCCTTGTATTCCATGTGCTTTTAATTTCATCACTAACCGTCTGTGTGGAACTTTATCAAAGGCTTTCTGTAAATCTAAGTATATAATATCTACAGCTTTACTTTCGTCATATAGATTTAAGATGTCATGGAAGAAGTCTAAAAGGTTTGTTAAGCAGGATTTTTTTTGGCGAAAACCATGCGTGTCTTTTAGTATATTATTTTCCTCCAAGTGATTTAGGAGTCTGTTTCTTATTATTGTTTCTAGTATTTTGCATTCTACTAAGGTCAAGCTGATTGGACAATAATTGCTAGGCAAGGATTTGCTACCTTTTTTACAAAGTGGTGTTACGTTCGGAAGCTTCCACTCATCAGGTATTTCGCCGGTTTCCAAGGATTTGTTGAAGATCAGCGTCAGGGATTTGGAGAGCTCGCAATTAGCTTCTTTAAGATCTCTAGGAGAAATTGTATCGGGTCCAGGTGATTTGCTTTCATTGAGGTTATCTAAACATCTCAGTACCTCTGCCTCAGGAATACTGATATTTCGAAGAACTTCCAAATTGTTGATCTATACTGGCGGTACTGTAGGGATGTCACTTAGGTCTTCTGATGTGAAGACTTATACAAAGAAGTTGTTGAGAGTATTACTCATTTTGGCATCTTCATTGGTAAAATCTCCATTTTCATCTTCCAAGGGTCCAATCGTTGAAGTCACCACTTTCTTCTTCCTGATGTATCTGTAGAATTATTTTTAGTTAGTCTTGCTTTGATCCGTAACATGTAACTCCAAAGTGTTTTTACTTTGTTTAATTAACCTTTTGGATTTAAGTCGTAGATCTTCGAAGGCCTGTCTATTTTCATCGTTATCGGAGGCCTGTCTATTTTCATCGTTATCGAAGGCCTGTCTATTTTCATCGTTATCGGAGGCCTGTCTATTTTCATCGTTATAAGAGGTTTATAATCTCTCATGAGCATTCTTTTTAGCGATTAGACATTCAGATATTTCTCTATTCCACCATTTAGGTTTGTTATGTGCAGATCTTCTGTATTTTATGGTATGCACTCGCGTATTGCATTCTTGTAAATTTATGTGCAAATTGTCCAGGATTGATTTATCTCATTATTGTTTGGAAAACTCCAATTAGCTTCTTTAAATTTTGTTCTGAGTTTATGGACATTTGCTCGCTTGAAATTTGGAACTTTCTCATTGCTGGTATTGAGTGTATTCCTATTAAATTTTATACTGAAAGTGATCGTACGGTGGTCACTATTGCAGAATTCATCACCAACAGTCACATTATCATCAAGTTGCAAGTACAAGGCCAAGAACATTATTATTGCGGGTTGGAGATTGAACAAATTGATGAAGGGAGCTTTCTTGTAGGTTTGCATACAGATCGTGTCCGGAGTGTCAATCCAATGGCAAGACCACTCCACCACACCTCTCCATATAAGAGGCAACATGCAACTGTAATAGGGAATGAGATAGTTCTCACTCAAATTCTTCTGCAAAGTGTCCCTTTGCTTTCAATTTCGACTTTTCGAGTATAGTTTTCATATTTTCCCTAACCAAATTCAGCCAACTTCAAACTATAATAAAAAATCCTAGAGTGTGAAAAATGTCTTTTAATGAAATGATCGAAAATCTTGTATAAATTGAGGTAACCTTTAGTACTACATTGCAATGTAAACATTCTGCACACTCTGGATTAAAACAAAAAAATCGCTTCACCAACTTTTGTGAAAAACAGCTGATCTTGATTGTGTGGATTGTAGAGATAAACCTTGTGTTTATAGATTATTTTATCAAATAGACAACAATAATGTGTCCTTATATAATTTCAGACGTAGACATAACAGCGTGAGTGATATGTTATAACTTTCTCCTGTTTTGAAAATAACATTTCCTTAATCCCATGTGACGATTAAGTATGGGTTATAGGATATTGTTATGAAACACTGAGGCATTTTTGTGATACTTTATTATGGCAATCATGGACATAAAATATGTATATGATTAAATACAGATCATGCAATAAATAGTTCTCTCTTGTTATCTAAGTCGTTAGAGAGGATGATCGGATTCGTTACAAGTTTTATTAACTCTGAACTCGTTTCGGCTTGCACTATCAAACACTGTGCCAAGTTCTGAGTTGTTTATGCAGTTATGTAAATATGTTCACCTTACAGTAGTACACAAACAAGATTAATTAAATGTTGTACATTCTGCATGGTAATAAGTGTGAAAGTTATCGAATACTAACATAAATATTTAGCATACCAATTATAGTTAGTGTTAGTGTACACACCAAAAATATACGAATACAAATACAATGCTACTAAATATAAATTGTAAGACATTCAACTGTATCAAGACAACAAATTAATATACATCCCCAAAGCTCAAAGATAGCTACGCATAATGTGGAATGTCTGATTTAGTAAGGCAAGCGAAACTTGCTTAGAGTTTTCAAACTATGGTATATCATGAATGAAGTTCAAGAGTGTCTGTTTTTGCTTGCAATAGTAAATGTATCAAAATTAAGGTTAACTGCATTTAGTAAACGGAACAAGAGAGACAGACATCTAGATTAAAGGGAAAATACCTGTAATTTTGTAACTAAGTTAAGTTTGCAGCATTCGAGTCCATAGGATATAGAAATCATGGCCTAAAGAAGAGAGTCCCAAAGTTGACTGGGACTAGGGGTGAGACTATGCTCAATTGGAGTTGATTAGAGTATACATTTGAAAACAAAGCAATGTGGTTCATAAATTTTTTGTAAGCTGATTTGGTGGGAACAGATTGAACAATTATATAGTCTGTTTCTTTTCAACTGACGAACACTTGCTTAGCCTACCATCAAGATTGATCAGTGTTTTTATGATTTTGTAGAGAAATATGGAGCTAATTATATAAACTTGGTCTTAATATGATACAGAGACAGCAGTTTCATATTTGTTCGTTAAGCATCGAGAAATTAGTTGCTAAGGGACTCCATAATTTTATCGTCAGCTGAAAAGAAACCGAGAGCTTGGCATACATAAACATTTGGTAGACTACTAACCGAAAGATTGTGAAAGTGAATATGGGTGACAAATATACCTAACCCATTCAGTACCAGTGACATCCTTTTCGTTATTGTCAGGCTACTTTTAGATTTGATTCCGTATTAAAAGGGCCTCCAGCAATTAACAGGCTTCGAACTATCTCGCTTAACCCTTTTTACTACCACGGATGCTTCTTAAGCTGCACAAAATCCTCTAAATATAGCTAGAATATAATACAAATGACGGCGCCGGTACAGAAGGGGTTAATTAATGGTCGAAAGGGATGGTGGGGACCTTGTAGGAGTACCCGTTGCCGTTGGATCCGTTGCCGTTACCGTTGGATCCATTACTGTTGACTCCATTGCCGTTGGTATAACCATTGATTTTGCCATTGGTATAACCATTACCATTGGTATAACCATTTCCGTTGCCGTTGGTATAAATATTGGTTTTTCCATTGGTATAACCATTTCCGTTTGTATAACCATTTCCGTTGCCGTTGGTATAACCATTGGTTTTGCCATTGGTATAACCATTACCATTGGTATAACCATTACCGTTGCCATTGGTGTAACCATTGGTTGTGCCATTGGTATAACCATTACCATTGGTATAACCATTACCATTGGTATAACCATTACCATTGGTATAATCATTACCGTTGGTATAACCATTGGTTTTGCCATTGGTATAACCATTACCATTGGTATAACCATTACCATTGGTATAATCATTACCGTTGGTATAACCATTGCCGTTGGTATAACCATTGCCATTGGTATAACCATTGCCATTGGTGTAACCATTGGTTTTGCCATTGGTATAACCATTGGTATAACCATTTCCGTTGGTGTAACCATTGGTTTTGCCATTGGTATAACCATTACCATTGGTATAACCATTTCCGTTGCCATTGGTGTAACCATTGGTTGTACCATTGGTATAACCATTAGTATTGGTATAACCATTTCCGTTGCCGTTGGTATAACCATTAGTATTGGTATAACCATTTCCGTTGCCGTTGGTATAACCATAGCCATTGGTATAACCATTGGTTGTGCCATTGGTATAACCATTACCATCGGTGTAACCATTGGTTTTGCCATTGGTATAACCATTACCATTGGTATAACCATTACCATTGGTATAACCATTTCCGTTGCCGTTGGTATAACCATTGGTTGTACCATTGGTATAACCATTAGTATTGGTATAACCATTTCCGTTGCCGTTGGTATAACCATAGCCATTGGTATAACCATTACCATTGGTATAACCATTTCCGTTGCCATTGGTATAACCATTGGTTGTGCCATTGGTATAACCATTACCATTGGTATAACCATTACCATTGGTGTAACCATTGGTTGTGCCATTGGTATAACCATTACCGTTGCCGTTGGTGTAACCATTGGTTTTGCCCTTGGTATAACCATTACCATTGGTATAACCATTTCCGTTGCCGTTGGTGTAACCATTGGTTTTACCATTGGTATAACCATTTCCGTTGGTTTTACCATTGGTATAACCATTTCCGTTGCCGTTGGTGTAACCATTGGTTTTACCATTGGTATAACCATTTCCGTTGCCGTTGGTGTAACCATTGGTTTTGCCATTGGTATAACCATTACTATTGGTATAACCATTACCATTGGTATAACCATTACTATTGCCGTTGGTGTAACCATTGCCGTTGATGTACCTGTTGCCATAGTAATATCTGTTGCCATAGGTATAATCATTACTATAACCGTTGATGTAACTGTTACCATTGGTGTAGCCGTTGCCATTACCAGTAGTGGTAGCACCATTACAGTTGACACAGTTATCGTTGGTGTAGCCGTTGCCGTAATCAGTAGTGGTAGCACCATTACAGTTGACACAGTTATCGTTGGTGTAGCCGTTTCCGTTATCAGTAGTGGTAGCACCATTACAGTTGACACAGTTATCGTTGGTGTAGCCGTTTCCGTTACCAGTAGTGGTAGCACCATTACAGTTGACACAGTTATCGTTGGTGTAGCCGTTTCCGTTATCAGTAGTGGTAGCACCATTACAGTTGACACAGTTATCGTTGGTGTAGCCGTTACCAGTAGTTGTAGCACCATTACAGTTGACACAGTTATCGTTGGTGTAGCCGTTTCCGTTACCAGTAGTGGTAGCACCATTACAGTTGACACAGTTATCGTTGGTGTAGCCGTTACCAGTAGTTGTAGCACCATTACAGTTGACACAGTCGTCATTGGTGTAGCCATTACCATTACAGTTGACACAGTTATCATTGGTGTTGCCATTACCGTTGCCATTCACACCATTGCCATTGGTGTAACCGTGTCCGTTGGTATAGCCATTTCCATTTCCATTATCACCATTTCTGTTGCCATTAGCAGGAGGTGGAAGGTAGGAATATCCATTACCATTTCCTTTGTTGCCGTTGCCATTCCCGTTGGTGTATCCATTCCCATAGCTGTGGCCCAGTTTGGCAGCAACAGATACGCCAAGAACGGCTGTCAATATAAAGTAGAGAGAGGACAAATTAGCGACACATTATATAAATTCGTGGCTCAGGAGGACTATACTCCAAACAAAGCAAACAGTTCTTCAAACATTAGGTAAAGCCTTAACACATGCAATGGTCATTGGGTAAATTGTTTTTATTATAGTTTTGTTTTTTAAAGACGAAGCATGGTAAAATTAAGAGGGAGATAGGCCTTTTACCCATTGAAAAATTCGATTTTGTTTTGTTATGTCTTATAAGCTTTCTATTACACTGTACAATCATAGGAAATATCAAATTTCCTCATCTGACTCCCGTTACTCACCCTATACCCACCCACCCACCTTTCAGACACCCATGGGACTCGCAGTACTAAAGATTATTCATGGTATTTATTTAAAAACAAAATTAGTTAGCCAAATAAATACGTTTTCTTTGGCAGCACGCCATAAAAAGAAAACCTGCCCATTAAATGGGTAACTCAAGAATGTTTACAAACATTAAATCACAAATGCAAAAACGCTATTGTTGACTTTGATTGACGTTTATGTAAAATTATGTTTTTTTTTTGTTCATTTCAAAGCAATAGAAGTCATTTAGTTTTCATAATAATTTTGATTGTGTAAAAAGCATTTTGATTGAACAACACTGCTCTATAATCTGTTAAGACAAAATTCTTGTAAGGGAACAATTAGGGGATCTGGAGTCCATTTTCTCGCATAAATTAACAAAAATATCATAGTAATAAAAAAGAAAATCTAGCATCATACATGAGAGGTTTATGTTAAATCTATCTTAATCAATATTGTGCAAACATAATAAATAGTAAACTCACCAAGTATAATTTAATTTGGAGCATAAAAATAAGATATATGTTCAATTTCAAAATACACCGAAAAGGAAAAACTTAAATTATTATAATTATATAAAAAACAAATATTATGCATTGTCAGAAATGCACTGAAACTTTTCCTATACATTTATAATAGTATGAAGAGGATTCCCTGCAAGTTTCATTGAAATCCATCAACAAATAATTATCTATCTATCTATCTATTGCCTGACGCTGTGATCCCCGAAGGAACCGCCCCCATGCACCTCTGTCCCCGGTCAGTCGACGCCCCTCCCCCCAACCAGCACTGCCTTCGTTCATATACTTCCTCACTCCATCCTTCCACCTCTCTTTCGGTCTACCTCTCCCTCTCTGTCCCTCCACCTCGCTCTCGTACACCCTCATAGTCATTCTCTCGCTTTCCATACGTTCCATATGGCCGAACCATCCCAAGTTGTTCCTTTTCACACTTTCCAGCACATCTACCTCCACACCACACCTCCTTCTTACTTCCTCATTAGTCTGTCTATCCCTCCATGTAACTCCGCACGCACTTCTTAGGTAATTCATTTCCACTGCTCTCACTCTTGGTCTGAGTCTCTCAACCAACGTCCATGCTTCGCTTCCGTAAGTCAGTGTCGGGATTACCACACTGTCATGCAAGGACTTCTTCACTTCCATAACATTTTAGATAAAAACAAAAATGCAAAGAACGGCTGTAAATATTGTATAACAAGTACCCAACATATATTGTATATCTGTTGTTGTTGTTCCCCAAGCTGCCTGCGCCGAACAGGCCCCAAGGCCCCGGGAGCGATTCGAAGGCCACAACTGAGCGCGCCCCCACAGAACCCTCCCCCTCCAACCACAATAAAGCCTGGGTGCACCGAAGCCACTCCATGACGACGGGGAGCCTGAGGAGGGTGCGTAAATGCCCGGTAAACCCAAAGCCCCAACCCAGGGCCCTGTGCCCCTCACCAATTATGAAGAGAAAGTTGAGGGCAAGGGAAAAATGTGACGCTTTGGCTTCCAATCTTGGTAGATTGGGAGGTCAATCTACGGAAGAGCCGCCGTCACTTGAGATCTAGAAAATATATAAGTTAAAGGAACAGTCAGAGGTATGGCAGAGATTGCTCAGCTCTCACTCTGATAGACCAGCCCATCACCACATGACTAGAACCCAATCCTCTCAGCATCAGCTAGGAAAGGCCCTAGAAAGCCGCCTTTGGCGGGGGGATAGCTCCCCTATTTCAACCGCTTTTGGGATTGGGGCACCCGCCATCCATAGTATATCTGTAATGTATAAGCCCGTTTGTTTTAATTCCGAGGATTAACATTTGTGTCTAACAGTTGGAAAAGCAAAGGGTAAGATCCTGTGTAGCGGGTAGAACTATTTTTCAGATCCCTATTTACTAAGAAACATTGAACAATATCTTTAACCTAACCATAACGTAACCTAACCTAACCTAGTATATTAGTGAACTATTTATGAAAGTAAAATGTAAAAATATTTTATAACATTACCAAATTATTGAGATATTATGTACAGGTCTACCCGCTACACAGGATTATACGAAGCAAAGCCCAAACATTTGTCAACTAACAACAAATTTACTTAGTATTGTTATTATTGTGTTCCAGATGGGGAAGTGAAAATAGTACAGGTAATAGTTATTCATCAGTAAATGTTACTACAGCATGCTATATATACATATAGAGAGAGATAATGTGTGTGTGTGTGTGTGTGTGTATTCGTATTCAAGTGAGCACTCCTGCACAGCTTACCTGCTAGCACGATACACGATACTGTAACCTTCATCCTTCACAATCCAGTAGCGGTTCAAGAAGCTGAAAAATACAAAATACATTGTAACTTATACTGTATATTCATACCTAAGTACAGTAATATCAAATATTCAAACAAGTATTTATTTTGAATGTCAATTGATTCAGTAATCCGTGCAACATGCATTGTTCACTTTAAAAACCTCATAATAATAATCAAACCATGTCGTATAAGCATTGTGTATTATTGTTCATTCTTCTTTCATCAAGCGTTGTCGGTATATTATTGTACAACCATTTAGACTAATAATAAGTTTGCTATATATCCTTAGCAGCGTAATGCATAGTGCGCGGAATTTCGATGTAAGTATCCTGGGTTCGAGTCCTCGGAGTGCCACATGTATTTGTTGATTTCATTAATTGAGTTTAGATGTGAAGTTGGTTGCTGTAAAAAACTTAATAATTACTTGAAAACGTAATTAGGCTACTAAAAAAGCAAAACTCCTTAGTAAACCACGTTTATCTTTTAGTTCAATGTACTTCTATTGGCATTAATTCTTTAACGGTGACCCGATTGCTGATCAAGAATACATTTATAATGTACTGTATTTCTGGGCTCAATATACGTACAGTTTCGGTCCATAGTCATTTACCATCCTCAAACCTGTACATTAATCCCTTCAGCACAATGATATATTTTTACCATTGATTATGGCTGAAATTAGATTATTTTATGCAGTTTAGGAAGGACCTATGTTATTTGGAGGGGTTATTAAGATGGTCTTTATCCATTTGAGCTGTGGAGGTATATTACAAACTAAAGAAAGTCGTCTACAGGTAGCCAGAATATGATTAACATTACGTAATAGTGGTAAAAGGGTTAATCTATTAGGCATCATGTTTACAGCAAAGTAACTCCTTAACTCCTACTGTACCAGCGACGGTTTTTTAAGTTTTATTCTAGCTATATTTAGACGATTTTATTCAGCTTAGGAAGGACGTCTAGGAATTAAAAGGCTACAAACTCTTTCCATTCATCCTTTTAGCTACCACACATCCGTCCTAAGCTCCACAAAATCGTCTAAATGTAGCAGAAATCAATTCTAGAAGACATCACCGGTACGGAAGGGGTTAAGCTATTCAGAGGTATAATATATAGTCCAAATCTTTATATTAAATATTTCATTCAAGTTATGCCTTCAGAAAGAAAACTAATAGTATTCTAAGTTTTCAACGGGCTTCGTTACTTTCTTCATATGGGCAGGGTATTAGATTAATTATCGATTGACCTCGACATTACAAAAAATAAAAAAATAAATTACTACAAATAATTATATAAACTGTATGAATAAATATGAAAAACAAAACTAATGAAGCATATTGTATATTCCTGGCCCGATCAATAATACTCACAATTACCTTTATTGGTCCCTTTTATGTTATATATGCTTCAATCTATAATAATAGGCTTCTAATATTATGTTCTAATTGTTTAGAGGTTTACAATACCAACAGATAACATAAAGAACCGTACATTTTACACGCACACTCTGCATAGGACTCATTGCTTTATCCCACTAAATTTGTTCAGTATTGAAGTCTTAGTAATCAGTCATGCAGTACTATAGTTTATTCATGTTGAGGAATCAAGAAATTACCCCCCCCCCCTCTCCACAGATACACGCCAACTCATTATTCTGAAAGGATTTGAGCACTCGGCGGCTATTTCGATCATTTTGGAAAAGTCGACCTGCATATACTGTAAGTGTGCATATTTGCAGCGTTAATGTGCACTAAATCAACAAGGGTGTTTAGCCATGTCGGAGGGTTAGGATAAAGCACTGCATCTGAGACTAAGTACAGCACAAATGTAACTCCATCAATTGGGAATTTGGGTTTAGTACCGGCGATCTTATATACTGATTAGAGCCATATTGGTAGTGCAGACAGGTGTGTGTGTGTGTGTGTTTTTTTTTTTTTTTTGGATGAGGGAGACAAAAGGCAAAACTGCCTGCAACGAGTGCTTCCCCAAGAGTTAAAAGAGTGACAGGGCCAAAATTAAGTAATGCTCGAGCCAAAAAGGTCTTGACACATTTGAAGCAATTTATGTCATAGGATGAGGGAAAGATGGATTCAGAGAGAGAGTTGACCCGAATAAGATACAAAAAATACAATAGTTCTCACTGTTCGGCATTTCATAACTGACTTGGAAACTCATAATTGCCTTCATTGATCCACGCTCTCTGATTAATTGTTTACATCTTAAGGGGAGATGGGTCGCTTTTCTGAACTCCTTTCTCCCTCATGTTTAGCCCCATTAGTTTTCAGATTATACGACGTTCGGTCCATTAGTTTGGCGATTTTAAGACCTTTCGCCCCATTCCGTTGTGAATTTTAAGACCTTTCGTGCTATTTAGGTGTAAAAAAAATCCTGGCAAGCGATAGTGAGCCTGTAATTTTAAGAGGAACCGACACTCGTCCGGGATATTTTGTCTACCGAAATATGTACAAATTTATCTTGAAGGGGGGTCTAGGGGAGTTTTTTCCAAGTTTGATGGAGGTCTAGCGAGGAAACTACAAAATATCTGAATACATGAATGAATACACCAAGAAACCGGCCACTATCCCCTTATAGTAACATGACCAATTGCCCCCCCACCCCCCGTTGGACTAAAGCTGCCACCGTAGTGTTTCTAGTTGACCCGATTACTAAGCAACTATTATCACTTTCACTATTCTATATTACTCAATGTTGATATATTGTAGGTGTAAGAATACTATAGTTCGTTCATTCTTGGTTGGGCGAAAATCGTAACTTCCAACCTCTGTAACTCGAAAAGGACTAAAGTCATCGAGCAAATATTTCTACCAAATAGGAAGACTTCGCTAGGGATTAGGTTTGGAAATGGACAGCTCAAAATTTGCTCTAGCCCTTTTTGAGTTACAGAATTAGAAGTTAGGATTCCTGTCCAACCTAGAATGAAGTAACTATAGTAACTGAGCTCACCCCCTTTCAAGCTAAATGTGTGCATTTTTCGGTAGAAAAATGTCCCGGCCTAAGGCC
This sequence comes from Paralithodes platypus, assembly GCA_032716605.1. Classification (NCBI taxonomy): domain Eukaryota; kingdom Metazoa; phylum Arthropoda; class Malacostraca; order Decapoda; family Lithodidae; genus Paralithodes; species Paralithodes platypus. The sequence continues at coordinate 23,545,414 of CM064544.1, read as the reverse complement.
GCTTCCTTCTAAAATTACAGGCTCGTTATCGCTCGCCAGGAAAATATGGACACCTAAATGTCATGAAAGATCTTAATATTGACAAAGAAATGGGGCAAAAGGTCTCAAAATCGCCAAACTAATGGAACGAACGTCTTAAAATCTCAAACCTATTATGCTAAACATGAGGGAGCAAGGGGTCCAGAAAAAACGACTAGCTTCTCCTTAAAACTAGGAATCTCGTGGACAATTTTACACCTGGCATATGACAGAGGCTCGTACTGTACCTTCTATGACAGAGGCTCGTACTGTACCTTCTATGACAGAGGCTCGTACTGTACCTTCTATGACAGAGGCTCGTACTGTACCTTCTATGACAGAGGCTCGTACTGTACCTTCTATGACAGAGGCTCGTACTGTACCTTCTATGACAGAGGCTCGTACTGTACCTTCTATGACAGAGGCTCGTACTGTACCTTCTATGACAGAGGCTCGTACTGTACCTTCTATGACAGAGGCTCGTACTGTACCTTCTATCGGTGGCTCTCCTGCTATTGCCTGTCAGTCTCTGCTTCTTGGTATTCTTATATACTTTAGCGACAGCGGCGGCGGCGGCCTTCTAAGTGGATGATGGCGGCGGCGGCCCGGGGTCATGGTCTGTCAGTGGTTAAGGGGACAGTGGCTGTTTGTTTGGTTCATTAATTCATTTGTTTATATATACTTATTGGTTTAGTAATCGTGAGTAATATTACAGAGGGGATTTAAGAACTCGGACCTACTAATTGTTTAGTAGTAAGGTCATGGTGATGTAAATGTTATGCGATATACTATTTGTGTTTAATATGATAAAGGTGATGATGTAAATGTTATACGATATACTATTTGTGTTTAATATGATAAAGGTGATGATGTAAATGTTATACGATATACTATTTGTGTTTAATATGATAAAGGTGATGATGTAAATGTTATACGATATACTATTTGTGTTTAATATGATAAAGGTGATGATGTAAATGTTATGCGATATACTATTTGTGTTTAATATGATAAAGGTGATGATGTAAATGTTATACGATATACTATTTGTGTTTAATATGATAAAGGTGATGATGTAAATGTTATACGATATACTATTTGTGTTTAATATGATAAAGGTGATGATGTAAATGTTATACGATATACTATTTGTGTTTAATATGATAAAGGTGATGATGTAAATGTTATACGATATACTATTTGTGTTTAATATGATAAAGGTGATGATGTAAATGTTATACGATATACTATTTGTGTTTAATATGATAAAGGTGGTGATGTAAATGTTATACGATATACTATTTGTGTTTAATATGATAAAGGTGATGATGTAAATGTTATACGATATACTATTTGTGTTTAATATGATAAAGGTGATGATGTAAATGTTATACGATATACTATTTGTGTTTAATATGATAAAGGTGATGATGTAAATGTTATACGATATACTATTTGTGTTTAATATGATAAAGGTGGTGATGTAAATGTTATACGATATACTATTTGTGTTTAATATGATAAAGGTGATGATGTAAATGTTATACGATATACTATTTGTGTTTAATATGATAAAGGTGATGATGTAAATGTTATACGATATACTATTTGTGTATAATATGATCAAGGTGGTGATGTAAATGTTATACGATATACTATTTGTGTTTAATATGATAAAGGTGATGATGTAAATGTTATACGATATACTATTTGTGTATAATATGATAAAGGTGATGATGTAAATGTTATACGATATACTATTTGTGTATAATATGATCAAGGTGATGATGTAAATGTTATACGATATACTATTTGTGTTTAATATGATAAAGGTGATGATGTAAATGTTATACGATATACTATTTGTGTTTAATATGATAAAGGTGATTTGAACTTATAAAGGAAATAAGGCTTAGAACATATTGTTACAGCAAGGGGAGAGCTGATAGATAAAATCCTCGGTCTGAATATTGTTCAGGTGATTAAAGGACATCTTGAGGGATGGCGAGGAAATAGTTTTGTCAAGCATTGTGAAGATAGTGATGTGCCTTTGGCTCGAAGTCGAAGTGAGTCGAGACTCTGAATAGCGATTGTCCAAGTAGGGTGTAATGGGAATGTAACTATTCCATAGTACAAACTATAGTGGGCCGTCGTAGGTATTCAAAATATTGCTTGAACTCATTTTGACCCGAGCAGAGAATCAGTTGCTATGGAGATTATGGCTACCATGGGAGTTTGGTAAATACAAATACAAACTTCCAAACAACTGTCGAATTATTCCAACCCTAATATAACTGTGTTTTTATAAATTAGTACAACAAATATGATTGGCTAATACATAACCAGAATACACTGTCAAATGCGCCATGATCCTCAGGGGGTTAATGTAGTGGATATTTACGGATTTTACTACGTAGGCCATTTTATAGTGTCCAAGACCCAGAGAATGGTGACTTTGTAATGGAAAAACGTGGTAGGATCTTTTTCTCGTAATGGCTACCCCCAGTAATTATTTTCAATATCGTGGCATCAAAATTAGCATGGACTAATTGGTATGCCGAAATATTAACATAGAGTAGGTGCGTATCTATTTGTTTTAAGTGTTCAAAACAGCCGTATTGTTAGACGTGTGGAGTGGGTGGCACCCAGCCCATAATGAGCGAAGATATTGGAACCGAGTGTTAATTAATGAACTTGAAATCTCGCACGTTTTAAAAGCTAACATTTCATCTCGTCTTATATCGTTCATTAATGGGTAGGGTTTCACGGTGGGAAGGTTTAACCCTTTCACTACCATTACGTAATGTTCATCATATTGTGGTTACCCTTAGACGATTTTCTTTAGTTTGTAATTTATCTATGCGACTCTAAGGAGTAAATACGATTTCATTTAACCCTCTAAGTAAGGTCCTTCTTAAGGGAGCGCACCTCGCTTTTGTTCTTTTTCCCTCCCTCTCTTTTTTGGCTTGTATCCATTCGGCCCCATTCAACCTACTGTTTTAAGACTTTTACCCCCATCCAGGTGTAAATATTTTCCTGGCGAGTGGTAGCGTGCCAGCATATATATAGTTTTCTTTTGACAGCAAGCTAAATTTGTACATTTTTCGATAAAAAAAATTCTCTGGCGAAGCCGGATTTCTCCATACAATGCTGGCTCGCTATCGCTCGCCAGGAAGAAATCCACACCTGGATGGGGATAAACGTCTTAAAACAGTTGGCCGAATGGATACAAGCCAGGGAAAGAGAGAAAAGGAGAGAAAGATAAACACAACCGGTGCTAGGGTCTTCCGAAGCTGGCCTGGGGGAACATTTAGCATAGCATACGATTTGTTTGTTCTTATCAAACTTGAATAATATTAACTTGGTTGCAACAAACCTATTTTGTAACTCTATTTTTGTCCAGCTGATCATAAATTGAATCTATTATTAGCTGATTTCTGGATACTTAATGGAAATATATGAAACTACTATGGCTGTGTGTCGTATTAATGCCAAGATTTCATAATTAACATCATATTTCGCTACAAAATCCACCTTATAGTTCAGTTACGAAGGTAGAAACGTGACAATTTACTCTCAGCTGGAAAAAAATAGACTATAGTTATTTTCTGTTATTGCGAGTTGATAAGCAGTCTGAATTACGTGGAGTGTTCCTGCACTTTCATATTTTGTTTTTGCAATAAACAATGCAGTGAAAATTGTAATATATATATATATATATATATATATATATATATATATATATATATATATATATATATATATATATATATATATATATATATATATATACAGTTTAAACTGTACACACATGTGTATATATTTTTTTTAAAATAAGCCAAATCATTTTCCGACCACATAATTCACAATGTGTCTCCACAACGAAGACATTTTCTATGTTTTATACAAGTGCTATACAATTAATGGATATTCGTTGGTCTTTTTTTCTTCTTGTGTCTTATCTGTATGAAGGAGACAAAAGGCAAAGTTTATAAGATTGTAAACTCCTTTTCTTAGCTTATTCTGATTAACCCTTTGAGTACCAGCGACGTGTTATATTTTATGCTAGCTATATTAAGACGATATTATGCAGCTTAGGAAGGATCTGCGGTAGTTAAAAGGGTTGGTTGAGATAGTTAGAAGCCTTATTATTGCTAGAGATCCTTCCTAAGCTGAATAAAATCGACTAATAGTTGCCAGATTCATGGGTTAATATCAAACAATTTCGCTGACATTAGGAAAGACGTTGTAAAATCACGAGGTTATAATCTACCTCGAGCGACTCCAGTTAAGGGGAGACGGACCGTTTCTCTGGACCCCCTTCTCGCTAATGTTTAGCCTCACTTGTTTTGAGATATTAAGACGTTGGTTCCATTAGTTTGGGGATTTTATGACCTTTCACCCCATTTCTTTGTCAATATTAGGACCCTTTGTGCCATTTTAGGAGGAATCGGGCTTTGGCCGAGACATTTATCTACCGAAAAATTTGCAAATCTATCTTGAAGGGGGTGTTTTTCTAAGTTTGATGGAGGTCTAGGGAGGAAACTAAAATAATATATAAATAAATGAATTGATAGACCAAAGAAAGAGCCACTGTCCCCTTAAAGTATAGATATAGGCCTTTTAGTATTCTGGCTAACACTATGCCATGTTATTATGTTCAAGAAAGGCCTTTTTACTCAAGGGGATAACCGTTTGAAGGCGATGACGTTTGTCCATTTATTAGATAATTGTGTTATTATATTATATTAAGTTATTACTCCTTCATGTAAACAACAAGCAAACACTCTCATCAATCACTTTTCACATGTCAGCCACCTAAAACCTCACAAAGACGACCGACGTGTCATCCGACGTAAGAGACAATTCCCCACAGACCCTGACTATACACCCTCCACCAATCACCAGACAAAGCATATCATCAACAATCTCAAGCACTCACCCGCCTGTGGCCTAGACAACATAAGCAACATACACCTCAGACACCTGGGACCACAAGGCATACAAGCACTCACTAACATATCAAACTACAGCTATTCACACAACACAATACCAGACATTTGGAAGCATGGTATCATCATCACATGTCCCCAAACCCAACAAAGACCCCACGCTACCCTCCTCGCACCGCCCCATCACACTCCTTTGCTCCCCCTCCAAAGTCATGGAACGCCTAGTATTACAACTAATTACACCTGACCTACCCCTAGCTCCAACACAACATGGCTTTAGGCCACTGCACTCCACAAACACTCTTCTCACAGACCTTACACAAAGAGCTTTCGACGGCATCAACTCAGCTAGACCACCACACAGATCACTATTAGCCACACTCGACATTAGTAAAGCCTTCGATGCCATCCCCCGCCACAACCTAACAAACAAAATCTACAACACAAACATGCACAACAACACAAAAAGGTGGCTGGCCAACTTCCTAGCAGGCAGATGTGCACACGTATCTTTTGCCGGTCAGTCATCTAAAATCAGAAACTTTCCAAACGGAGTCCCACAAGGATCCGTCCTATCGCCCGCACTCTTCAATCTGTACATGCACGATATAACTACACCCAATACGCCCCAAATAAATTTAGCCTCCTATGCAGATGACATAACACTCACATGCACACACCATGACCCAAAAAGAGCAACAGATCTCCTTCAACCCTATCTCAACACACTACATGGCTGGTGCACTACAAACAGACTTAATCTAGCCCCAGCCAAATCCACCGCAACCCTGCTCACAAGTTGGACAGGAGAACACGAATACATCCCTCAACTCACCATAAACAACACACCCCTAACACATACACACACACCCAAAATCCTAGGAGTAACATATGATACTCATATGACATTCAAACAGCACACCACAAACATTAAAAAGAAACTGACACCCAGACTTAACGCCCTCAGGTCACTTGCTCACACAAAATTGGGACACAACAAAGAAACTACCACCACAGTATATAAACAATACATAAGACCAGTGATGGAATACGCAAGCCCAGCCTGGGCTTCTAACCTAGCTGAAACACATCATAAGACCTTACAGACTATTCAAAACAAAGCCCTAAAGATCATTACAGGCTGCACAGCTACTTCACCCACAGATCACCTACATCAAGAAACCAAAATCCTCAAAGTCAAAGACCATCTGGACATGAGAGGCACTCAATTCCTGGCAGCAGCCTCCACGAATCAAGACCACCCACTAAACTACATGGCAACACACCCACAGACACCAAGAAATATCAAAACAACACCCAGCACAAGGTATCACACACAATTATTGTCCTCTCTCCCTCCCTGCCCCCCCCGAATCAACTTCCAGAAGCACATCCATACTCATATCTCTCACCGATCCATCCACTCACTCACAGACAACACGCAGCTGCATGCACGACCTCCCGAAATCCATCCTTCCGAATCCTCCCTTCCTCGCGAGGACAGAGTCCACCTGGCCAGGCTGAGATGCGGACACCATCCAGCTCTCCTGAGCTATCAGAAGAGACTGGATGACTCCGTTGTCGACGCCTGCCCAGGATGTAACACAGCACCCCATACCATTAAACACATCATAGAAGACTGCATTTCACACAACCACTTACGCCAACAACACAATCTACACTCAATGAGAGCTCTGTGGGAAAGCCCGATCGTGGCCATGGCCTTTCTCAGGGACTCGGGGCTGTTCGGCCAGGCAGCTTAGGGAACAACAACAACAAAAACAACAACGTTATTATATTATGTTTTGTTTGTGTGTGTTCATTGTGTTATGTTGTGTTGTGTTCCTATTCGGGCTCTGTCTCGAGTCCCCCCCTCCCCTCCCCCCCCCCCCAAAAAAAAAATGGGGAATGGGCCTGAGCACATACATACATACATAAATATTATAGAACGGCGTTAACCCTTTCTGTACCAGCTACGTCTATTGAATTTTGTTCTAGTTATATTTTGGACGATTTTCTTCAGTTTAAGACACATCTGTGGTAATAAAAAGGGTTAAGTAAGATTGTTCGAAGCTCGGTAACTGTTGGAGACCCTTTTTAAGCTGAATAAAATCGTCTTATAGTAGCCACAATAAAGCTAAAAGGACGGCTCCGGTACAGAAGGGGTTAAACAGTTTCGGAAAATACAGGAGTAGTCCGCATCCTTTTAATGATCCAGAGATAATTTTTAAGCTGAATATTATCGTCGATATGCTATTCTTTGTCTATGTATATTTAGAACGACTAAAAAAAAAAAGGCATCATCGTTGTGAAAAGGTTTGAGGCAGAGATATATTTGTATATTACTATATGCTCCTGCCAATCGCTTCCTGGTATGTCATACAACACCAATTGAATTGCCTTATTCACTTCCAAATTCTACTTGTATTTTTGTGATTAATCAGCATAATTCCTATTAACTCCGGTGTTCCTCAGGGTTCTGTCCTATCTCTTATTCTCTTTCTAATGTTCATAAATGATCTTCTCAACTGTACATCCTGCCCCATCCATTAATATGCAGACGACTCTACCTTACACCACTCAATTAGATTTCCAGAACGCCCCAGCCGGGAGTCCCTCAAAGGCAAGCGTAATGAAGCCATAGAATACTTATCTTCTGATCTAGCTACTATTTCCAATTGGGGTTGGGAAAGCCTTGTTGCATTTAATGTTTCCAAGACCCAATTTATCCATCTTACTACCCGTTCGGAATCTCCAGAGGACTGTCCCTTATTCTTCAATAATAAAAGAATCGATCCTTCATCTTCCCTTAGTGTTCTCGGTGTCTCTTTTTCTTCTGCTCTCACTTGGAAGGACCATATTAACAGTCTTGCTAAGGCAGCCTCCAAAAAACTGTGTGTGCTCAACTGCCTCAGGGGGTTCTTTACCCCTGCGCCGCTTCTTGCTCTGTACAGGGGCATAGTGCATCCTTGTATTGAGTATTGTTCACATGTGTGGGGAGGATCCTCTCACACCGCACTCCTAGACAAAGTAGAAAGGAAAGCCTTTCGTATCATTAACTCCCGTCCACTCGCCAACTCTCTGCAATCTATCTCTCTTCGCCGCAATGTCTCATCTCTCTCGCTATTCTATCGCTACTACAATAATCAGTGTTCCTCAGACCTCTCCCAGTGTGTACCACCTCCCCTATGTAGGGTATGTGGTACCCATCTTGCAACAGAATCCCACTCCTACTCTGTGCAACTCTCCAACCCAAGAATGAAATGTTATTCTCAGTCTTTCTTCTATTCAACAGCTGAGCTCCGGAACTCTCTCCCAGAATCAGTCTTTCCCTCTTCCTATGACTTGCTTCAAACTCCGTGTGTCCAGGCATTTTGGCTCGAACGTCCCTTGATTTTGGCCCTGTCACTCTTTCATCTCTGGGGGAGGCACTCGCTACAGGCAGTTCTGCCTTTTGTCTCCCTCACTCACATAGAAAAAAGAAATATAAAAAAGCTGTCAGTATTGGCTGTGTCTGTCCCTACTGTATATCAGATATTCTAGCCTAACTTAACTTAGTCTACTTTATTCCAGCCTATTCCATATTCAGAGCAATGCAAGATTTCCGTACAAATAATATACAGTATACACAAGCGGTATTTTGTGCATATAAAGAGTTAATTCCACAAGAGCGTTTCTGCCATATTAGGTACGTTGGATGAGACACTTGGTTACATAAGAAATACTCGCCGATGGGGCCAAACTCCACACTTGTCCTGTCAGCTCCCATCACGTTCACGTAAGCCTTTCCATTTCCACCAGTCAGTTACTCATGCGGGGTCCGGGAGTGAGAGGGAGAGGGTTCACATTTTGGTCGATTTATTTTTCATATATTAATTATATATTTTTTTTTTTTTTTCCTCCCTAGGCCTTCATCACACTTAAATAAATAACTACATTACCTAGAACGACTAGGGTTTCCTACGCTAGAGAAGAGAAGGCACCATGGAGACCTGATAGCAATGGATAGATGCATGAGAGGGTTCGAGAGACTCGATAAGGAGGATTTGATTAGGCTGGATGATGGAAGAACCAGAGGGCATAAGTATTAAATAAGAAAGGAGAGGTGCAAGTCAAATGTAAAAGAGTTTAGCTATCCATATAGAACGATAGATAGGTGGAATAAACTTAAGTGCGGAGGTTGTAGTAGCAAGATATATCCACGACTTTAAAATTAAACTGGATAGTCAATAGGCAGGACAACACGAGCGCAACTCAATTCCTGTAAACTACAAATAGGTGAATACACACGCAGACACACACACATACACACACACACACACACACACACACACACACACACACACACATAATATGCACATACACACGCTTGAGCACACACACACGAACATGCTTACACAAATTTTCGACCGATAAACATAATGATATCGGTTTTCTGTGAGATTTCTCATTTGTTTTAAGTTAAAATGTTGAACAGTGGAAGCACTCGCAACTGAACACATAACCATTATAAAGAGCACACAAGAACGTAGTGGTGAGTCTGAATAAAAGAGAGGGAGAGAGATAGTAATGTTTGTGCGTGAGAAAGTAATTTTGTCCAAATATATTTTTATTTTTTTGTTCGACCAATGCTTACAAGGTAAACATTGTTACATCAAATATAATGCTCCTACTTTCCCACTCATGAATTGGTCACAACTACTTATTGCCTGCGTCGAGGATTACTGCCTATAAATAGTCATCTGAGTTGTTGGTGTTAGTGTTCTTGCGGATCAGAGATCGTGTCGTGGATAACAAAAATATTTGTAGACGTATTCCTGATGGACTGGTCTGTAATTTGGGGCTATTAAACAAAATGAATAACCTGTGAACAGATTTTTTCAACGATAATGAACATAGGCAATGAGCATGGCTTTCTATATACTGGTATATACTGTATATATATATATATATATATATATATATATATATATATATATATATATATATATATATAAAGATACCGGTACTTACTCGAATATGTTTTTCAGAGTGGCATAAATTTATCAGTATGAGTGTGATCCTTATAACTATAAGTTGGGCGACTTACACTAGAACATTATACATGAACTTTGGTTATAAGGTTTATTTACAGAATATGTATGGTATTTACAATGCAATGTAATATACAAATAAATCAGAGTGCATCTGAAGTTTAAACAAAACAATTACAAGCAGGGGCCTTGGTAACAAGCACTCGGTATCAAATGCAATCAATGAAGAAAGTCTAGCAAGAGGAATTTACAATGCAATTTATATACATAAATACGTAGAACCTGACGAATAGGGAAGTTATGTTGAGATTCTAAAAATTATATTGGTCAAGAAATTATTATATAGAAAAATCTAAATGTATAAGAACAGGTGTTTTGGCCAAGTAATTTAAAGAGGAATAAAGATATCTATAATCTTGTAGACTGAGTCATCAACGAATTTCTAAATATCAATATACCTTGGCAATGGTGTAATTCGGAGGACTATTAGGATATATATATATATATATGAATATATATATATGACCGAGAAGAACAACAAGATGTATTTTAACCCTTTATTATGATCTTGATTTAACAATATCTCAAACCGTGTCATCCATCATTAGGTGACTGGTCGACGTCTTAGAAATACCGATATTTTGATCAAATATATATATTTTTATAATTGCTTTAGTACCCAAGTATGACCTATATCCTCGGGCGTTTGTGAGAAAATGTCTTGAACTTCGAGGAGGTGGTGATGCAACTCTTTTTGGTGGGGTATGGGGAGGTGGGCGGGAATGGTGGTGGGGACTGAGTGGTGGAGGATGAGGGGGGTGTGACGATGGTGTCGAACGTTTCCAGATTGCCCATTAATAATCCTTTTGGGGGCGTAATGGGGTGGTCTGACATATTTGCTACTTTTACACAGTTGGACAAAAAACACCATCTGAGGAAGAGTACTTTATTGACAACGTTTCGCAGATAGCTTCATCAGGTCACTCTTGTTTTGTATCCATTCTATCTACTGTTCAAGTACCGCTCAACATTTTACTCAGTTAATGGAGGGGTGCAGAATGGCTGGGGACGTGAAGCAGAAGGGGGTGATATGGAAGGACCGAGAGAATACTAGTGGAGCATTCGCGGGTCTGGATGTAGGGATATAGGCTTGGTGGTGGGGTTGAATGGTTGTGGCTGTTGCAGTGGTAGCTTGCGCAATTATGTGGGGTCGTTGGGGTTGGGAGGGGGTAGTGTTAGGGGCGCGGGATGGTGCGGCTAGAAAGGAAACGTGGCGGGTTTGGCAATTGATTTGAGCGCCTAATAACTGCAATAGATCAAGCCCTAGGTAACCTGTCGCAGCTGAAATCATAGGAGTCGAGGATGTCGAATTCATGATAGATGAATGAACCGTCGGGTGAGGGGACGGTGAGGGGGTAAATCATACCTTGGATATTGAGTGGGGCGTTATCTGCACTTACCATTTGCAATGAGGTTTGGTGCAGTGGGCCGAGTTCGTGTTTGATTTTTGGTAGTAATGGGTATGCAAGCAAAAGCGGGATGCACCTGTGTCAAGGAGGAGCCGGACGGGTAGTTTGTTGATTTTCCATTCTGTTAGGATGGGCGGTTTCAGCTATGTTGACTGGACCCCCGCCACCGAAGAAGGTGTCGGGGGTAGTTTTTAAAAACCTGATCCATTAAGGGGGTGGGGAAGGCATTGGGAGAGGTGGTATGCTTGTCGTGGCCGTCTTGAGGTGTGGGGTATGCCGTTGTTTGTTGATAGGCGTACGAGTGGGTAGAATGGGAGGGAGGGTAGGAGTAGTGCCAGTCGTCGGAGTAAGCAACGCGACCTTGGTTATGGAGGTAGTGACGATAAAGGCGTCGGCCTCTATAACTGCCACGATGTTGATTGAATTGCTGGGGGGCGTTGGTGGAGTATCAGTTATTTCCTGAGGGATGAGGGTGTATGTTATTCTCGCGACAGTTGGTTGAGCATGGGGTGAATTCATATAAGTCCACGGGAACAACGAGGGAGTTTCCGAATGAGTTGATTTTGGGGTTTATAATGGTGGAGGGAGGGGTTGGCAATGGCGTTGGTTGACATCGGATAGTCATTGTCCGTAGACTGATGGGATGGTAACGAAGCAGAAAACGGAGGCGGACTGGTTTGAGGGGTGACTGTGTGAGCGCTCTCGGCCGAAGGTTGAGTGGTGTTGCGACTGATAGCACACAGTTGCGTTGATGACGTGGGGGGTACTGGAAGTAATTTGCGTACGATCTTAATATCTTCGACGGGGGTAATGACTTCATGAACCGTAAAATATTGCTTGACGTGAGGTGGGAGGATGCGTGTGAGCTTATCAAACACGACTTTGTTCAGGGCTTCGGTATCGTGGTCGGCATAAGCGATTCTGGCACAACGTCGCAGTATCAACAGGGTTTTATCGAAGTCGCCATTATAGGTGACGGCGTACAGGTGATCGAGGGCTGGGACATGACCCATCGTAGGCTCCAACGTTTCTATTATTAACTGCTTGACTTCCCCCCATGGGGTGTCTATTTGAAGTATTCCGGAGAGGCGAGCGTATGTTTTGAGACCAATAGGGGTTAAAAGGGCAGAATAGCGTTTATCTTGTGCGTACTGTAAAGTGATAGCGGCCATAGCCATTTCCAAGTATGTAGCAATATCCATAGTTTCTGAGCAGAATGAGGGAATGGAGGGGTGGGCGTTATCGGAAGCCATTTTTCTAGTAATGGAAAGATCGTATGAGTGAGATCAAGAAACCTAGCCTTATGGGTCACCGCTTCCATCAGCGTTATACTGATAAAAGTGGATCCTATATAAGGGAAGTTTCAATAATCAAACTCACAGGACGATTCATACACATTTATTTACTGAGTTAATGGCAAGATTTACGGGAGATAAGTTCTATCAAGAATACTGATCACGAGTTAGTATGGAGCTCCGTATTTCAGTGTGTTTTTTATTTGCAAAGGATATCAACTCCGTCGTCAATATAGGACAAACGATATGAGCCGATCTGAATCCATAATAAAGTTTATATACAATGAATAGATTACTTTTGGAATAAATACACAAGAAAGGATATATACAGTTACACACTGGAAAGCAAGCAGGACGAAATTGGGTAGGATGAGTAACTTAGGAGTGATATGAAGGAAGGGGGAATGCTTTATGTAAGGAACGGGTATAGGAATTATGAAGGGAACAAGAGGTTTGAGGTTTGGTGATAATGTAATTTATTTAAGTTAGGTGATTGTATCCAGGGTAATATGGTTTAATCTAAGTCAAGGGGAGTAACTTGCGTTTAATATATAATATAGTATATGCGTGAGGGTCTAGGATTTGCTTGTCACAGAATAAAACAAGATAGCTTTGGTAACTGAGTGGTTACGTGGGCGAAACAAAGTTTTATTGATTGAGGGTTTACGTTATGATAGGGGTGTTTTGTGAGACAATAATTTGACCTAGAGAGTTATTGAGAGGGTTTAACAGATCAACAGAATTATGCGGGGTAGACTATTTCTCTAACTGGCACTAGATGTATCCAGCGAGAATGATTGTGGGCAAAAACGGAACCCTTAGGCCTCCTTCTGGTTGTCCGTAGGTCCTTCTGTCTCCATCTGGGCAGGTAAGGCAGGTAGCAGGGGCAGCTTCTTTCTGATGCGCCGACGTAACCCCTCCAGGGACCAATCAGGGTACGGGGGGCTGAGTATGTTTCGAAAAATAATAGTTATTAAAGCGATGCAAGGTACAGTTATTAATACTCAAATTAATACATAAAGCCACAATATACATGACCCTAATCAGTTTGTACGATTACCAAGGAATTCATAACATCATGAGTTAAGGCCTTTTTACCCATTAGATGTTCTATTATCCTGCTCACCAACAATCCTTCGAATTATTAGGTTTGCATACATCTATCCCTATAAATTCACTTCAAAACTCCTTATGTTAGTTCCTCATTGGCCTACCATGGCACTCTCCTGTCTCCCCTCATGTTAATTATATACAAGCAGTGTATCTTTTCACCAATACTACTACTTTAACTTGTACCACTACATAATCATCCCCTGGTTAGCTATATCTACCCATTTCTACAAGATTCCGAAATCTCTCAGTTTTGTTCCTCTTGGTCTGGTAAGGTATCGGTTTCAATTATCTCAAACTTTTCCCGTGCGTGATTTCTATAACTCCCAATAATTCACACTAACATAAACATATTACCGGTACCTAAAGAAAAAAATAGTAAATGCACACACATACATACACCCACACTGACACACACACACATTGTATATATATATATATAGAGAGAGAGAGAGATATATAATAATTCTGGTAATGATATTTGAGCTCACCAAAGATATTTATATACACTAAACGAATGAGCAGTAATTGACAGATGAAGTTCATTGTAGATAAACGCAGTGTAGACAAATTTGGGTAATCGATAAAATATGCAATATATAAAATAGATAATAGTGGATGTAATTAATTCGAATAATGACAAAGATTTGGGAGTCATCATCAACTGTGATTGAAACCAAGAAGGCAATGCATCATTGTTCGAAACAAGGCAAATAGAGTTCTTAGATTTATATCTAGAAGTGTGAGTACCTGAACAGCAGACGTAATCCTGAAACTTAATCTAGCGTTAGTTAGGCCACATATGGAATATGATGTTCAATTTTCGTGTCCTTATCATATAATTGACAAAGATTCCTTGGAGAGAGTACAACGAAGAATGTAAAAAAAAATCCATAACATTAGAAATGTTCCATATGAAGAAAGATTGAAGAAATTAGGCTTACATTCGTTAGAGAGACGCATAGTTAGAGGGCATATGATAGTATAAAAGTGGGTAAGTGGGATTAATAAAGGGGACAAGAATGATGTACTGACGCTCAATAATAGTAAGAGAACTTGAATAAATGGTTTCAAATTAAATATATTTCGTTTCAGAAAAGATGTAGGTAAATACTGGTTTGGTAACCGAGTTGTAGATATGTGGAATAGGCTATCTATTTATCTATTTATTGCCTGATGCCGTGATCCTCGAAGGGGTGGCCACGAACGAAACGCCCCCATGCACCTCTGTCCCCAGTCAGTCGACACCCTCCCAACCAGCACTGCCTTCATTCATATACTTCTTCACTCCATCCTTCCACCTCTCTCGGTTTACCTCTCCCTCTCTGTCCTTCCAGCTCGCTCTCTTACACACTCTTAGTCATTCTCTCACTTCCCATACGTTCCATATGGCCGAACCATCTCAAGGTGTTCCTTTTCACACTTTCCAGAACATCTACCTCCACACCACACCTCCTTCTTACTTCCTCATGCGTCTGTCTATCCCTCCATGTAACTCTGCATGCACTTCTCAAGTAACTCATTTCCACCTCTTGCACCCTTGGTCTGAGTCTCTCCACCAACGTCCATGCTTTGCTTCCATAAGTCAACGTTGGGACTACCACACTGTCATGTAAGGACTTCTTCACTTCCATGCTGACCACTGTATTTCTTGTTATTGCTTTCAGCATTGCTACAACCCTCTTCCGCTGTTGCACCTTCTCCTGCAATTCTTGATCAATACTCCCATCTTTACTCAGCACACTTCCCGGATTCTTAAATGAGCTAACAATCTCCATAGCCTGACCATTTAACTTCACCTCACACTCTGTGGCTTCACCCCTTTCGAAGACCATACCCTTACTCTTCCCCACATATACCTTCAGATTCTGTTTTTCGCACACAGTTCCAAAAATATTTACCATACCCTGGAACTCCCATTCATTATTGCTCATCAGCAAACATCAGTACAGGTAGCTTCCACTTCTTTCCCTCCCTTATCAGCAATACATCAACATCCACTGCTCTTCCTTGTATTTCTTTCATGACTCCATCCCATCAATATATACATTAAACAACCATGGGGACATCACACACCCCTGTCTCAACCCAACATTCAGATCAAAGAACTCGCTCTCCTCATTCTCCACACGTACTGCCGCCTTTGCCCCCTCATACATGATCTTCACTGCTTTCAGCAACTTGCCATATAGGCTACTCCGTATTTTCGAAGCACTTTCCATATACCTGCCCTATTCACTCTGTCATAGGCCTTCTCCAAGCCCATAAAGGCAACATACAGCTTTTGTTGCTTCTCTGACCTCCTGATCCCCACCTCCTCCTCCACTACTTCTCTTCTTCTCCCCCCCACCCATACCCCATCCCCCAAAGTATGATCAAGAGCGATAGAGAGCTTCAAGATAGAATTAGATAGACATACGGACGAGTTGAGTTGGGTGTGAGAGGGATTTGCCTTGTATAGGCCGATCGGCTTTATGCAGACTTTTTCGTATGTTCTTATATATATATATATATATACATATACTGTACACTATGTACAGTACATAATTATAAATTCTTTATAAAACAAAAAAGTGGGAATACTTTTACAGTCTCGCACTGAATACTTAAATAACGTCTTGCCAAAAAGGTAACTCTCACTTTCACTCACAGTTTTCCCTCTTCCTCTATAGATCGTGTTTATTTTATTTATTTCCTCATCTCCCCGACTGTTATTTTCGTCTCAGCCTCAATATTCCATGTTAATCATCTCAGGGTTTTCTTGAGCCACGGGAAAGTAATGTTAAGGGGAGATGGGTCGATTTTCTGGTCCCCTTTCTCCCTCGTGTTTAACCCCATTAGTGTTGAAATTTTTAAGACGTTCAGCCCATTAGTTTGGCGATTTTAGCACCATTAGCTCCATTTCGTTGTCAATTTTAAGACATGTCCTGCCATTTAGGTGTTGTTTTTTTTCCCTGGCGAACGATAGCGAGCCTGTAATTATAAGAGGCACCGGCCTTCGGCCGGAATATTTTTTCTACCAAAATATGTACACATTCATCTTAAAATGGGGTCTAGAGAGTGTTATTTTAAGCTTGATGGAAGTCTAGCGAGTAAACTAAAAAAATACATTACTATATAAATACATATAGCAAAAAACCAGCACTATCCCCTTAAAGTTGTGATATACGGCAGATCGTGGCTCACCCTTCTCCTCGCGGGCAGTAAATAACCCTAGTACACCCAACGCCAGGGCTTACTTATGGTTGAACTTGTGCCGGAGTGAGGGCTTTCTTGATTCCATTGTGAAGGCATATAGTAATATTTACATATTTCTGAAAGGACGACAATGATTACAAACAATACACGTTTGTTTCTCAATTTCAAGGAATATGTAAGATTAAATAATTGGTATATAATTATATATATATATATATATATATATATATATATATATATATATATATATATATATACTGTATATATATACACACATTTATCCCGCAGATACACGTGAGCTACTAAATATTATATACTCCCAGCCGGACTCGAACCACCAACAGTAAGGACGAGCGTCCATGCTTTAATCCACTACGCCATGGCGTAATAAAGGGTACTTAACATCTTCCTATTTATATTAAGGAGAAAAGAAATCCTACTTTGAGAATTAAAAGTACCCCCCACGCATCTCTGGTTATAGAGATTTCATTTCATTCTCACCTTACCAAACGCGAGAGTCCTTAATATCAAGTATATCTCCCTAATACATGTGAGCTACTAAATGTTTTATACTCCCCGCCGGACTCGAACCACCGACAGTAAGGATGAGTGTTCATGCGTTAATACACTGCACCATGGCGTGATTAAGGATACTTAACCGTTTCCTGTATATATTAAGAAGGAAAATCTTACTTGGAGAATGTATTTCAATTCAACACAAGTCTTAGGATACATATTCCATACAGGGATTTTTACAAGCACACTCACGCAACTCTGGTTATAGAGATTTCATTTAGTTCGTGCCCAGCCAAACACGAGAGTCATTAATGACAAGTAAATCTCCCAATAACACATGAACTATTAGCTGTTTTATACTCCCAGCCAGACTGGAACCACCGACAGTCAGGACGAGTGTCCATGCTATAATCCACTTCACCACGTCATGATAATGGATACTTAACCTTTTCCTATTTATGTTAAGGGAGATCACCGGTTTTTTTTTTTATCTTTCTCTCCTTTTCTCTCTTTTCCTGGCTTGTATCCATTCGGCCCCATTCAGCCAACTGTTTTAAAACGTTTATCCCCATCCAGGTGTCAATTTTTTCCTGGCGAGCAATAGCGAGCCAGCATTGCATGGAGAAATCCGGCTTCGCCGGAGAAATTTTTCTATCGAAAAATGTACAAATTTAGCTTGCTGTCAAAACAAAAAATATATACTGTAAATGCTGGCTCGCTACCGCTCGCCAGGAAAATATTGACACCTGGAAGGGGGTAAACGTCTTAAAACAGTAGGCTGAATGGGGCCGAATGGATACAAGCCAAAGAGAGAGGGAGAGAAAGAGAAAAAAAGCAAGGTGAGCTCCCTTAAGGAGAAGGGAAATCCAACTTGGAGAAAGTATTCCGTTGTATACGAAAGTCGTAGGACCCATATATGCCAGGATACCATACAAGGATTATTATAAATATTTACACTCAACTCGGACTGAGGTGATTTAAATCAATTCTCACCCAGTCAAGCATGGACACTCTTTCTGAGTGTCTGTGATTCGAGCCAGGCTGAGAGTAAACAAAATTTAGTAGCTCAAGTGAATTTATGAGATATACGTAATGTAATTATATTATAAAATATATATATATATATATATATTATTATTATATATATATATATGACCTAGATCAGTTAGTTCAGCAACCCACCCGTATCCCGGATCGCATCGGAGATCGGCCCAACATTCTTGACCTGTTTCTAACTTCTAACCCTTCTTCTTATACTGTCGATCTTTTCTCTCCTTTGGGCTCCTCCGACCATAAACTTATCTCTGTCACCTGTCCTATCTCTCCAGTACGGCCACCCGATCCTCCTAGCCGGCGGCGCTTGTGGCACTTTGGCGCTGCCGACTGGGAGGCTCTTCGGCAGTACTTCTTTGATTTCCCATGGAATGATTTCTGCTTCCATGGCCGAGGACCCTCGGAGAGTGCTGAACACATTACCGAGGTAATCCTATCGGGCATGGAAGCATGCATTCCATTCTCTTTCTCTCAGACTAATGCTAAAAAATCTTGGTTTACTCACGCCTGTTCTACTGCTGTCCGCAATAAGGAGGAAGCATTCAAACGGTACCGACGCCTTAAAACTCAAGACTCTCATTCTTCATATGTTTCTGCCCGGAATCAAGCCAAATCTGTTCTTTCGACTTGCCAAACACTCTTTCATCAATAATAAATGCACTGATATCCAACTCTAGCTCTTCCCAAGCTTTCTGGCATCTAGCCAAAAACCTCTCCAACAATTTCTCTTCCTCGTCTTTCCCTCCACTTTCCCACTCTGATGGCACAACCATCACTTCTTCCTCTGACAAAGCTAAACTCTTCGCTCAAACTTTGCTAGAAACTCCACCTTGGATGATTCCGGTGCTATTCCTCCCTCTCCGCCCTCCTCTCTCTTACTTATGCCAAATATCCTAATCTCTTCTAAAGATGTACTTTCTACCCTCTCTGGGCTTAACACTAATAAGGCGTACGGTCCGGACGGTGTTCCTCCTGTTGTTCTCAAAAACTGTGCTTCTGTGCTGACTCCCTGCCTAGGCAAACTCTTTCGTCTCTGTCTATCCTCTAACGTCTTCCCTTCATGCTGGAAGTTTGCTCACATTCCACCTGTCCCAAAGAAGGGTGACCGCTCTCAACCCTCCAACTATCGTCCAATTGCTCTTATCTCTTGTCTTTCTAAAGTTTTTGAAACTATTCTTGCTTCCAAATTTCTTAAGCATTTCTCTTCTCATAATCTGCTTTCAGATCGCCAGTATGGCTTCCTTAAGGGTCGCTCTACTGGTGATCTTCTTTCATATCTTACTAACTCTTGGTCATCTCCTTTCGGGACTTCGGTGAGACTTTTTCTATTGCACTAGACATATCGAAAGCCTTCGATAGAGTCTGGCATAAATCTTTAATTTCTAAATTACCCTCCTTCGGTTTCTATCCCTCCATCTGTGCCTTTGTCTCTAATTTCCTTTCCGTCGTTCCATAGCCGCGGTTGTGGACGGCCATTGTTCACTTCCTCACCCTATAAACGCCGGTGTTCCTCAGGGCTCTGTCCTATCTCCTATTCTCTTTCTAATTTTTATAAATTATCTCCTTAACTGTACCTTAATTCCTATCCATTCATACGCAGACGACTCAACCTTACACTACTCCATTAGTTTTTCAGAACGCCCCAGGCAGCAATCCCTCAACGACAAACGTAATGAAGCCATAGAACTCTTAAATTCTGATCTAAATACTATTTCCAATTGGGGCAGAGAAAACCTTGTTAACTTTAATGCTTCCAAAACCCAATTTCTCCATCTATCTACCCGTCAGGATCTCCCAGCGGACTATCCCTTATTCTTCAACAATACAAAAATCAACTCTTCATCTTTTCTCAATATTCTTGGTGTCTCTTTTTCTTCTGCTCTCATTTGGAAGGACCATATTACCAGTCTTGCTAAGGCAGCCTCCCAGAAGCTGGGTGTGCTCAACCGCCTTAGGGTTTTTTTTCCCCTGCACAGCTTCTTGCTCTGTACAGGGGCATAGTGCGCCCTTGTATTGAGTATTGTTCACATGTGTGGGGAGGTTCCTCTCACACCGCTCTCCTAGACAAAGTTGAAAGGAAGGCCTTTCGTATCATTAACTCCCGTCCACTCACTAACTCCCTGAAATCTCTCTCTCTCCGCCGCAATGTTGCATCTCTCTCGCTATTCTATCGCTACTATAATAATCAGTGTTCCTCAGAGCTATCCCAGTGCATACCACCTCCTTTACGTAGGGCACGTGGTACCCGTCTTTCAACTCAATCCCACCCCTACTCTGTGCAACTCTCCAACCCAAGAGTGAAACGTTACTCTCAAACTTTCTTCTACTCAACAGCTGAGCTCTGGAACTCTCTCCCAGAATCAGTCTTTCCCTCTTCCTATGACTTAAATTGCTTCAAACTCCGTGTGTCCAGGCATTTTGGCTCGAACGTCCCTTAATTTTGGCCCTGTCACTCTTTCAACTATGGGGAGGCACTCGCTATAGGCAGTTATGCCTTTTGCCTCCCTCAATCATATAGAAAAAAAAAATATATATATATATATATATATATATAACATGTGTGTGTGTGTGTGTGTGCGAGGGGGAAACCTCATAGGCATTTGAAAAGGTATTGCTGGAACCTCTGTTTCATTTGTCTGTTTTCCCTCACTGTTTCTGTCTGTGTCCCCCCCATGGTACTACTCTCCTTGTCGCGGTTGGGGGGCTTCGGGGCCGGCGACTGGGGCTTGATGGGGGAGGGATGGGGTTGTCTCCCTCCCTCTCTCCTCGAGCTTTTCGTCCTCAGCTTGACTAATTTTGACTAGTTTTTATTCCTCATTCTATGTTTTTCCCCTTCTATTCTTATTCTGTCCCATTTGGCTGCCCTCGGGCAACCTATATCTCTAGTCTTCCTGGCCTGGCTAGGTAGTTGACTCCTGACCCGTTTTGTCTCTTGGGTTGCTGATGTGGCCGGACTGACTTGATTCACTTCGGTAATGCATTTTTTGCTTCTCGATGTGATTTTTTCTACCTTCGACCTGATCTCTCATTCTTCGCCCTGATCACTTCTTGGTTGGTGTTGCCGTGTAGCAGTTCTTGCCTCATCCTTCGGCCCTGCCCTATAATAGCTCTGATGTGGAGCTCATGTGGTCCGGCTGAACTGGTGAAATGGCGAGAAATGTCTGCGTGTCTTCACCTTCCTCGATTTGTTCCCTTACTGCCCTTCCCTCTCTATCTTGACTCGTTTAGTTATATATCTTGATCGAATCCTTCGGGGCAGCCCTATGAGAGTTCTTTTGTGGAGCTCAGTGGTCTGGTTAAACTATTATTAACAAAATAAACATTGGTTTGTGTCTCGCCTACACAAAGAGTAATCCAGCTAGCTCTCACAATCACCTCTTCCTCCTATCCATCTCACTATACTAAACAAGCGGTGACAGGTCAGTTGAACCCGTGCCACTTCAACCAGTGCCACTTTAACCAGTGCTAACTCAACCAGTGGCCACTTCAACCAGTGACCATTTCAACCAGTGACCATTTTAACCAGTAGGTTAGGTTAGGTTAGGTTAGGTTAGGTTAGGTTAGTTTAGGTTAGTTAGGTTAGGTTAGGTTACTGGTTAAAATGGTCACTGGTTGAAATGGTCACTGGTTGAAGTGGCCACTGGTTGAGTTAGCACTGGTTAAAGTGGCACTGGTTGAAGTGGCACTGGTTCAACTGACATGGAACCTAAACAAGCACATCACTCTTCTTTCCAATACTGTGCACTAGATATGCAAGGTTTAATTTGGCGCTCACTCATTCAACTTTGAAGGAGACACTTGATGCAGGCAACTTTGCCTTTTGTCTCTTTCAAACATAAATAAATTAATATATTTATATACTGTAATATATATATATATATATATATATATATATATATATATATATATATATATATATATATATATACATACCTGTATGTATATTTGTATGTGTGTATGTGAGTGTGTGTATGCGTGTGAGTGTAATTCGATTTACTTTATTGAAAGAAGAATCAATTAGATTATACTTCCGAACTCATATATGTTGATCGATGAATGGGTAAGAATAGTAAAATAATTGAGGGCGTATTCTAGGCTGCCGTTGTGTGCTTGCCTATCGAATATTGTGGTGGGTGCATATACAGCCCAGTACAATCGAACTCCTGCATATTATTGATTAATTCTTGTTTTCACCAACCCACCAATTAATTTACAAAAAAAAATAACTAAGGAAATCAATTAAAGTTATGAATACATGTGGTACTTTAAGGACTCAAACCTAGGATACTCACACTGAAATTCCGCACATTACGCTATCAAAACAGAACAACACACGGCCGCAGATGGGACGCCACTAACGTTCTAGGTTCATAATTTCTGCTAGGTGAACCGAGAAATTGGGTGTGAGGAGAATGCCTATCCGTCTGTGTGCTAGGGGTTGAACCCTGAACCATTTGGTTGCGAGTCAAATACGGTAACCATTGCACCACAGGGTATGTGGAAAGATAATGCCGATTCATCTTCTATTTGCGCGAAATTGGGTTATTGTATCTTCTCCATGCTTGAGGGGGGTGACCTGCTTTTTGTTATTTCTGTCCTTTTCTCTCTTTCTCTGGTTTGTATCCATTCGGCCCCATTCAGCCAACTATTTTAAGACGTTTATCCCCATCTAGGTGTCGATTTCTTCCTGGCGAGCGATAGCGAGTCAGCATTATATGAAGAAATCCGGCTTCGCCGGAGACATTTTTCTATCGAAAAATTTACAAATTTAGCCTGCTGTCTAACAATAGTAAAAAATATGCTGGCTCGCTACCGCTCACCAATACAAAAATGACACCTGGATGGGGATAAACGTCTCAAAAGAGTAGGCTGAATGGGGCCAAATGGATACAAGCCAGAGAAAGATAGAAAAGGACAGCACCAAAACAGGTCACCCCCCTTCAGGTATGTTGATGCAGTACTGGGCGATCATTACTGAGCGTGGTGAAGGTTATTGTTCGGTGTTCACCTCGTCTGCCTTCCTTTCTGATAATTTCCGCCTTCCCCAACCCCACAATCTTTTCCTCTAGGGCCTAGGCTTCTTCCATTCGTTTTGTTGTTCTGTTGTAATATCTCCCTCTCTCTTATCCTTCATGCATTTGATCACCTTCCCGTGTGTTTGTTTATACTTCTTTGTCATCCCCATTTTTTCCTTCTGGACTTCTTACCCTATTAATGTATTTCTTTAACTGTTCACCTTGTCCTTACGTCTATACTGCCACTTTTCATCTAACATAATTCCTCGTTGCTACTTCTCGTTCTTCTCCTTTTCTTATGTTACTAGTCTGTTTTATTTCCCTGTTGCTGCTTCTCCCCTATGCCATTCTCATATTTCTGCCCTGTTCACCCCCAGCCTGTTCTTCCCCCTCAGCCACTTCTCACCCCTCTCGTTTCCTTTCTACCACTTCTCACCCCTCTCGTTTCCTTTCTACCACTTCTCACCCCTCTCGTTTCCTTTCTACCACTTCTCACCCCTCTCGTTTCCTTTCTACCACTTTTCACCCCTCTCGTTTCCTTTCTACCACTTTTCACCCCTCTCGTTTCCTTTCTACCACTTCTCACCCCTCTCGTTTCCTTTCTACCACTTTTCACCCCTCTCGTTTCCTTTCTACCACTTTTTCACCCCTCTCGTTTCCTTTCTACCACTTCTCACCCCTCTCGTTTCCTTTCTACCACTTCTCACCCCTCTCGTTTCCTTTCTACCACTTTTCACCCCTCTCGTTTCCTTTCTACCACTTTTCACCCCTCTCGTTTCCTTTCTACCACTTCTCACCCCTCTCGTTTCCTTTCTACCACTTCTCACCCCTCTCGTTTCCTTTCTGCCACTTCTCACCCCTCTCGTTTCCTTTCTACCACTGTTCACCCCTCTCGTTTCCTTTCCGCCACCTATCACCCTCTCCCATTTCTACCTTCCCACCACTTCTCAAGGGGCTGGAGGTTTTATAGAGAGGCTCCAGTCCTGACGTTATTCTTGACTTACAGTGTGCTGACTTAATAATCCAATAGGGTTGATAGTCTCCGAAGTCCTATTTTAACTAACCACTTCTCACCCCTCTCGTTTCCTTTCCGCCACCTTTCACCCCTCTCACATGTCTACCTTCCCACCCCTTCTCACCCCTCTCATTTCCTTTCCGCCACCTTTCACCCCTCTCACATTTCTACCTTCCCACCCCTTCTCACACCTCTCATTTCCTTTCCGCCACCTTTCACCCCTCTCACATGTCTACCTTCCCACACCTCTCATTTCCTTTCCGCCACCTTTCACCCCTCTCACATGTCTACCTTCCCACCCCTCTCGTTTCCTTTCCACCACCTTTCACCCCTCTCCCATTTCTACCTACCCTCTACTTTTCACCTCTCGTTTTCTTTCCGCCACCTTTCACCCCTCTCACATGTCTACCTTCCCACCCCTTCTCACCCCTCTCGTTTCCTTTCCACCACCTTTCACCCCTCTCCCATTTCTACCTTCCCTCTACTTTTCACCTCTCGTTTTCTTTCCGCCACCTTTCACCCCTCTCACATGTCTACCTTCCCACCCCTTCTCACCCCTCTCGTTTCCTTTCCACCACCTTTCACCCCTCTCACATGTCTACCTTCCCACCCCTTCTCACCCCTCTCGTTTCCTTTCCACCACCTTTCACCCCTCTCCCCTTTCTACCTTCCCTCTACTTTTCACTTCTCGTTTCCTTTCCGCCACCTTTCACCCCTTTCCCATTTCTACCCCCCCTCCTCCTCGCTCCACATTCACCGCGGCAATCCTTCATGGTTTCCTGCGCGTGCACAAGAACCCCTTCCCGACCTTCATCTAATGTTGTTTTGTTCGCTATCGTTGATGAGGGTCGAGATTCCGACAGACACACACACGCTCACATACTCCATCAAGTACCTATTGTTCCAGTTAACCCCTTCTGTACCGGCGACGTCGTTTTATACTTTCGTCTAGGTATACTTTGACGATTTTATGCAGCTTGAGAAGTGGATAAAAAACACCATCTGAGGAAGAGCACTTTATTGACAACGTGACCTGATTAAGCTATCTGCGAAACGTTGTCAAGAAAGTGCTCTTCCTCAGATGGTGTATTTTATCCATTTTGTCTACCTTTCAAGTACCGCTCAACAGCTTAAGTAACAGCTTACTGTTGTAGTAAAAGGGGTTAGGTGACATAGTTCGACGCCTGTTAATTGCTGAAGGCCCTTTTCAAACTGAATGAAATCGGCTAATAGTAGCCATAATAAAGTTAAAAAGACATTGCCGATACACGAGAAGTTAAGCCGGTATCACCCGGGAGCTTGTATAGTCAACATTCGATAATCAACATTGTTCTTGTAATATGTCTGGAATATTTTGTACTGGTATCAGAGACTAGACTGATGATGGATTAAGTTAGGCCACCTAATTAGTATATACAGTATGTTGACCTCATGAGCTGCCAGACCAGTGTTGAGGATACATTTTGAGGGATTAAGTGCTCGTGTGATACCGGCATCGCGTTTCCTGGTCGTTAAGAGGGGGTCACTTGCTTTTTTTCTCCTGATCTCCTTTTCTCTCTTTCTCTGGCTTGTATCCATTCGGCCCCATTTAGTCAACTGTTGTAATACGTTTATCCGCATCCAGGTGTCGATTTCTTCCTGGCGAGCGATAGCAAGCCAACATTGTATGGAGAAATCCGGCTTCGCCGGAGAAATTTTTCTATCGAAAAATGTACAAATTTAGCTTGCTGTAAAAAGAAAAAATAATAATAATAATATATATAATTATATATATAATATATATATAATATATATATAATATATATATAATATATATATATATATATATATATATATATATATATATATATATATATGCTGGCCTGCTACCGCTCGCCACTGGATGGGGGTAAAAGTCTTAAAACAGTAGGCTGAATGGGGCCATATGGATACAAGCCAAAGAGAGAGGGAGAGAAAGACAAAACAAGCGAGGCTTAACCGTCGTGAACCATCGCGCGGGTGTTTGCTTGGCCTCTATGTCTGGGTGTCTTACTTTACGATTGCATTACACCATTACCTTGAGATGAGAGCAACACAATGTTCAGTGATAACAAAGTAATGCATCATAAGACCATACTTTCTTAAGGGGACAGTGGTTGTTTTTTGGGGTCTACTTATTTATATATTAATTAATTTATTTATTTTAGTTTCCTCCCTAGACCTCCATCACACTTAAACACACATTCATTAGATCCTCCTACGAGATTAATTTGTACATTTTTCGGTAGAAAAATGTCACGGCCGAAGGCAGGTTCCTTCAAAATTACAGGCTTCCTATCGCTCGACAGGAAAAAAATCGACACCTAAAGGTCACGAAAGGTCATACTAGACAAAGAAATAGGGCGAAAGGTATTAAAATCGACATACTAATGGGGCAAACGTCTTAAAATCTCAAAACTAATGGGGTTAAGCACGAGGAAGAAAGGGGACCAGAAAAATGGCCCATCTCCCCTTAATTTGATGTTAGTATTTCGACGTTTACTTTGATCCCTAGCTGTCTAAGGACGAACATAATTGGTCCCATTACGCTACAATTAGTTGTAATGTCTCGTAGACTACGCACATTACTTCAAAATACTTTCAATTAACAATTCTTTGGCACTGTCCTGTATCATTTTATCCATTTACGCTAGTTAAACATTTGGTAGCAATTACTAAGAGAGCAAATATCACCAATTTAAAACAAAAAAAATAATAATAATAATAACCTTGGCCGTTCTTGTCTGTGTCTTTTACTGCCCTATATTACCTTCTGGGGGCAGGGGGCTAGGAATCCTCCTCCCCTTATAAAATTCACCTACTAGACGAGATAGAGTAAGGCGCAAGGGAACGTGAAAGTGGTCCCGGACCCTATGAAGTGGAACTTTAAATGTTGTTTCTGTTCGGGCTCTGTCTCGGGTGGACCACGCCCAGCTATGGGATATGTGCCTGAGTATATACATACATGCAAACAACAACAACAACAACTGATATAAGCAATGTGAAACAAATGTGTAACTTCTTGAAAATTACTAATTACTTCTACCTTTCGATATCTGTAATTGTGTTGCCTTGCACCGGGAATGGGTCTCTTTGTTGTTGTGGTTAGGTAGATCGGCAGGTGTGAGTGGCAAGCGGAAGGCATGGTTAAGGGGGTAGTACTCGCTTTTTCTGGACCCCCTTCTCCCTCATTTTTAGCATATTACTTTTGAGGTTTTAAGACTTTCGTTCAGTTAGTTTGGTGACTTTTAGACCTTTCGCCTCATTTTTTGTATCAATATTAAGACCTCTCGTACCCTTTAGGTTTCGATTTTTTCCTGGCGAGCAATACCGAGCCTCTAATTTAAGAAGGAACCGGCCTTCGGCCTACCGAAAAATGTACAAGTTTATCTTGGTAGGGGTGTTTTCTAAGCTTGATGGAGGTCTAGCGAGGAAACTCAAAAATAAATGAATAAATCAATATATAGCCCAATAACGAAGCACTACCCCTAGGTAATAACGGCGGTGAAACTCATCTCCTAAGAATCGTTGATATAAACATATATATGCTTATGTTCCTTCGCCGCAAACATCCGGTGGTGGTAAATAAGAGAGAGGCCAGCTGCATGATCCAGACTGTTGGTGGCTTCCTTCACGCAATTATAATTAATGACCCTCGCTAAGTTGTACAATCGCGCTAATAAGTGATATCTCGGCACCATGTATGTTTTGATCAATAATTGGTATCAGCAATATCTAAGCTTAATTTCTTCATATCGAGTGAAATATACAAACATGTTCCTACACTTAACCACCCTATTCAACATCTGACAGACATTATAATACAGCCCAGAACAAGCCAAACATAATGACAGCTGGGACATGACTTATTAGCCCGATCGTACTTATCATTGGCTGCAATTAGTTTGGCCATCGGTATGAACATTTACTAGGTGAAATTAACCCTCTCCGACATATGACGCGATTTTGAGCCGATTAGGGATACTTTAAAGCCTTTGTTACCATCAGGGGTATTTAGAAACCTTTAGTTTAGTTACTTCAACCTCTGCAGTTGTCTTTATGAGTTAGCTGGGTGGGGGCAGAAAACTAATTATGGAGAGGTAATTATAAGAGTGAGAGAACTCTATTTCTTATTGCTAATCTGGCAACCTCTGCGTCATATGAGTCTGAAGGGGTTAATATTGGAACTCTCTCTCTCGCTCTCTTTTTCTCGCTCTCTCTTTCTCGCTCTCTCTCTCTCTCGCTCTCTCTCTCTCTCTCTCTCTCGCTCTCTCTCTCTCTCGCTCTTTGAATTTGTGGTAGGCAAATACTGTCTGGGAACGAAACAAAAGGTTAATAGAATGATGAAAGACAACCGGAATTCGCAATGTTATTTCTTATCTTTATTCTGCCCTACTTATGCCAAACAATAGTTTTTTGCACATACAGTACAGGTAATTTGTGAAGGGGGGTCACCGTTTGTTTTTTACCTTTCTCTCCTTTTCTCGCTTTTCCTGGCTTGTATCCAGTCGGCCCCATTCAGCCAATACAAATGAAAGTATATAATATGATACAAAGTACCACTAACATTATTCAAAAGTACAGTCATGTAAAGTACAGTCATGTAAAGTACAGTCGTGTAGCGGCATATTATTATTCTCAACATCGTTCTTAACACCAATAATCCCAAATATAGTTAATGAAAGCATGTGATCCTCCGAGGATAGAACATAGAGAACTTATTAAAACCTAATAAAATTACGGTTGTCTGACCTTATATACCAAGTGATAGCGACGATTAGTTAGTTAGGTGTTTGACCTTTACAAATAATGTTGGAAATAGTGTTACCAGTCTTGTGATCGTTAAGAATATGGTCACTAATTAACAATGTTTCTTCAATGAATTAGCATAACACACAAGTAAATTTGTTTCGGTTTAAAAAGGCATTTAGTAGATTCCATATTGATCATATAAGGTAACCTTTACACTACGGCTATAATATTGTTGAAGAGTGTTTCAGTTATATAAGGTATATGTTATTCTTGTAAATAAGTGGACACTGAATATATTTACAACTAAAGAAAAAACAAAGGAACATGCATATGCAATATAAAATTGAAATTGAAAATCTTGAATGGGCCTTAGTATTTTACAAGCGGAGACTTTCGATAGTTAACTTTCTTGATAGGCACCGAATTATATATATATATATATATATATATATGTGTGTGTGTGTATATATATATACAGGGTGTCCCAGGAGGAAAGGGCATAACTTTGGAAAATGATAAAACAAAGTATTCTAAGCATAAATTGTTCTATAACAAAATGTCCAAATCTCTACTGTTAAAAAAAAGTTGAAGGTTTAATATAATGTCCTCCCCCGCATCACTGTAATGGACTCTTCCATTTCAAATAGTTTCCAACTGGTCCATAGTGAGCTAATATGTCTATAATCATTTTGCAACTTACAGAATTATAGTATCTTTACAATAACATGGTAAAATAATTGCAGAAAGATGGAGGTGTGGTAGGCACTAGGACTGCTAGGCCAGCCTTATGGGGAAATACTGAAGAAAATACCATTTTCAATATGCAATATCTCTATTACAGTCGAGATTTGGAATATTTTGTATAGAAAATTTTAGGCTTGGAATATTTTGTTCTATCATTTTCCAAAGTTATGCCCTTTTCTCCTGGGACACCCTGTATATATATATATATATATATATATATATATATATATATATATATATATATATATATATATATATATATATATATATTCCACACAATGTCAAAACAGATAAGCCATTTACATCACGTTTTGTCTTATTTTATCACTAACATATATACTGTACACACATACATTAATTACAGTGTATGCCTATGGGTGTGTGTATGTATATTATTCCGTGAATGACAATTATAAACAGTTTGAAGGCAACAGGTAGGCCTACTAATAATACCCTCCATAATAAGGACGTTTGGTACGAGCAAAGTCCGTAGAGTTTATACTACACATGTATTCTCATTCTCTAAAATACACCATGAAAGATATTTTGTTTTTATAGAAGGATACATGAAGGGAGGGAAATGTAATAGCTTTCTTTGTTGTTTAGATATCTTCACGAATGTTTTAACTTCTTTAAGACACATTTCAGTGTTCGAATAATTTGATAATATAAGTACATTGGTTTGTATGTGTGACTTAGAAATATTTAGTCAACTAATTTTGCGTATATATGAAGTAAAGCTAAAATATGCTAATGCCGAGAATAATACGAGCACTTGCATTAGAGAGAATTGTATTGGAGTTTTGTGTGCTAAAATTTAGGAATGTTTTTAGTCATTTTGTATTATATTCCTATTTAACATTAGGACGTGAAACCTGGGAATTTCCATAAAGGTGGAACTTAATAGTTGAAGTAGATAATTGACCTCACTGCAATAGTTATTCGACTCAACTACACTAAGTCGAAGACATTTACAACTAATTTCGAGTGATTCGGTAGTGTATTCTATCTATCTATCTATCTATCTATTTATCTATTTATCTATCTATTTATCTATTTATCTATTTACTCAGTCCCATTCCCCATTTTTATGTTTTTATTTTATTTTATTTTTGTTTTTACTGGGGGTGGCTGACTCGAGACAGAGCCCGAATAGAGACAACACGACACAAAAATGTGTTACATGTTCTAATTCGTAAGTTGAGTGTCTGGTTATGAATTCACAGATTCAGGGTTCAATTATCAAACATACCAGACCATCCACCTGTTCATTCTTTCTTCGAAGCTGTTGGCTAAATAGGTAAGCGTCTCTAAATACCCTGAAGAAAGACAAAACAAATTGTAATATACCAAGAAAAATAGCCCAGTATAGTCTATGCATCAAACATTCCATATATATAAAAAAAAAAAAAAAAAAATCTCTCACTTAGTAGACGATTATCTATACCGTTATTTGTGGTCCAATTGTTAGGTATTTTGTGAAATGAATGATAACATCTTCATTAACAGAGACAAAGTTTACTACAGAACTGGCGAGTATAAAATTCGGAACCACTTTGTGATTTTTTGTCACTGAAAGTAGAATTAGCATGAATAAATATATATATAAATAATAATAATAATTTATTATTATTATTATTATTATTATTATTATTATTATGATGATGATAATAACCACACCCTTCTCAGTATCATCCTACTCTCTCTATCCTTAGTTTCATGTCAAAGAACAATCTTTGTCTCACAGCATTATATTTTGTCATGCATTCAGCCACCTAAGAGATTCTACCCTTAGTATAGTTGCCATCAGTTTAATTCGAGAATTTTTAACATAGGAATACATATGAGACAAAGTAAACAATGTATTTGACCAAACAATTACTGTAATTGTAGTATATTGCATTTATCATCTGAATACCTTTAACCTTTACAATGATCATTGCCACCAATGGACTAGTTATAATTACATGGACTGTATTCATTCTTCATATAAATCTCAGTGTATTCCATTTTGTCCCAAACACTTAGTACATAGCCTCAGCAAAAATCCAAATAGTAAAGCAACACTACTGCTTTCACTGTGGCATCTATCACAGAAAACGAGAAAGGGCAAACTGTGGTAAATATATTTCGCTCCCCCTCCCCCACACTTCACTAAGTGTGTCTGTGATTGTTTATTTGTCTCTCTGTTTCAGAGTGTTAAAGATTTGTTATAACCCATAATGCATTGTTATATAAGCCATTACCATCGCAAATACATTATAGGGGAACTATATAAAGCACTGTAGAAGACAAAAGCTCTCCCTATGATTCTCCCTATCGCCGGCATCGATGACAAAACCGTGGAGTAAAATCCTAATTTGCTGATTTCAATAAGTCGCATGAGGGGTTGAGGGGGGGCAAAGCCCCCTTGAACATATCCTGTTTCCCACGGCAACTCTAATTTGATCCCTCATCACTATCGGGGGCAGTGTCTTAAGATTGCTGGATAATGGGGAAAATGTAAAATCCGATGATTGTTGCTATATAAGTCTACTAAATATTAATGAAAATGAGCTAAAAATACAAAAATTACTGCTAAAATGGCTGTTGGTCTGGTCCTCAATATTACCCGCCTATTGCTACAACTTCACTCATATTACATAGCATATCTGTGGCACTTTTATCTTTATCTTAGGCACCAATCGAGCAGGGCAGTACCCAGGGGAGGCTACATAGGCATATGATAAAGAGTTGATGGAACTCTTGTTTCATTTGCCTGGCTTCCCCCACTATTTTTGTTTGTGCCTCACCTACACAGAGAGTAATCCGGCTAACTCTCACAAAGACTTCCTCCTCCTATTAATTTCACTACACTTAACAAGCACACCACACTTCTTTCCTACATACCTAAATTACTTCTAACGTACTTTTAGTTTGGTGGCACGCTTATCACTCTTTCGACCTTGGAGGGGACACTTGCTACAGGCAGTTTTGCATTTTGTATTCTTCATGTACGCAGAGAGAGAAAATAAACCAACTTCATTGTATCATTTAGCCATGCATTTTTTTTTTTTTTTTAGTATACATGCCTTTTTTGTGATGCGTCTAAACATAGTATGACGGTGTCCGATCGTAAGTCTTTAGCTCAAACTTAATTTTAATTCACGTTGCATTTTGCTTCCGAATATATTTGCCCTTCCGCCAAAATATTGCCTATACTCTGCTTCTTTTCAACTGACGGTAAATTACAAAGTTCCAATCAAGATTTCGCAGTTATTTTGAAGATTTTGTAGTGAAATATGGTGCTAAATATGTAAACTTGGTCTTAATACGATGCAGAGACAGTAGTTTCAAATATGTCCATTAAATATCGATAAGTTAGCTGCTAAGGGATTCAATTTACCGTCAGATGAGATCAAACCGAGTATAGTGTTGGAGTTAAGAAACGATTGAAAACATTGTCATTATATTATATGCTTAAAATATGTATGCCTTGTCTGTAGTTACGCTAATTATTATGTTACCTCCACCAACCGACTTTACTCCTAAACTCAATTAATGAAATCAACAAATACATGTGGCAGTCCAGTGGTTCGAACCTAGGATGCTCACACCGAAATTCAGTGAATTTTTCCATTGCGCTACGAAGATATTTTTGTTTTTAATACAAATATTAAGATTGTGTTGTACAATTTTAGTTTTCATTAATTATGCGTTCACTTTGTACTTTGTGTTACTAGTGTTCAGGCTTGTACAGAGAGCTAAATACAGGATGCCAAATGTCTAGCTATTATTGGAAAGCTGCTAAATACTAATGTGTTATATAGATCAACATTTTAAACTAAATGTTGTCATTATATTTCTTCCGTATATCCCTATCCAAATTCTTAATATGCGCGACACTAAAGCCATGTAACAGTGTGTGTGTGTGTGTGTGTGTGTGTGTGTGTGTGTGTGTGTGTGTGTGTGTGTGTGTGTGTGTGTGTGTGTGTGTGTGTGTGTGTGTGTGTGTGTAGTGTGTTTGTGTGTGTGTGTGAGTGTGTGTGTGTGTGTGTGTGTGTGTATGTGTGTGTGTGTGTGTGTGTGGTGAAGGTGTGTGTGTGTGTGTGTGTGTGTGTAGTGTGTGTGTGTGGTGTGTGTGTGTGTGTGTGTGTGTGTGTGTGTGTGTGTGTGTGTGTGTGTGTGTGTGTGTGTGTGTGTGTGTGTGTGTGTGTGTGTGTGTCGAAAATTAATAAATGGAGTCTTATAAATCATGGTCAGTATTTGTTTTATATGTTAAAATATCACATTATTTTTTGGGAAAGATTTTATGATCCCCCCCCTCCTTTACCCCACTTCTTGCAAACCCTAAACACATAATATTTAACCTATGTACAGTTATGTGCTCTACTGAACAAGTTTGATATAGTTAAAAAGCGTTGGTTATGCAGCCTCCTCGGGTGCACTTTAATGGATGTGGCGACAATACAGCTAAATATGGTACTTGTCAATAAACCACTGTTGTTAGGCAAAGACTACCATTGCTCAAATATTGTTTTGTCTATGTGAGTGAGGGAGACAAAAGGCAGAACTGCTTGTAGCGAGTGCCTCCCCCATAGATGAAAGAGTGACCAGGCCAAAAGCAAGTGAGGTTCGAGCCAAAATGTTCTCTATCGTGGGCAGTCCTTGGGGAAACGGCGTAGGAGATGCAACAAACTAGTCATTGCACATTTTAATAACCAGTAAAATGTTAAATATTACATTTCACTAAACTAAAATATGTAGTCTAGTGGCCGTATTATTGCGAGTTAATGTCTATTGAACTTTCGTATTGTTTCAGTAATTCCACATTGAACCCATCGTCATACCACAAAGACTCCATTGATAGTACCAATATAATAGTATTGTTTGGGTTATTCTCAAAAATTATTTAAATACATCATGGCACTGTCATCCAGCGTATTCGGCTAATGACATGGAATAATGAATGTCTGCTGTGTATAACAGCATCTGTTTGATTGCAAAATAATAATCAGCCTCTCAAAAGTTAGAGAACACTGAAAGCCTGACCCTAAGATTGAAGCATATAAACAAAAAGTGTGTTGAAAAGTGAAGGAACACAACCCAGCATAACTCTTAAGGGAGCCCACCTCGCTTTTTTTTTCTCTCTATATCTCCCTCTCTCTGGCTTTTATCTATTCCGCCCCATTCAGCCTACTGTTTTAACACGTTTACCCCCATCCAGGTGTCAATATTTGCCTGGCGAGCGGTAGCGAGCCAGCATATATATATTTTTGTTTTTACAGCAAGCTAAATTTGTACATTTGTCGATAGAAAAAATTCTCCGGCGAAGCCGGATTTCTCCATACAATGCTGGCTCACTATCGCTCGCCAGGAAGAAATCGACACCTGGATGGGGATAAACGTCTTAAAACATGTAGTTGGCTGAATGGGGCCGAATGGATACAAGCCAGATAAAGAGAGAAAAGGAGAGAAAGTAAAAACAAAAAACAGGTGACCCCCTTAAATACTATACTGAAGAAAAAGGTTTCGCTACCGCAATAACATTCCTCCCTGACTAGAATCCATACAAGTCCAGAGGCCCACGGAGCCGCAAAACTTTCTACAGAGTCTCAGGATTGACGTAATTAAACGAAATGATCGCTACACGAATGCGTAGATATATAGAAACCAGTCAAGTATAGTTCTATTTAGTGGTCAGGTCTCTGATATTGAGTTAATGCTCTCGTACTTGTCCCAATAAAATATGAAGAAAATCGGCTATAAACAGTTCATATGCTCAAAGTTGTCATCCTAGCGGGCTTAAAACTCAACGTCGTTATTTGATTTTACAAATTAAAGTAGACCAAAAGTATAACATGAAAGAAAAGTAACATATTAATAGAAATGAGACTTCGCAATACGCAGAACATACTGAACAATATAATAGTTAAATTTGCTATTAGTGGACATCAACTTAATGAGAAAACAGCACTTGAACGTCTTCTTCAAACTTGCGAGCAGCATGCTATCATATATACTGAACATAATTATGTTCTTCTTGGTGTTAGTTCATCAACTGAGAACATTGAGAAACCGGAGTATTTTCATAAGTAATGTTAGAGTTTTTGTAATTAAACCATCAATGTATATACAGTATTCTAATAGTGTTATTCTGGCTATTATAAGACGATTTGATTAATGATATAAAATATCTGGGGCAGTCACAATAGTAAATTGATATCACGTTAATCCCTTGGATTGCTACAGGTTCTGGTCAAGCTAACTGTATATAATATTCTAGTGTTCCGAAGAATAATATGGAAAACTATTGTAATTGAACTGCAAAGCTATTAAGGTTTTTAATATAAATTTGTGCTTCTACAAAGGTAAAATAGTTTAGATTTGAGTCAAAACTGTCATGTGTTCACATGTAAAGTTTGTCTTCCTTAAAGTGAGGAACAACTTCCACACTCGGTAGTTACAATAACATTGCAACTTCCACACTCGGTAGTTACAATAACATTGCAACTTCCACACTCGGTAGTTACAATAACATTGTAACTTCCACACTCGGTAGTTACAATAACATTGCAACTTCCACACTCGGTAGTTACAATAACATTGCAACTTCCACACTCGGTAGTTACAATAACATTGCAACTTCCACACTCGGTAGTTACAATAACATTGCAACTTCCACACTCGGTAGTTACAATAACATTGCAACTTCCACACTCGGTAGTTACAATAACATTGCAACTTCCACACTCGGTAGTTACAATAACATTGCAACTTCCACACTCGGTAGTTACAATAACATTGCAACTTCCACACTCGGTAGTTACAATAACATTGTAATTGCATAATTTGTAGGATGGTGAGTAAAACTAGAAAGTTTTATGCAAAATATATATTCGTTTATTCATATTCATATAAAAATAATTTGAAGCAGAGAAAATATAGGGAGTGCCTGGAAGTAACATTCCAAATATAGGGAATGCCTGGAAGTAACATTCCAAATAAAGTTACTAAATATAACACAATAGTACTTTGAAGAATAAAATGTAAATGCAAATTATAATAGGACCTTCTATATATTCGTTGTAAACTTCAATAACATATGTTTTTTCCAGGCTATCTTTATATTATATGGGTATGTATATATTAGTTTGTGTATCATATAAGATAGTATATTCGAGGCAAAGGTAATATGTACATAGGCAAAGAAGTGCATTAGCAACTTGTTAATCTGAAGCATTTGACTCTTTATCCTTAAAGAGATTTGTTTATGGCAAAGCAGTCTTTTCATGTGATATCAACGCTGGCAGAAGCGGGGCAGCATTGGTTCGATTGGATATCTTCGAAAGAACTACACAAGCGAACCAACTAGTAATTATCTACACTCTAAGACGCTAATTCTGGCTTGTGAATAGGACAAATTAATTTTAAAATACAAATTTTAACTAGATAATTGGCGAGTAGATTAAATTTGACTTGGAAAATGTAAGAGCAGGGTTAGTGCCATCTGAGTGTGCCATCATTTTCACCAATTGTTTAGAAGGCTGGGGTTTGGTACAGGCCGTTAGTAGGTGCACCACCGTTTCCGTTGCCGTTTCCGTTTGCGCCATTAGTGTAACCATTGCCGTTGATTCCGTTTGTGTAGCCGTTGCCGTTGCCGTTACCATTTGTGTAGCCGTTGCCATTGCCATTTGTGAAGCCATTGCCGTTGGTGAAACCATTTCCGTTACCATTGCCATTACCGTTACCATTACCATATGTGTATCCATTGCCGTTGGTATAGCCATTGCCGTTGCCATTAACACCGTTGGTATAACCATTGCCATTGCCGTTGACTCCGTTGGTGTAGCCATTGCCATTCACACCATTGCCATTGACACCGTTTCCATTACCGTTGCCATTGGTGTAGCCATTGCCATTACCGTTGACACCGTTTCCATTACCGTTGCCATTGGTGTAGCCGTTGCCATTACCGTTGAGACCGTTTCCATTACCGTTGCCATTGGTATAACCATTTCCATTACCGTTAGTGGCGCCATTTCCATAGCCGTTGCCATTGACAACACCGTTAACAATGCCGTTCACACCGTTGATGCCGTTGACGACCCCGATGTTGGCGTTGAGTCCGTAGAACTGAGTAGCGGTAGCGCAGTCAAAGTTGTACCACCAGTCACACACGAAGTACTGCTGGTTGAAGATGGTACCGTTGGGACAGAGGAACGAGTCCATCCTACCATCAGCCTGGCAGATGTGGAACACCTGGTGGAACAAACCAACTCCGGTTACTAAACTCACACACTTCATAAACACAAGACTATGTATAGTTGGCCACCTAACATCTGTTCCTCTCCATGATCTTATATATGGAAATATAATGGGTATGATTGAATTACGAGTGTCGTTTCTTTTGCAGTGGTTATCTCATCTGATTAGTTAACTGATATTTAAAAGAAACCACACTCTCAATTAATGCATAGTACTATACTTTCATACATAAAATCCCGACGAGGTACAGAATATATGTGGCCTATTGTACAATCTTTAAAAACCACCTTAACACACTTGAACAAAGACGTAAGATTCAAGTTACGTTGAACTATGTTGAATATTGATGTCTTATATCACCATTTTAAGATAAAAGCGTTCCTTTACTATATACAAGTAATTCTCAATCAAAATATATATTACTATTACGTTGTTGGGCAACACAATCCAGATACAAATAAGTACTTACTGTACACTAGTTATCACCGTGTATCACTTAAAACTGATGGAGTACAAAGGAAATCAAGCAACAACAGTTCTAGTGACCCTTCTAGGCTGCTTGTCCTCCAAAACACTGAGGATCAAGTGTCCAAACAGTGGTTTAGAGTGGGTAAGGGAACTACTGCCCTGGAACTAATGTCCGTGGCAGGATTAGGAAGTTAGTAGGGGACAGATGAGTTAGTAAGTGAGTGGGGGGGGGGGGGATAAAATAAAGTTATTCATTTACAAACGCAGTCAGTCGCGGGTTTGATGAGAGATATTTGTCTAGGCTAAGTTTAAATGAATCAACGGTGGACATTGAACTAAACAAGGAGATACTTAACTTTGTCTGTAGTGATTGTTAGAATGAATGTTTAAAATTAGTTGTTATATAGTATGTTAACCCTTTCAGTGCCGGTGCTGTCCTTTTAACTTTATCCTGGCTACCATTAGACGATTGTATTCAGTTTAGAAAGGGTCTCTAGCAATTAACAGGCTTCGAACTCTCTCGCTTAGCCCTTTTTACTACCTCCGATCCTTCTTAAACGGCACAAATTCGTCTAAATATAACAAGAGTAAAATTAAAAATACTTCGCCGGTACAGAAGGGGTTCAGATTATGCAAACCAAGCCTTTCAGTAATTTCTTAACCCTTTGAAGCTCTGACGCGTTTTAGCAGTTTATTTTGGCTATCATTAGACAAATGTATGCAGCTTAGGAAGTATCTGTGGGTATTAAAAAGGTAAATACTATCTCGGGCAACCCTTTGACTTCCATATACCGTTACTAATCTGAATAAAATCGTCTAATAGTAGCCAGAAACAGAACAGAAACGCGTATTGGAGCGTGAAAGGGTTAAGTGTAATGCATTATTTGTTGTGGGTAAGCACTACAAAACATTAGCGTGTTTTGTGACATTAGGTGTATCTCCACCAACTTGGACCACTCGAATCCCTCTAGATCTATGATAGACACATTATGTTGATAAGCATACATTTTCGCTGGTAACGTCAAGACAGATTTGTTGCAGTTTAGGAAGGAGCTATGGTAGTAATAAAAGTTAAGTGAGATAGTTTGAAGCCTGTTAATTGCTGGAGGCTCTTTATAAACTGTTAATTGCTGGAGGCTCTTTATAAACTGTTAATTGCTGGAGGCTCTTTATAAACTGTTAATTGCTGGAGGCTCTTTATAAACTGAATTTAATCATCTAATTGTAGATTGACTGAAGTTAAAAGGATGGCATCGGTACTGAAAGGGTTAACCCTCTCCGACATATGAAGTGATTTTGAGCCTATTAGGGATACTTTAAAGCCTTTGTTACCATCAGGGGTATTTAGAAACCTTTAGTTTAGTTACTTCAACCTCTGCAATTGTCTTTGAGTTAGCTGTGGGCAGAAAACTAATTTTGGAGAGGTAATTACTGTATAAGAGTGAGAGAACTCTATTTCTTATTGCTAATCTGGCAACCTCTGCGTCATAAATGCGTGAAAGGGTTAAATTACACCACATAAAATACACTCTAGTGACTCACCTGGCATCCAGCTTCTGGTGCGGTGTCAGCGTAGTATCCAGGGTACTGGGTGGCGGCACAAGTGAACCCGGTGGCAGGTACTGAGGCCAAGATGGGGTAGTCCACTCCTGCCACGCCGCCTCCACCAATGGCAGAGCTAAGGGCGGTAATGGGGTCCACGCCAAACCCGTTACCGTTGGTGTATCCGTTACCGTTGGTGTATCCGTTACCGTTGGTGTACCCGTTGCCATTGACACCATTACCGTTGGTATACCCGTTGCCATTAACTCCGTTGCCGTTCACACCATTGCCGTTGGTGTAACCGTTACCATTGCGACCGTTGCCGTTGACTCCATTACCGTTGGTGTACCCGTTACCGTTGACACCATTGCCGTTGGTGTACCCGTTGCCATTGACTCCATTACCGTTGGTATATCCGTTGCCATTAACTCCGTTGCCGTTCACTCCATTGCCGTTGGTGTAACCGTTACCATTGCGACCGTTGCCGTTAGTATAGCCATTGCCATTAGCTCCATTTCCGTTCACCCCATTGCCATTAGTGTATCCATTGCCATTGGAGTACCCATTACCGTTTGCTCCATTGCCATTAGTGTAGCCGTTTCCGTTACCGTTGACCCCATTACCGTTCCCGTTAGCTCCATTCCCGTTGCCGTTGGTGTAGCCATTACCGTTGCCGTTCGCTCCGTTCCCGTTTCCATTACCGTTGTAGCCTTTCCTGTAGCCATAACCACCGTTGCCGTTGCCTCCGTTGCCGTTGGTCGGGGTCAGATAGTTGAGGTTAATAGCGAGAGAGCTGGCGGCCAAAGCTGGAGGGGGGAGACATTGACACCAACTGATTATATGAGAGAGAGAGAGAGAGAGAGAGAGAGAGACACACACACACAAAGAGAGAGAGAGAGAAAGAGCTGGCGGCCAAAGCTGGAGGGGGGAAACATTGACACAAACTGATTATATGAGAGAGAGAGAGAGAGCTGGCGGCCAAAGCTGGAGGGGGGAGACATTGACACCAACTGATTATATGAGAGAGAGAGAGAGAGAGAGAGAGAGAGACACACAAAGAGAGAGAGAGAGAGAGAGAGACACACACAAAGAGAGAGAGAGAGAGAGAATACATTAAATATAGGAGTACAAAGGGTTTACTACTCGATTGAAAAATAAATGCTCTGCCTCATGGGAGTTAAAATGCTTTCCGAGAGAGAGAGAGAGAGAGAGAGAGGAGAAAGAGAGAGAGAGAGAGAGGAGAAAGAGAGAGAGAGAGAGAGATGAAAGATGGAGAAACCATAAGTATAACGAAATAGTATTTAAAAGTAATCAAAGACATTACTTAGGATCTTAACCCATTCTGTTCCGGTGAAGTCCTTTTCCTTCTGTTAGGGTAACTATAATTTTAGACGATTTTCTTCAACTTTGGGAAGGATGTTTACCCATTTAAGGGGAGATCTCCACTCGAGGGATTTTTTTCTTGACCCCTTTCTCCCTCATGTTTAGCCCCATTGCTCTTGATATTATAAAACGTTCGCCCCATTAGTTTAGCGATTTTAAGAACTTTCACCCCATATTAAGACCTTTCGTGCCATTCAGGTGTCGATTTTATCCTGGCGAGCGATAGCGAGCCTGTAATTTAAGAGGAACCGGCCTTCGGCCGGGAAATTTTTCTACCGAAAAATGTACAAATTTATCTTGAAAGGGACTCAAGGGGGTGTAATTTCAAGCTTGATGGAAGTTTAGGAAACACACTAAAAACCTCCCCTTAACATTGGCTTCGGAAACACGACTGAAGCTAAATTGTGCTGAGTGACTGCATTTCTGACAACACTTTAAATTTGAAGATTTATATTATTTCACCAACCAACTTTACTTCTCAACTCAATTAACCCTTTCTGTCCCGGTGCCGTCTTGTTAATTTGAGTCTAGTTATGTTTAGACGATTGTGTACGGTTTAAGAAGTATCTGTGGTAGTAAAATGGGTGAATGAGATAGTTTGCAGTCCATTATTTGCTGGAGGTCCTTTTTATGCTGAATTTAATCGTGCAATAGAAGGCAGATTGAAATTAAAAAGACGTCGCCGGTCCTGAACGGGTTAACATTGGCTTCGGAAACCAGACTGAAGGTATGTTATGTTGGGTGACTGATTTGTTATAATACTTTAAAATTGAAGATGCCAGAATACAATTGCCCGTAGTAAAGATTGACGGAAAAATGGCTCGTGTGACACTACCTAAAGCGGGTATTACTCGGTTTCTTCTGGACCCCCTTCTCCCTCATGTTTGGCATTTTAGTTTGAGGTTTTATGACATTCGTTCCGTTAGTTTGGCGGATTTGAGACCTTACGACTCATTTTGTTTTCAATATTTAGACCTTTCGTGCCCTTTGAGTGTCGATTTTTTCCTGGCGAGCGAAAGTGAGCCTCTAATTTTAGAAGGAACCGGCCTTTGGCCCGAATATTTTTCTACCGAAAAATGTAGAAATTTATCTTGAAAGTGGGTCTAGGGGGTGTTTTTCTAAGCTTGATGGAGGTCTAGCGAGGAAACAAAAAAATATATAAAATAAATAAATATATAGCCCCAAAACCAAGCACTACCCCCTTAATTCTGGCCGACAATGTGCATGACAGGAAGAGAAATGCAGGAAAACCCGGACGGGGCCCTGTTATTACCGGCAGTTAGGGGTTACTGAAGGAGAAGTGATGGTGGCGATCAAAACGAATAGCAGTGGTGGGTGAGGGGGGTCAGGGGGTTGATACGATTCATGTGATTGACTGAAATAGTGAGAATGCGATATATATACTGTGTGTATATATATATATATATATATATATATATATATATATATATATATATATATATATATATATATATATATAATAATTTCCTCGTTGGAACTCCATGAAGCTTAATAAACTATTCCCTTGAACCACCTTCTAAATAAATGTGTACATTTTTCGGTAGAAGAATGTCCTTCTAGAAATACAGGCTCGCTATTGATTGCCAGGAAAAAATCTACACCTAAATGGCACGAAAGGTCTTTATATTGACAAAGAAATGGGGCGAAAGGTCTTATAATCGCCAAACTAATGGAACGAATGTCTTTTAAAATTTCAAAGCTAATGGAACTAAACATGAAGGAGAAAAAGCAACCCCCCCCACTCCTTGATTGCTAGAGACCTTTCCTGAGCTGAATAAAGTTGGATAGTGCTTGCTTTATACGGGAGAGCTAGATATCAATGGAATTAAAATGATACTGTAGATAGTTTTGAATAATTGATTATAACAAAAAATCGTGTAATGTTAGCCAGACAAAATTAACAAATTGTCATCATACTGGAGGATTCATAGGCGATCCATGACTATGTGTTATTTTGATATATTATTAAATGTAGATACACTTATTTAATGTATACTCTACGGAAGATGTACAGCTAATTGCAAATCTTCGTGAGCTCTTTCGATTTTCTTTATGCAAACATATGCATTTTTTTTGTTCTCTCTATTCCAACTACTCCCTCTCGGGCATAGGCTGAGTGAGAGCCTGTACATTCACCGCTCAACACGGTGAAGCCAATGAGGTCTTGTTCCAGCCCAGGAAGTGAGACAAGTGAAGCACGAGCTACAACCAGCCCTCGCCAACCTGCCATCGCAGACGCGCGGCTCTTGGTTGCCCACTCTGGCTCGAAGCAGTCCCACTTCTGAGGCTGCTTCGCCTTTATGCTTCACTGTCTCCCCTCCTAGACTCGGATCCTCACTCTCAGAACGCCACCTATTGAGTAAATAACTCACTAGGTATTGCTCCACTGTAGCATATTTTGAATATGGAAATATTCATACACTGCTATTTAATCAGGGAACAATAGGAGTATTTTTTTTTAGGGGAGGGGGGGGGGGCGTTTCGGTGGGCTTTGTGGTAATGCACTGATACTATGTACAGCACAAATTCAATCCCAATAATATCTTCCCATTGACACATCGGGATTTGAACCCGGGACCTTTGGATAAACACACTTAGATTGATGTTTCGATCAAATCAGATATATATTTATAAATACATACTATGTATGGATTAATATATCGCTATTTTGTCTGAACAACAATATAAATGGATATACTTTTCATAAATAAAATCTCAAAACCTCACGAACATTTGCCAGTAGCTGTACATGGACAAAATGATCCTTACCTGCCAAGAGTAGCAATTGTGCCCTCATCTTCATGTTGCCTGCTCTTGTGTGAACCTCAAGCGACGGAAAGCTTACAATTAAGGATATATATTTTGTTTCGTTTTCCCAACTCGGTTAAGTCAGGTCGAGTGATTCGTGTTTACTTCGTTGAATGTGTGTTTCAGCTTGTGTTGTTTGCTTTGTTGTGTGTGTTTCTGCTGTTGTTGATTACCTGATGTGTGCGTTTCTGCTGTTGTTGTTTACCTGCTGGTGTTTGCTTGTGTTGTTTGCTTTGTTGTGTGCGTTTCTGCTGGTGTTGAT
This sequence comes from Paralithodes platypus, assembly GCA_032716605.1. NCBI lineage: Eukaryota > Metazoa > Arthropoda > Malacostraca > Decapoda > Lithodidae > Paralithodes > Paralithodes platypus. Next base: position 23,500,495 of record CM064544.1, on the reverse strand, counting down.
TGCCTCGCTGTGTGTGTTTCTGCTTGTGTTGTATGCCTGCTTGTGTGAGGAAGATGCTTGCTGAGAGGAGAAAGGTAGAGGAATGATGCTGATTGCCAGTGCTGGCCGCCTTATATACTGGTAAGGGGAAGTTGGATTGGCACTATGATCTGGATCCGGTTCAAGGGTATGACGGTGTGGGGAGGGAGGTAAGAGGAAGGATGCCACAATATAATTCTTCCATGACCTATATTGAGCAAGCACCCCCCGTCCGCCGGCCAGTCTGGGGCACTTCAGGAGGCGCTAGGTTTATCACGCACCGATTGCACTACACTCATTTTGTTTTCATCCAGATGGTGTGAATTTGTATTTTGTTTTTGTGTGTTCATTGTTTGTTGTTTTGTTGTCCCTATTCTGGCTCTGTCGTGAGTCGGCCACCCTCCAAAAAAATAAAAAATAAATATATAAAAAGGATAAGAAAAATAGGACAAGTGGGGATTGGGCCTGCGTATATATAATATAATATAATAGGTTCTTATTTTAGAAGACTCACAATCCGATAGATCCTTTATCTTCACTAGGCTAGTATTTTCTTATTTGCTAAGGCACTATAGATACCTAACAAATACTGATGCTTCTCTGCGCTTGTCGTTTTGTACAACTACTAACATTCAATTCTAAAATGTTGTGTTTACCTTATGGGTATTCCATTTTCTTTAAAACCAGGTGTAAGCTAAATAAAATCACCTGCCATTTGATATGACAAATGTCTTCCGATTGCAATGGTTAATTGGCAGAACTTTTGTCCATTGATTGTGAGAGATAAATTTTAATCTGATGCCTTGATGGTGTAGTGGTTAGAGTGTTTAAAATCTGTATGTGGTAACCCAGGTTCGAATCCCGGTGGATCACATGTTTGCTTTCATTAATTTCTTTGGGAGGGGTTTTAAGAGGAGCCAGCCTTAGGAAGGGAAATTTTTCTACGGAAAAACGTACAGATTTATCTAGAAGGGGGATCTTGGGAGTGTTTTTTAACCTTGATGGAGGCCTAGCGAGGAAACTATGTATATTCCTTGAAAAGTCTCGTGCATGGGGTCATTACTCCTTCACCGGGAGAAACTCACATCAGGCTATTCGTTCTCGCTCATGCTGATTTTCCTCCTTGTAAATTCCCCCTAAAGTTTAAAATATTGCAAGATTCTTATGTATGTATGTATGTATGTATGTATGTACAGTATGTATGTATGTGTGTATTGCGCAACTTGAATACACATACAATTTGATTGTTATTAACTCACAATTCCGCAGATATTCATACCATTAGTTTTCACTCCAGAAGGGTTTCAACTTCATTTGCTCTTGTTTATACAGTAGATGATTCTCACTTAAGTAAATTTTAAATATAGTAGTTATGCTGGTAACGTAGCTATAGCATATTCGCTGTAAGTAGGCGAGAAACCATTACCTCTATCCTCTGTAACTCAAAAAGGGCTAGAGCAAATTGGCTGTAAATTACTATATCTACTCCTTTAGTGACTCTTCCCAGATGGTAGAAATATAAGTTCGATACCTCTAGTCGCTTTTTAGTTACAGAGGTTAGATCTAATAATTTCTCGCCAACTTACAGCGAATAGACTATAGTATCAATTCCAGTTAAAGTTAGACCCAGATGGTAACCACTCTACTCCAGCTTGTATTAAGGGTGCTCACCTCGTTATTTGTTTTCTCTCTCTCCCTCTCTCTCTTGGTTGTATCCATTCGGCCCCATTCAACCTACTGTTTTACGATGTTATACCCAACCAGGTGTAGATTTTTTCTTGGCGAGCGGCAGCGAGCCAGCATATTTTTTACAATGTTTTTGACAACAGGCTAAACTTGTACATTTTTTTTTTTATAGAAACATTTCTCCGGCGCAGCCGGATTTTTCCATACAATGTTGGCTCGCTATCGCTTCCCAGGAAGAAATCAACACCTGGATGGGGATTAACGTCTTAAAAGAGTAGGCTGAATGGGGCCGAATGGATACAACCCAGAGAAAGAGAGAAAAAAGGAGAGAACAAAGCAGGTGATCCCCCTTAATATTCTTGACACTTTTCTATCCATGCATTATCTTGCTGCGAAACTATTGTTTAACTAGAACCTCAAAATTAACAGTAATGTGTGACTTTGTAAATTAAACAGTATTAATGTCATGCATCAAATTGACAATGTTCCTGAAATATTTTAGAATGGGTATAATAACTTCGAAATAAAACTGTTGCAGAAATCTACATTACAATAATATTAGTATTGGGTTGCATAGACGGAAAAGCTTCATAAAGTAAGTGAATAAGACCATTAAAATATTGAGGACAAAAAAATCAATTGGAGTATACACTTACTTAAGGGGAGACTGGCCGTTTGTTTGGTCTATTAATTCATTTATTCATATCTTTTTTTAGTTTCCTCGCTAGACCTCCATCAAGCTTAGAAAAACACTCCCTAGACCCCCCTTCAAGATAAATTTGTAAATTTTTCAGTAGAAAAAAGTCCCGGCCGAAGGCCGGTTCCTCATAATCCTTTCACGCATTTATGACGCAGAGGTTGCCAGATTAGCAATATGAAATAGTTATCTCACTCTTATAATTACCTCACCAAAAATTAGTTTTCTGCTCACAGCTAACTCAAAGACAACTGCAGAGGTTGAAGTAACTAAACAAAAGGTTTCTAAATACCCCTGATGGTAACAAAGGCTTTAAAGTATCCCCAATAGGCTCAAAATCGCGTCATATGTCGGAGAGAGTTAAAATTGCAGGCTCGCTATTGCTAGCGAAAAAAATCGACACCTAAATGTCACGAATTAAAAGGTCTTAAAATTGACAACGAAATGGGGCAAAAGGTGTTAAAATCACCAAACTAATGGGCCGAACGTCTTATAATCTCAAAACTAGTGGGGCTAAACATAAGGGAGAAGGGGGTCCAGAAAAACGGTCTGCCTCCCCTTAAACAACCTCCACGTTTCCTACTAACTTCCTAATCCTGCCACGGACATTAGTTCCAGGGCAGTAGTTCCCTTTCCAATGTTCCCTTACCCACTCTAAACCACTGTTTGGACACTTGATCCTCTGTGTTTTGGAGGACAAGCAACCTAGAAGGGTCACTAGATATGTTGTTGCTTGATTTCCTTTGTACTCCTTTGTACTCTCTCTCTCTCTCTTTCTCTCTTTCTCTCTCTCTCTCTCTCTCTCTCTCTCGGTTTTATCCATTCGGCCCCATTCAGCCTACTGTTTAAGACGTTTATACCCATCCAGGTGTCGATTTTTTGCTGGCGAGCGTTAGCAAGCCAGAATTTTTAGTTTAATTTTTTTTGACAGCTGGCTAACTGTTTACATTTGTCGATAGAAAAATGTTACAATCTCTACACTGGTCTGGCAGCTTATGGGGTAAACATTTAGAATATTTATGTCAGCTAAGCTAATATAACATCAGTCAAACATCGACACCTGGATGGGGATAAATGTCTTAAAACCGTAGGCTGAATGGGGCCGAAAGGATACAAGCCAAAGAGAAAGGGAGAGAAAGAGAAAAAAAGCGAGGTGGGCTCCCTTAAGATCACCCTCCCAACCACTCACCATCACCTTCATGGTCTTTCTCCCGGTGGTTAGATTGGCTTCCTGTCTTACCTGTGTGTTATCAGTCAGACTTATACCACACTGGTAGGTAATCTGTCTATTTTTAGAGAATGTAGATCTGTCTAACGTCTGAGTCAGGCAAATAGATTAGTTTTATAATAGATGAAATACCAGTATTTATAGGCTCTAAATTAGGGTAGTTGGGCTGGGGAGTAAGAAACCCAAGGAATATACACGAAGTATGGTGTATTTGTACAAACAGAAGTCAAGCCAAAAAGAATAATATACTAGAAATAAAGAAAGCGTGTACAACAATGTTTTCAACCAGGCGCGGGGCCTCCGTGCCACAAGGTGGGTTGGTAGCTTGGTTATTTGAACCAGAGAGGTTTGAGAGATCAGCCGGGCGGCGGGCCTCAGTTTTGTTTAGGGGCGGCTTTTTCGTCAGGTACTGGGCAGCGGGACTTGGTGTGGCAGTACCAGGTCTTCGGCGTCGTTGTTAGTTCTACTTCCAAGCAGCCAAGGTGTGGGGCAGCTTGCTTCTCCAATATTGCTCTAGCTCCTCAAAGAAATCATGGGTTTCCAGGATACGGCGCTGGCTATCCGATGCTTTAGTTCTTTATCTCGGAACACATGGGTTCCAGAATCGAGTTTAGTGGTGGCTGCGGCAGGCTAGATGGTCTATCAAATGCTCGTTTTCATAAGATCGTCTAAACCTTCCTTTATTCAGCCTCTATCCTCCAGTCCACCAGTCTATCCTCTATACCTGAAGTCCTCAAGTACTTCGGCAAGTGACTTGGAAAGTTGAGCTCGTCTGGAGTCTCAATCCACCCTAGGATCCTGGAGCCTCGTCTGTCATTCCAGCTGCCCTCTGATTGGCTGCTGGTAGGGTCTTTGGGCCAATCACATCGATGTTTGTCTCCTTGATCTGAAAGAATCAGCAAGCTCATGGTGTGATGAAGTCTGAAGGAGATTTTGGGAAGGTGTTGGGTAACCGGGCAAGCTACGTAAAGTCCCAGTTGGGAATGTTCTGGGCATAGGTGTTGGCCCGCTAGGTGAATCTATCAGAGCAGTTGTCTCCGCTTCCAAGCTGATCTGGGCTAGTGCCAATTATCCTAGACTGCAGTGCCTTCATAATGCCTCTCTTATTGTCAAGTGGAGGTATATGAATCGTCGACCTCAGCCTCTGCACTTTCTGTGTTTTTGGGGGGCCCGTCCTTTGTGTCTTCATGTCGTTTGGGTTTTCTTGGAGTCCCACCCTTCAATAAGTGTGCTTATCTTCAGATTTTCCTAGTACTGTTTTTCTTCCTAGTAAGTTAATCAGTTAGTCTGATAAATTGTATGTTTTCCGAGCCAATGCCTTCATCAATCCAGTTACTAACTTGTCTAGCTTCTGGTTAGTGTTTAAGATCTTTATGTAGTATCCCAGGTTCGAATCCCGGGAGGATCACATGCTTTCATTAATCTAATTGGGAGGTGTTTGGTGTTGGGAGGGCAATTAATTAATTAGATTAACATAAATAAGTTTGCCGGTTTTCTTTGCAATTTTCTGTCTGGTTGAATAAATAAATTGTGCTATCAAACTGTCAAATAGTGTATAAATAATCATTAGTTGCAGACCTGTAGTTCTGTAATTGATCCCCTACGAGTATACCAGTCATTTTGTTAGTTGTTTGTTGTTCAGTTTAATTATCATTTGTAATTTGTTTGTCTACCTGTTCCAAAAAAAATAATCTGAGGGATGAATATTCTTGCTCTCTCTTTGATTGGTTGGTTATACTCAGGATCCCTTAATTCCCACAAATTCGCTTTGATGCTGAGGAGAAACTGTGTTGATTTTCATAAAGCTAAGTCACATTCGGAGAGCCAATCATGAATAATCGTGAGCATGAGCTTCTGATAAAACTAGGTTTGGGAAAGAGTGAAGAGAAAATCCTTCGATGAAGAAATCCAGGTCCCATGCTTGCATAGTTCAGGTTCAGGGTAATTATGTCTGTGGAAGGTCATGAAGAACCTCAGAATATGAAAAAAGTCAAATTATGCAGCTGGGAGCAGCCTTGAATTCCCATTATTATGCTTTGCATTCTTCGGTAGCAAGATTGTAGATGGCATAAATCTTGTTAGAGCCAGTGTAGTAAAAAAAAAAAAAATTACGGTGTCCTTATCGAAATGTTGTTACTGTATTGTAATGAGTTTCTGTGTAACTTACTGTTGCTTTATGTGGTTTTGTTTTCATGTATATGAAGGAGATAAAGGTTATGCTGCTTGTAACAAGTGTACCCCACAAGTAAAAGAGTGACATAGAGCCAAATGTAAGATAAGTTAGAGACAAAATGTCTGGACAAATGAAGCTTGAAGTAGTTTAAATCATAGGATGAAGGAAAGATAGATTGAGGAGAGAATTGTAGAGTTTACTAATTGTGGAGCAGAAGAAAGACTGGGAAAATTGGTTCGCTCTTTGGTTAGAGAGTTCGATAGAAAAGGAGTGGGAATGTGTTGAACGGCGGGTGGCACGCCCTCTCTATAAGGGCGGAGGTATACACTGAGAGAGCGCTGAAGAATACTGATTATTGTAATAGAGATAGAAGAGTAAGAGAGATGCAACATTTTGGCGTGTAGGGAGCTTGTAGAGAATTTGTAAGAAGGGACAAGTTGATGAGACAAAATGTTTGACTGTACCCTTTCGAGAAGGATGAGTGGGTGGAACCTCCCCACACATGTGAACAATACTCGATATATGGGTGCACTGTGCCCCTGTAAAGAGCAAGAGCATGTGCGGGGTTAAAGAACTCACAGATTTGGTTGAGCACAAGTAACTTCTGGAAAGTTGTTTCGGCAAGAGTGGTGATCAGATGATAAAGAGACACCAAGACTAGTGAGAGAAGATGAAGGGTTGATTTGTGTATTGTTGATAGGTAAGTGATAGTATTGTGTAGTAACGTGGTGTAGTGGATTAAAGCATGGGCGCTCGTTCTGACTGTCGGTGGTTCGAGTCCAACTGGGAGTATATAACATTTAGTAGCTCACGTGTATATGTGAAATATACATGATACATAATATCTATCTATATATCTATCTATTGCCCAACGCCTAACTCCCGTTAAGGGTGGCCATACACAAAACGCCCCAACTGCACGTATTCCCCATGAGGACAATCCTTGCCAGTTTATGAAGGACTTACAGGACTGTACACTCAACATAGTTGAGTCCGACTAAGAGGCCTTCTATGTATTTGTATCACATTATCTACAGTGGTGGGTGGCTAGTCCTTCCACCAACCTGCTTTACCCTTAGGTAAGCAGTAAGGATATATTTAAGGTTGTCTCCCCTAGATAAGTTGCCGACCGAGGCTGACGAGTCCCATTCACCCGGATTTGTATAAGGTTGTCTCCCCTAGAAGGGTTGCCGACCAAGGCTGATGAGTCTCATAATATGCATAGGTTTATTTCAATTTGACCTTTTCTAGATCCATAATCTATGTTACAGAACCTTATTTGTGAAACAATGCATTTATTTAGCATATATCTGAGATAATATTGATATTGTATTCCATTTTTCCTCGCTATATAAAGTGATTCAATATTGATCAAGATCATGAATAAATTCTAATTAAGGGATACTCGCTGTTTTTTTTTTTTTTGTATATTTATTCAGTTGTTCGTATATTTTTTAGTTTCCTTGCTAGACCTCCATCAAGCTTAAAAAAACACCCCCTAGAACCCCCTTCAAGTTAAATTTGTACATTTTTCGGTAGACAAATGTCCTGGCTGCAGGCCGGTTCCTCTTAAAATTTGAGGCTTGCTGTCGTTCGCCTGGAAAAAATCTACGGGTAAATGGCACGAAAAATCTTAAAATTGACAACGAAATTAGACAAAATGTGTTAAAATTGCCAAACTATAGGGCCGATCGTCATAAAATCTCAAAACTAATGGGGCTAAACACGAAGGAGAATGTGATTCAGAAAAACAACCCATCTCCTCTTAACCCGAGGAGATCGAGAATGGCCTGTTGACAAATGTATTTGTATGCAAATTAATTGCCTTCGATTCTGATAGAATTTGTTATATTTACCTTATAAAGCATTATTTTTTCTCAATGTGAATTAGATTTACTTATATGATGAACATATGAACCTTGAAGAGCAATAAAAAAAGTAGGAACAGATATTGGGCGGTGAAAACTTATATTTTTGCTGTCCTGTCGTATTCTGGGTCGGCCAGGCGAGAGACGTACATGTTACCTCTACAACGTTTAACAACACACTGAGCTCCCCGGGAGGGGTCTCACACTGCTACAGGGTCTCTAAATGACTCGCTCATGTTTTCGAGACTGCCAAAGAATAATAGGCGTGGAAAATGACCGATAAATGAGGGAAATATGAGGAAAAATAGTCGTTAATTGAGGAGGGGGGAAGAGGTGGGGAAGGTTGGGGTTGAGACACATGTGGATGAGTGGTAAGGAAGTACAAGAGGGGAATTATCTCACCTAATGACATATTTCTTTGTTTTGAGAACCCCTTGGGCATTTTGGAAGGTTTTTTTCATGGTCATGCTTACGTGAGTTCTATTGCGTAAGCTATACAGATACTTCTGTGAGGCTTTTTGCATTTGCCGGGTTAAATGCATGCTTCCATATAATAATAACTAATTGATCGACCCACAACTGATGATTCTGCTGAACCCCTTTAACACGATGTAATTTTACCTTATTATCTAGCAGAAGTTAGACGATTGTATGTAGTTCAGGAATGGCCTATGTTATTCAGAGGGTTTATTGAGATCGTATTTAGGCCTTTGAGTCCTAGATGTAGTGCATTACCTTAAGAAACCCGTCTAATGGTAGCCAGACTATGGTGAAAATGACGTCATCGTTAATAGTAATAGCATCAAGTATTTGTTTGAACATTTGGTTGGCGTTGGTCTACTAACTCAGGTATTAAAGCGGGGCCTCTGTGCTGGAAACCTATGCCTTATATCGAAGTACGGTCGCGCTAATAAGTCATGTTCCAGCTGTTATTACGTTTGGTTTTCTCTGTGCTGTATTAATGTCTGTCAGATGTTGAATAGGGTGGGTAAGTGTAGGAACATGTTTGTATATTTCACTCGATATGAAGAAATGAAGCTTTGATATTGCTGATACCAATTATTGATCAAAACATACTTGGTGCCGAGACATCACTTATTAGCGCGACTGTACATTCATAATATTAAGGGGCTAGTGGCTGTTTTTTGGTCTATTTATTCAGTTATTCATTTTTAGTTTCCTCGCGCGACCTCCATCAAACATAACCTAAAACACCCCATAAGATAAATGTGTACATTTTTCGGTAGAAATATGTCGGTTCCTCTTAAACTTACAGGCTCGCTACCGCTCGCCAGAAAATAATCGACACCTAAAGAGCACGAAAGTTCTTAGCATTGACAACGAAATGGGACGAAAGGTGTTAAAATCGCCAAACTAGTGGACCGAACGTCTTAAAGTCCCAAAACTAATATGCTAAACATGAGGTTGATAGGGGTACAGAAAAAACGACTTTCTCCCCCTTAAAGACTGTGTGGTCTCACGTCTAAACTCTAAAGGGGAGGTGTAGTGGAGTGGTCTTGCCACTGAACTGGTAATCCAATGGTCCCGGGTTCAAATCCCGTTGTATCAATAGGAAGGTATTATTGGGATGGAATTTGTGTTGTACCTAGTATCAGTGCATTACCACAAAGCCCACCAAAACGCCAACAAAAATACCCTCATTGTTCCCTGATTAAATAGCACTGTATGAATATTCCCATATTCAAAATATGCTATAGGGGTGCAATGCCTAGTGAGTTAATTTCTCAATAGGTGGCGTTCTGAGAGTCTTGGGGGTGAGTCAGTGAAGGACAAAGGCGAATAAGATCCATATATATGCGAAGGCAAGATGGGAAAGGCTGGTTGCAGTTCTGAGTGTTTCACATGTCTCACTCCCAAGACTGGAACAATACCTCACGGGCTTCACAGTGTTGAACGGTTGAAAGTACAGGTTCTCAGCCTATGCCCGAGAGGGAGTAAAGTTGGAATATAAAAAAAACAAAAAACAAAATAAAAAAAAGGCAACGTTCTAGGCAGCACTTTCGAGGGCTGCCCCACTTGTCAGGTTTATAGTTTTGAGATCAGATCGTACAACCTGATCCCAGTTTTGTTTAGGCTTACCCCTTGATGCAGCTCCCTCCACGTTCACAGAGTTCCATCTTTATGTATTATCGTCTGGCCCCACATCCACCTCAACAATCTCATTTCATTAAGTTTCATTCTGGAGATAAATAACATTGAAGCTGCACACACACACACACACACGTTATATATATATATATATATATATATATATATATATATATATATATATATATATATATATATATATATATATATATATATATGTGTATATATATACAGTATATATATAATGTGTGTATCACTACTTTACTGCTATTACAATAGTCAGTGTTCCTCAGAGTTCTCTCATTGTATACCATCCCCTCTTCGTAGAGCACGGAGCACCTGTCTTGCAACACAATCCCACCCATACTCTGTGCAACTCTCTAACCCAAGAGTAAAACGTTATTCTAATTTTTGTTTATATTCAACAGCCTAGCTCTGGAACTCTCCCAGAATCAGTCTTTCCTTCTTCCTGTGACTTAAATTGCTTCAAACTCGGTGTGTCCAAGCATTTTGGCTCGAACGTCCCTTGATTTTGGCCTTGTCACTCTTTCAACTCCGGGGGTGGCGCTCGCTACAGGCAGTTCTGCCTTTTGTCTCCCTCACTCACATAGAAAAAAATACGTATACTGTATATATATACAGGGTGTTTCATAAATACCTTTCATAAATTTCAGAATGAATAGACCTAGCAATAATAAATATACTTTACTATGTGACGGTTTTGGAAATTTCTCATATTTACCGGGATATTACACATTTTAGTTTAAATAGGAAAGTCTAGGGGATGAAAATTATCAGTAGATTACCATCACCTCAATTACTTTATTTTGTCATAAATGTTTGAACATCAATGTATTTTACAGTATTTACAATAGTTGCTCGAAGTTTCTCCCACCCTCGTTGATACAGGCTTGGGCTCGGCGCATAAGAGACTGTCGCACTCTTTCAAATATCCCTGGTGTGTTTCTTACTTCTCTGCATGCCTCTTGAACTCGTTGCCACAGTTGCTGACGGGTGTTGATTTGTGTAGCAAACATTATGACGAAATAAAGTAATTGAGGTGATGATAATCTACTGATTGTGTTCATCCCCTAGACTTTCCTATTTAAACTAAAATGTGTAATATCCCGGTAAATATGAGAAATTTCCAAAACCGTCACATAGTAAAGTATATTTATTATTGCTAGGTCTATTCATTCTGAAATTTATGAAAGGTATTTATGAAACACCTTGTATATACCCGGTATATATATATAATGTGTGTGTGTGTGTCCTTGTCAAATATGGATGAAAAATAAGTCGAAGAACAAGCCTCAAAGCAACACGAAAATGCTTCACTCGTAAGTCTTGCATAACTGTATATAGCATTCATAATTGCTACGCTTGAGGAATCCTTTACAATTTTAAGAACTTAGGATCATAAGCTGTAAACTTTTAATGATCACCACAATATTCCCAAGCCTGCATTACGGAACATTAGCACTGCATTTGACACCTCCATCGAGGCCAGATTCCTGCTTTAACAATTTTGAGGGAGGAAAACAAATGATAGACCACCTTAATTTTAGCTCAATTTTCCTCACTTCGTGCTCGGTGAATCTCCCTGTCATTGATGTCCTTACTTTCTCCTTTACTTTCCCCCGACATTTTAAGTCTTGCAACACAAGCGATCACATGCATTGGTAATGCTTAACAACTAACTTTTGCTAAAGGTACATAGCAGCTCACTAAGCAAGGCAGCATCTATGCCGGATAGTGTTAAGTCATTATGATGGAGTCTTATAAATTGTTGTTCTGGATAACCATATAATTATCATTATATTAGTCTTAGCAATGACCTATAAGGATGAATTGGTTACAAGCTATCTCACTTAACCCTTGAGTAGTTCTTTTGTAATCAGAATAAAACATATTTAATGATGCCATGACGCCACCACATTGGGCGAGATTATAGAAGGTCTCCTCTTACATCCGTATAGACTACCCTCTTTGGCTTTATAGGTTATCAGGCGAGCAACGTCCCTGAGCCGTGCAGATAAAGCAACAGAGCCTGACCCCCCTTGTCCGGCGAACAATAGTGGTGTCGTGGGTGTGCGGTCTGACTCACGACCTACGGTACATAATGGCAGGGGTCGGAAGTGCTAGGTAGACAGTACCAGACTTAATCATCTTTTGTCCTATTCGCCGCCAAAGCTACAGATTTTCTTTGACTTTAGCCCATCTTCACTACCTAAACAAGATACTGTTTCAGTGCCATTGGAAATCTGAACATTATCTTTGTACTGGCTTGCCAGTTTTTTCAGATGTGGAAATTATTGGTTGCATTAGGTAATGGAATGCCTAATGTTTTTTTTGTTTTGTTTTTTTCTATATTCCAACTTCCTTCCTCTCGGGCATAGGCTGAGAGCCTTAACATTCACCGCTTTACAATGAACAGTGAAGCCCGTGAGGTCTTGTTCCAGTCTAGGGAGTGAGACTACTTATGGACTACTGTATTCCTCTCGCACGTACTATTCGACAGAGAAGGTGGGATGGACTTTGGTACGTTTAATTAGCCTTACATAAGAGTGAGTGTGTTGAGCAGAGGAGTAGCAATAGAACGTGAGAGGGGATAAGCTTGGGGAAGCAGAGCGCCCTGTCGGCCCCGGCCCCGGCGGCGGGGGGATGTTAGGGGTAAGTGACTCGGAAGTAATTTGCTCTCGTAACCCACAACAACAACATTCACCCCATCGGCCCGGGACCCACCATGTACATTACATACATACTGTTTGTATATTTATACTGGATATTGACAGCTAACTTGAATTTAAAGGCGATAATAGGGTTGGGTGGTGGCTGATAACTACCGTGTTTGATGGAGGAGCCATAATGGCTTGGTGGTTCTCACAGGTAAGCCACGGTAGCCTTGTCCGTTTCTTAGTCATTAATGTGCGACTTTAACCTCATGACACAGGAACAAGTGGCTTATTTTTACACTTTTGGTAGTGCACTATATTGACAAAAATTAGGGGACGGTGTGTCAAAATATCATACTGATCCAATTGTTTGTTAATAAGTTATTCCCGAAAAACGATGCCACACGGCCTCTGAGACCCATAGTAGGTGTCGATATTTTCCTGGCGAGCGATAGCGAGCCTGTAATTTTAAAAGTAACCGTCCTCCGGCCGGGACATTTGGCTACCGAAAAATTAACACATTTATCTTGAAGGGGGGTCTAAGGGGTGTTTTTTTACAGCTTGATGGATATCTAGGGAGAAAACTAAACTAGTATTTTAAAAATCCAAACGCTAAGCAAAAAAATAAGCCCATCTCCCCTTAACGCCTTCATTACGACGGTGTCAGTTTCTGGCTAACAACAGACGATTATATTCTGCTCAGAGATCACAATGGCTAACCGGAATCCTTGTAACCCCTTCTGTACCGACGACGCCTTCTTAGTTTTATTCTTGCTATATTTAGACGATGTTTTACAGTTTACGAAGGACGTGTGGGGTAGCAATAAGGGTTGGGTGAGATAGTTCGAAGCCTGTTAATTGTTGGAGGCCCTATTTAAATTGTTGGAGGCCCTATTTAAATTGTTGGAGGCCCTATTTAAATTGTTGGAGGCCCTATTTAAACGGAATTGTTGGAGGCCCTATTTAAACGGAATTGTTGGAGGCCCTATTTAAACGGAATTGTTGGAGGCCCTATTTAAACGGAATTGTTGGAGGCCCTATTTAAACGGAATTGTTGGAGGCCCTATTTAAACGGAATTGTTGGAGGCCCTATTTAAACGGAATTGTTGGAGGCCCTATTTAAACGGAATTGTTGGAGGCCCTATTTAAACGGAATTGTTGGAGGCCCTATTTAAACGGAATTGTTGGAGGCCCTATTTAAACGGAATAAAATCGCTAAATAGCAGCCAGAATATAATGAAAAAGACGTCCCCGGTACAGAAGGGGTTAAGACTGGAATGAATATCAGGAGAAAAACTAGACATGTTATGGAATTATTTTAGTTAACTTATTACTTGGAAAGACATGATAAGAACGGCTAAGGGTAACTTTTTAAACTTTCGATGTTTTGAACCCACCATGTTTTTTCTCTTGCTCTCCCTCTCTCTTTGGCTTGTATCCATTCGGCCCCATTCAGCCTACTGGTTTAAGACGTTTACCCCCATCTAGGTGTCGATATTTTCCTGGCGAGCGGTAGCGAGCCAGCATATATATATTTTTTGTTTGACAGCAACCTAAATTTGTGCATTTTTCGATAGAAAAATTTCTCCGGCGAAGCCGGATTTCGCCATACAATGCTGGCTCGCTATCGCTCGCCAGGAAAAAAATCGACACCTGGATGGGGATAAACATCTTAAAACAGTAGGCTAAATGGGACCGAATGGATACAAGCCAGGGAAAGAGACAAAAGGAGACGAAGATAAACAAATGCCGGTGACCCCCCTTAAGGGAGGTAACTTGCTTTGTTTCTCTCCTTTTCTCTCTTTCCCTGGCTTGTATCCATTCGGCCCCATTCGGCCTACTGTTTTAAGACTTTTATCCCCATTCAGGCGTTGATTTCTTCCTGGCGAGTGATAGCGAGCTAACACTGTATGGAGAAATCCGGCTGTCGATATCATGCTCTATATATACTGTAAATCTCTATATGCTATGTCTCTTATAGCTATAGAGCGATTAATATACATCTATCGCGCTATCTCCTCTCCTCTAGATCATAGCTCATCGAATTCTCTCACTCCTTAACCCGTCGCCTTATCTCTCCTGAATGGGGCTCTATCTATCTCTCAGTATATGTTGTTCGCTGTCATGGAAATCCTATATCTCTCGTCTTCCTCTTCTCGCTCTATCTCTCTCTCTTCCTCTTCTCTCTCTCTCTCTATCTCTTTCTCTCTCTCTCTCCTCTCTCTCTTCTCTCCTCTGTGCTCTCTCTCGTTCTCCCCCTCTCTCTCTCTCTCCCTCTTACTCTCTTCTCCTCTCTCTCTCTCTCTCTCTCTCTCTCTCTCTCTCTCTCTCTCTCTCTCTCTCTCTCTCTCTCTCTCTCTCTCTCTCTCTCTCTCTCCTCTCTCTCTCTCTCTCTCTCTCTCTCTCTCTCTCTCTCTCTCTCTCTCTCTCTCTCTCTCTCTCTCTCTCTCTCTCTCTCTCTCTATCTGACTCTCTCTCTATATCACTATCTCTATCTCTCTATCTCTATCTATCTCTATCTATGTATCTATCTATCTATCTCTCTCTATCTCTATCTATCTCTCTAGCTATCTATATCTCTTTCTGTTTATCTATCTCTCTATCTATCTCTCTCTCTCTCTATCTATCTATTGCCTGACGCCGTGATCCCCGAAAGGGTGGGCACGAACGAAACGCCCCCATGCACCTCTGTCCCCAGTCAGTCGGCTCCCCTCCTCCTGACCAGCACCGCCTTCATTCATATACTTCTTCACTCCATCCTTCCACCTCTCTCTCGGTTTACATTCCCTCTCTGGCCTTCCACCTCGCTCTCATACACCGTCTTAGTCATTCTCTCGCTTCCCATACGTTCCATATGGCCGAACCATCTCAAGGTGTTCCTTTTCACACTTTCCAGCACATCTACCTCTACACCACACCTACCTCTTACTTCCTCATTCGTCTGTCTATCCCTCCATGTAACTCCGCACGCACTTCTCAAGTAACTCATTTCCACCCCTCTCACTCTTGGTCTGAGGCTCTCCACCAACGTCCATGATTCACTTTTGTATGTCAGTGTCGGGATTACCACACCGTCATGCAAGAACTTCTTCACTTACATGCTGACCACCCTATTTCTTGTTACTGCTTTCAGAGTTCCTACAACCCTCTTCCCCTGTTGCACCCTCTCCCGCACTTCTTCATCCATACTCCCATCTTAAATGAGCTGACAATCTCCATAACCTGACCATTCAACTTTACCTCACACTCTGTGGCTTCACCCCTTTTGATTACCATAACCTTGTTCTTCCCTGCACTTACCTTCAGATTCCGTTTTTCGCACTCTGTTTCAACATTCATTATCGCTCATCAGAAATGAATCATCAGCAAACAGCAGTACAGGTAGCTTCCACTGGTTTCCCTCCCTTATCAGCGATACACCAACATCCATTGCTCTTCCTTGTATTTCATGCATTACTCCATCCATATATACATTTAACAACCACAGGGACATCACACACCCGTTTCAACCCAACATTCAGATCAAAGAACTCGTTCTGCTCATTCTCCACACGTACTGCCGCCTTCGTACCCTGATACATGCTCTTCACTGCTTTCAGCAACTTGCCATATACTCTTTATATTCTAAGTACTTTCTACATACCTTCTCTATCCACTCTGTCATAGGCCTTCTCCAAGTCCATAAAGGCAACATACACCTTTTGTTGCTTCTCCATATATTTCTCCACAACACAATTCAGGGTAAAAATCTGATCTACACATCCTCTTCCCTTCCTAAACCTGCCCTGCTCGTCATCTATTCAATGTAAATATAACAAATAGATATATCAGCTTCCTTTTATGGCAGTATTGAGGCCAGAGCAGAGTATTATGGTAATTAGATAACACAGGCCATAAGCCACTAAATCATATACCGCACATTGAACCTGACAGCCTTTGGTAACCTACAAGCCACAGCCAATATGTATGAATGTAGGTGTCAGTCGTAAATATGTATGAAGTAGGTGTCAGTCGTAAACACGGGCATCGTATTTGGCCCTTCGATAAACAGACAGTAAAGCCGGAGTCACACTAGCCCTTTTTCGAGCAATTTGTATGGGCAATTATGGTCTGGAAGCATACAAAATTACACTTTATCAGAATTCAGCCGCCTAACATAATCTACCTTCAGTCTAGTGACCGATACCAGCGCGAAAAAGTCCCAAAATAATTCGAGAAAAAACTTGCTCATGACAAATTTACGGAAAAAGCTCTCGTGTGACAGCGGCTTAACCCCTTCTGTACCGGTTACTTCTTTTTATGTTCTGCTTATGTTCAGGGTGTGGTGTCCCGAGTTCGAATCCCGGGAGGACCATATGCTTTCATTAGTTTATTCAAGTACATTGGGGTTTGTAATTGATGAAGAATGTTAAGAAAGGGGTGTTACTTAACTTTATTCTGGCAACTATTAGACGATTTTATACAGTTTTACAAGTGCCTCCAGCAATTAACAGGCTTCGAACTATCTCACTTAACCCTTTTAGCTACCACAAGTCCCTCTGAATCTACACTAAATCGACTAAATATAGCTTCAATAAAATTCAAAAGACGTCACCGGTACGGAAGGGGTTAACCGTTTACCGATATTCTAGGATTTGCAATTATATTCCCCAACTTAATCTAGAAGTAACCCCACGTTCTTAAGATTAATCATGAATTACAAACCCCAATGTTCTTGAATAAACTAATGAAATCACATGGTCCTCCCGGGATTCGAAGTCAGGACATCACACCCAGAACATAAGCACCTAAACCATCACACCACCAACACAGTACACGATCACGATTAATATCCATTATCATCATTTCTCAAAGTATTCTAATATCACACAAAATGTTAGTTGTAAATTGCTGTTGATATACACCACAAACATCATTTCCGTCTCCTCAAACACCGGATACCAAAATTCATGTGGAGTGTATCGGTTCCCAACATGAAGTTGAACAGAAGGGTTATCCAATCATTGTGTTTAAGTCTGTCTAATGCTTAAGTGGGGATGGGCCGGTTTTCTGGACCACTTTCTCCCTCATGTTTAGCCACATTAATTTTCAGATGCTAAGATGTTTTCCCCATTAGTTAGTTGATTTTAAGACCTTTCGACCCCTTTCTTCGTCAATGTTTAGACCTTTCGTGCTATTTAGGTGTCGATTTTTTCCCTGGTGAACGATAGTGAGCCTGTAATGTTGGAAGAACCGGCCTTCGGCCGGCCATTGTTCTACCGAAAAATGTACAAATTAATCTAGAAGGGGGATCTAATGGATGTTTTTTTTTTAAATTTGATGGAGGTCTAGGGAGGAAACTAGAAAAATAATGAATACATGTAAAAATCGCCCAAAAGGTGAACCATCCCCCCTAACTCTTTCTACCAGACAAGGATTTGTTTACTTATAGTGCTTCTACCATGATTATATTTACCTCAGCTTAGGATAGACCTCTGTGAATGTAATAGTTTTAAGAATATACCAATTGACCACTTGCGAGTTTCAGGCTATAAGGAAGTTGGAGCCGTAAACATTGATATCAAACAAATACAATAATAATGCAGGCTGGATAGAAACTATATATAATTTGGTTGTATGTATTCTGGAAGACCTTACAATCGTATCTTAGCTGGTAATTATGCTAAATATCAATGTCTACAGCTTCAACTTCCTTATAGCCAGAAACTCGCAGGTGGTGAATTAACCTTGTAACCTTCACAGATCCTTCCTAAGCTCAATAAAATCTCCTAGGCAGAGCTAAAGTAATGCACGTCATCAGCTTGAAACGGTTAATTGGGTAGAACTCGGTTTTTCTGGACCCCCTACTCCCTCATGTTTAGCATAATTATTAGTTTTGAGGCTTTAAGACGTTCGTTCCGTTAGTTTGGCAATTTTGAGATCTTTCGCCTAATTTGTTTGGTCAATATTAAGACCTTTCGTGCCCTTTAGGTGTCTGGTGTCTTTAGGTGTCTTTTCTAGCGAGCGATATCGAGCCTCTAATTTTAGAAGGAACGGGCATTTTTCTACCGAAAGATTTACACATTTATTTTGAAAGGGGGTCTAGGTGGTGTTTTTCTAAGCTTGATAGAGGTCTAGCGAAGAAACTCAAAAATATATTAATAAATAAATATATATAGAGCCAAAAGCAAGCACTGCCTCCTTAATGTTGGAGGTAGGCGATGATATGCCAATAATAAGTGTTTACCCCCAACGTGATATTATTACCCCCGACGTGATATTATTACCCCCGACGTGATATTATTACCCCCGACGTGAAATATATACCCCCAACGTGATATTACAGCGGAGTGGTGGTGGCTTATTGTCGATCCCAGCTTCGTGACCAGCAATAAGGAGTGTGGCTGTGTGTGTGTGTCTGTGTGTGTGTGGGTTTGTATGTGTGTGCGTGCCTGTGTGTGTGTGTGTCGGATAGTGAAGTATTTGTACTAAAGATTGAGTGAGTGTGTTCTAGTGTGGGTTTGATTTGGGGGTATACTCGTTGAAGAGCATGAGAGGTTAAGTGTGTGGTGGATAGAAAGAATGTGTGAGAGTGGTAGTGTTAGGGTGTGTGTGATGGTGTGTGTGTGTGTGTGTGTATATATTTGTATTCACCTATTTGTAGTTTACAGGAATTGAGCTGCTCTCGTGTTGTCCTGTCTCAGTTTACATTGACTATCCAATTTACTTTTAAAGTCATGGATGTGCTGTGTGTGTGTGTCAGTGTATGTGTGATGGAGTGCCTGTGTGTGTGTGTGTCTGCGTGTGTGTATGTATGTGTGTGTGTGTGTGTGTGTGGTCGTGGAATGGGTACCTGGTGAAGCGAATGATAGACACAAGTGGTTGCTGAAGCGATTGTGTGCAGAATTCAGGGTTTGGTCCGGGAGGATCCCCTGGAGTGGAGTTGGAAAGTGAGTGCTGCTATGCGCTACCATGTCATATATATTCTAATTATTTCTATAATATATAATTATATGGTAATATGCTTATGTACAATCGCGCTAAGAAGTCATGACTCGATTTTTCTAAGGCTCGGACAAAAGTCCCCAAATCTGGCTACCGCTGGCAACTCTCCACTGCCCGTCAGAGCCCAGTCATATCCTAATTTATAACTATAGGTCTCCGGATATTCCTAATAATTGGCCTACTGACAAAATTAACCTATTTAGGCCTTTTAAATTATATTTATGTTGTTGTTTGAATATATATAAGTTGTTTTCAATATCCGTATAGAATAATGAAAGTATTTAATTTCCTGGCGCTATCTAGCATGTTACACTCCCTGGGCCTGCCGCCTGGAGGCCTGCAAAAAAATGCAAGTCAGTCACTGCCGGTATATGAGGGAGAGTGTATCTCTTCCGCTCATATATCCACCTTTGTCCTTTACTACATGCCTTTCCATCTTTCGTTCCTATATGGGTGTTCCTATGGGCTATTAAATATGTTATAAGTGAAATTTCATCGTCTGTCTATACAAATTACAAGCTGTTCTCGAGTATTCAAGCTTTATCCCAAAATATACTGGAGATGCTTTGTTTTTTAACCCTTTATTAGCGGCGCGCATTATATGTCGAGTGAAAGAAATTTGGACTATGTGGCGGCTCACACCATAAGTCGTGTGGCAATTTCAGCACGTAATGTTGCTGAGAGAGAGAGACAAGTGGTGGCAGGAGAGTAGCGAGCGAGCGTATGACTGCTCCAGACCACCGCGATGGACCAACTGACATGAATCCCACCCTCCTCCACCCTCGCTATATAGTGAAATGTATGGGGAAAGTACCGAATTACATGGTTTTTGCACTCGTGTTGCGCGGTTGTTGCAAGAAAACTAGCGTCATACAAGGATCGTTGTGGTGTCATTGGAAAGCTCTTTTTATGCCCTTTCAGGGATAGATACTTGTTTTACGCTCTGGGTCTTATTTAGGCATGAAAATGATCACGTAAACAGCCCTATTTTGGGTAAAATCACCCCGCTGGTGGCTACATATTATTTACCGCCTAGGCCGCTCGTTAGGTGTTAAGGCAGACTTGTCCCACATAGAGAATTAAATGTGGAAAAAACAATCTGTTATATGTTTATTTACGTGATTTATTGACACTCATGGGTTGAATATTACTTTTAACGGTTGGTTTTAGTTTTATGAGATACTTTTCTCCCAGTATTATTGGCTTAAAAAGTAATAAAAGCATTAAGAGACTTCCTCCACATTTTAATCTGAATCTAGTGAGCGAAATACTACGAGTTTCACATTCTTTCGTTCGGGTTAGTCTCAACTTTCGTATTATTTGGTTTGCTCTCCCATAATGAGATAAATATATTGTAACAATACTTATATATCGTGTTTTTGGCATTTTATCCTTCAATACAGTTCTCCCCGGTGTGTAATATATGAATATAGTAGAGCCTCAATAGTTGCCAGATAGCACTTTCTGAACAAAAGGTACTGGGAATCGAGTCCTCACTTCTTAGCGCGATTGTACATTATAATACCATACTTGATGAATTCATACAATTATATAGGCTATATATATATACACACAGTATATTATACACATGTATACTGTACAGGGTGTTCGAAAATTCCACCGACAAAATAACAGAGTAGGTGGATACAAATATTTTTAAAAATATTTTCAAATGAAAGAAAAACATTAATTGCATTGAAAACAAGTTGCAAGACTTGCTAGGTTAGTATTACAGGACTTGATAGATATAAAGAAACATGGATTTAATATGTGAGTAAAGTTTTATTCACCACCAGTTATTTTTAGTAACTTAGAAATTATACGGCGAGCATATTTACGTTGATAAAATAATAAACATTTCCAATTATTGTAGCGTTTTTGGACTTACGTACACCTCATTTCGCTACTATGAAAACCACTATTTTTGTAAGTGCTTCATAAATCATTTTCCGAATCAGGTGTTCAGTCCAACCTGAGGAATGGTAGGGAACAGTGTTCGGACGTGTGGACAAGTCTCTGTCCCCAGTCAGGCCTACATTTATTATTATAATTAAATGCTCTCTAACTCATTATTGGTACAAGATATGGAAAATCGTTATTTAGGACAAGATTTTAATTTTTTCTGTGATAAATATTTTTTTGTTGGTGAAATTTCCGAGCAGGGTATATATATATATATATATATATATATATATATATATATATATATATATATGTATAATCTCTCTCCCTCTCTCTCTTTCTCTCTCCCTCGTGTGTAATGATCTGAATTGGCCAGTTCCGTTGAAGTAAGTACCTCCACCGTCTCTCCCTCCCTCCCTCCCCTTCCTTCCTCCCTCCCTCCCTCCCTCCCTCCCCTCCCCTCCCTCCCCTCCCTCGCCGCATCTTCCTTTACTCCCTTTCTAATTTGGCGGATCATTCACTTTAGTTTTACCTTCCCTTTCTTCCCTTTTTGCAGTTTATAAGCACCTTTTCAATTAAATTTATTATTATATGTGTTGTCTTAATACTAAATTAATAGTAATATTTATCATGAAGTCAAGGCTTATAATGCTGTTGCTATATACAGTATATTTGAATGATATATATACTGTATGAATATATATATATATATATATATATATATATATATATATATATATACAGTATATACACACATATACAGTATATAACGAAAGTCTTTGTTATGAAAGTCTACTGTATACTTAGGTATGCAAGTTCTTGTGTTACCAGTTAAAAATGAAAACGTGTAGCCAGAGAAAATACCATAACACCTCTAATATCCTTTCGTAGATAGATAGATAGTAAATTTGGGTTAGGTATAATGTTGTCAAGGAATATGCCAGCGCACGCGTATGATAGCACGCAAATGGCCAGTCCATTAGTGTATAGGCTATACATGGCTCCATCTTCATACCATATTAAGGGGGTAGTACTCGCTTTTTCTAGACCCCCTTCTCCCTCATGTTTAGCATATTAATGTTGAGGTTTTAAAGACCATTCGACGTTCCGGTTAGTTTGGCGATTTTGAGACCTTTTGCCTCATTTTGTTGTCAATATTAAGACCTTTCGTGGCCTTTAGGTGTCGATTTTTTTCCTGGAGAGCGATAGCGAGCCTCTAATTTTAGATTTTAGATTTTTTTTTTCGGCCTGGAAATGTTTCTACCGAAAAATGTACGAATTTATCTTGAAAGGGGGTCTAGGGGGTATTTTTCTAAGCTTGGTGGAGGTCTAGCGAGGAAACTCAAAAATAGATTGTAAATAAATAGAATATACCAAAAACCAAGCTCTACCCCCTTAACTCTGCGACAACACGCTAGGTCTTGTTGACGGAATGTGTGGGTAGCGATCTCGATTTATAAATTCTTTGTATATACAAAATCCTATTAATTAACCAACTGGAAAGGAACCTTGACAGATGTACTTGATCTACACAATATCTTAGTCTTTTTTTTTTTTTTTTTTTTTTTTTTTGTAATGAAAATATATCATATTTCGCTAGATTTTTGGTTGATATATTTATTCTGTCTTCTCATAGAAACGGACTATGATTAATTTAGAAATTTCTCATGGCATTCCCTGCCCTGCAGTTTTGATGAATATAAATAATATGACCATCCAAGAGAGGTTGGAGGAAATGCTTAAGCTGTTTTGTCTAGATTAAACACAATTGGGTGATTGTCATTGTTTATGGATACGGGTGATTTACTTTACAATGTCATCGCACCAATAATACTATGGAAATGAGAGCGACCACCCAGCAGTAGTACAGGCGGGGCGGTAGCATGCGCGCGTTCACTTTTTGGGCGATGTTTTGCATTGTTGTATTTTATTATTTTTCTTAGGTTTACATCCCTAGACCTCCATTCTACGGAATTTCCTCTTTGCATGCTACTGTTACGTTATATTTCTAGTTTCCTCCCTAGAACCTTCCATCAACATTTAAAACAAACATCCATTAGATCCCCCTTTTAAGATTAATTTGTACCATTATGCGGTAGATGAACTAATTTCCCGGCTCAAAGGTGCGGTTCTTCCAACATTACTAGGCTCACTATCTGTTCGCCCAGGGAAAAAATTCAGACAGCCCTAAAATTTTACGCACAGACACAACAGGTCTAAATATTGACGACGAAATGGTGGCCGAAAGGTTTTACAACATCGTATCATACACCTACAGAGGGGGCAAACATTTTAAGATCTGAAAACTAATGGGGCTAAACATGAGGGAGAAAGTGGTCCAGAAAACCGGCCCATCCCCCCTTAAAGCTTGAGTGTAAAAAAGTTAGGATTGTTTTAGATGGCTTAGTTGGACATTGGTAAGTATTCTGAAACTATAATGAGTCGGTATCATCTGAACAGGAGAAATTGGTCAGCCTAATTGTATTACTGGGTGAGGGCTGGTCCTATCCAGAGTGAGGTTTGGCATCCCCTTATCCAACCTTACCCGTGTCTGCCTGTCTCTTTTATTGTCCTACTTTTCCTTCTGAGGTCAAGGGGTGTGAATCCTCCCCCCCTACTTTTAAAATTCACCTAATAGAAGAAACAGAGAAAGGGGCAAATGGAATGCAAAAGTTGTCCCGGACCCTAATAATTGGAACTTTGTTGTTTCTGTTCAGCTCGGGTCTCATAGTCGCCCACCACAAACTGTACATCGGTATGTGTCTGTGGTAGTATTGGACATAAATACATACATACTGTATATACATACTACTACTAGTACTAATACTACCAAATACTCTATTGTCTCGTAAAAATACATGAAATTTGCTTCATGAGCTTGCACAGATAGAAATAATAAATATACAGCTACTCCATATACTTTATTGTGGGAAGGTGAGAGGTCTCAAAGAATTAGTGAGAAGTAAAGGAGCAAAGTAGAAAAGTAAAAAACTGCAAAAATATGCTACACCAATTTGGCTCGGTGTTTACTGGGTGGGTACAATTGTTCAATAAGTTTGTAAATGTCTGTGTGATGTTACTAAGTAAGTAAGCAGTTGTCCTGCGTCTTACCCGTATGTCTGACCGTCTTAGATATCGGCCCAACATCCTTGACTTATTTCTAACCTCTAATCCTTCCGATTACTTTGTAAACCATTTCTCTCCATTGGGCTCCTCCGGTCATAACCTTATCTCTGTTACCTGTTCAATCCATTGCGGCCATCCGATCCATTGGGCTCCTCCGATCATAACCTTATCTCTGTTACCTGTTCAATCCAGTGCGGCCATCCGATCCATTGGGCTCCTCCGATCATAACCTTATCTCTGTTACCTGTTCAATCCAGTGCGGCCATCCGATCCTCCCAGCCGGCGGTGCTTGTGGCATGCAATTAGCATTGTAATTGTAATCGATGACATTGAACTGTAATCACCTCATATTCTAACACTAACACTCTATTCTCACTATGTTGATAAACGAAATGGAGAGAGAGAGAGAGAGAGAGAGAGAGAGAGAGAGAGAGAGAGAGAGAGAGAGAGAGTGTCCAATGAGTACAAAGGAAATCAAGCAACAACGATCTAGTGACCCTTCTAGGTTGCTTGTCCTCCAAAACACTGAGGATCAAGTGTCCAAACAGTGGTTTAGAGTGGGTAAGGGAACATTGGAAAGGGAATTACTGCCCTGGAACTAATGTCCGTGGCAGGATTAGGAAGTTAGTAGGGGACAGATGGGTTAGTAACTGAGGGGGGGATAAAATAAAGTTATTCATTTACAAACGCAGTCAGTCGCGGGTTTGATGCGAGATATTTGTCTAGGCGGAGTTTAAATGAATCAACGGTGATGCAGTCTATAACGTTTGGGGAAGCCCATTCCACAAGTTGACAACTCGATTGAAGAAGAAATTCTTAGATTCGTGTGAGTTAAAAGATTTACCAATAATTTTGCAACCGTTTCCCCGCGTGTAATTAGATTGGTCGATAGTGAAGTACTTACTACAGTTCATATTGTCGATGCCTTTGATGATTTGAACACTTGAATTAAGTCACCTCTTAATCTGCGCTGGGTTAAAGGAAATAGATTTAATTCTCTAAGACGCTCTTCGTATGGTTTGTTCTTTAGGCTAGGTATCATTTTGGTAACTCTACGTTGAACTCGTTCTAGCTTGTTTATATCTTTTTGGTAATAAGGGCACCAGGATTGAACGCAGTATTCCAGAAGAGGGCGGACTAAGGAATTGTAAAAGGGTTAGGATAACTTCTTTGGATTTATGCTCAAATGACCTGCCTATAAAGCCAATTATTTTGTTTGCCTTCTTAACAACTTCTGAACATTGTTGACTCGGTTTTAGGTTACTCGATATTGTTACTCCCAGATCGGTTTCTCTGTTTACATTCTTAAGCTGAGTGCCATTCATCGAATAGTTTGCTTTCTCATTTAGGTATCCGATATGTAGTACTTTACATTTATCCGCATTGAAACTCATTTGCCAAATTTGGGCCCAACATGACAATTTATCTAGATTGTGTTGCATATCGTCAACTTGTTCTTTTGAGAGTACGCTATTTGCAATTTTTGTATCGTCAGCAAATTTTGAGATTGTACAGGTGAGACCCTCATCTATGTCGTTGATGTAAATTAGAAAGAGAATTGGTCCTAGTACCGATCCCTGGGGTACCCCGCTACTTACATTGGTCCATTTTGATGCCTTACCGTTTATGACTACTCTTTGCTTTCTGTCGCTGAGCCAATTTTCTATCCATTTCAACACACCGTCTTGTATTCCATGCGCTTTTAGTTTTAGCAGTAAACGTTTGTGGGGAACTTTGTCAAAGGCCTTTTG